>JADMLL010000006.1:5262290-5386926 GCA_016920875.1 Columbicola columbae
GAGTCAACTTTACTCAAAAATTATATTTTATACTATTCCACTCAAATAATTAGAGTTATATCACTGCAGCTCATGGATAATTAATTTTTCATGACCTATTCATATATTGCTGACTTTAAAAGGCGTCATTTCATGCTTAAAACACGATTTTCTCAAATTTTATGTAATGCATTATTTTGTCGCAATAATCATGAATTTGTTTGGAGTCAAACTGACTCAGTTAAATCGATCCTTTCCGTCATGCCAGTTTAACTATAAAGTTCTTTCCGACACTATGTAGTTTTGAAATAAGATTTTCTTCTGAAAGACGCTTTTGTACCAATACCTATGTATCGGAGAAATCGTGCATAATTTATGAAATGAATTTTGTATAAAACAGTTCAACAGGTCGTAAATTAACTTTTTAAATGAAAGTATTCCCCAGTTGTGAAAAATACGCACGAAAAGTGTTTCTTAGAAACTGATTTATAAATAATTTCCTCGGTGTTGAACTTAATTTTAGTCCTTTGGGCCTATCTAGCTAACTCCCTTTCCGAATAAACAATCAATAGACGTAAATCTAGTGTTAAAATCGAACTAGTGCTCACCTGAATAGAAAACTCCTTTCACGGACATTACACACTTTGAGGAAAACATTCTATAATTAGATACAGTACATTTTGAGAACAGCCCCCGCAAGAAAATCTGACTCAAGAAAACAACTTTAAGTTTTTCTGCTTTTGCGACTTAGGGAAGGAAGTGGTGAGATGCTATCTTTACGAAAGTGAAAAGTATTAAATAAGCCTTGTGGAAAATGGGTGGTTTTTTAACCACAACACTGTGCATTACTTATGAAATAAATTATGAATAAAAGCGTAAATTACTTTGATAGTAGTTGGTACTTTGCCCCAGATTTGATAAGCTCAGATCTAAATTTCATTTTCGTAAAAGTTATAAGGAATTGGTTGGGATTGTGTGCATTATTTTTGAAATGTAATCTTCATAAAGCTGGGTATGAAATTGGGCTGAAGAATTCTGAAAAGTTGTTAGAAGACAAGCTTAGCCTTATCCTTAGCTACCTTCCTCCCATCAACTCATAGTTCATAGGGCTTGGACATCGGTCTTCTCCCCAATAAACCCCAAATCCTATGTCCTACCAACAACTTATAGTCTGTTCCTCGGGGACAGGTAGTCGTTTACGTTAGGGATAAAAAAAAATTCTGATACATGAAAAACTAATATACCAGGTAGAGCACACATTCTACAGAAATTCATTTCATAAATACTATACGATATCCTCCATTCATTCCCGATGGAAAATTTTACTTAAACTTCATCAAATCATAAAGTTTGGTAAGTACTATCCATAAAACAAAATATATCACAAAGTATATAAAGCGATCCTAAAGATCAATTCCCATGAGCTCCTTTGACTCAAACAACAAAACTCCAAGTTTTTCCAATAAAAAACTTTTCTCCAACTTTCAAAATCCTCTTAAAATCACACAATTAAATAAGTAACTTAACAAGCAAAACTTTTGAATCGAGTTAAGTACAAAAAGACAGATTTCAAAAATCGATTTAACGTATAAAAAACCGGAAACGAGAAACGAGCTACACGAAGTTAAAATGATTCGAAATAGAAAATCGTTGAACGTCTAACAAGTCTACGAATCCAAAAATCTATAAAAAGAAATAGAAAACCAACAGAAATAGATGAAAGTATTATACTAACACATTTTATATTTCGGGAGAGAGCCCCAGAATTTGTTTGTTCACACCTGAATTGATTCATCCAATGAATTTAGTTCTCGTCTTGGAAATAAAAGGTTTGGAAGTAAAATTAAACAGGATTGCCGACAGAGAGAGATTAGTATTTGCACGGGTATCGTCTAATTCGAAAAACCCAAACGCACATGATATTAAAGTTTTATTAAAATAATATTTAAGTTTCCCCGAGAATATAAACATCATTAAAATTTAAACTGGGTCGAGTTGGCACGGTCGTAAAACCTAAATCAACACCCACCGCCTTGTTTAAAATAAAACCTCGCCTGAGCTATTACTCTCCGAACACCGAGTAGCGTCAGATTTTTGAAAAATTGAAAGCCTTTTTATGACATTTTCCTTGCCATCGTCGAAATAATGAGAGGATTAAAATTACAAAATGACCTCCACCATCGAAGGTTATTAATAAATTATTGCCTTCACGTCATCAACTTGTCTTATTTTACAAAAATCTCTCTTTTTTTATGTTTTTATTTCGGAGTGGGAGGAAAGTTACTTTAATCAGGAAAATTTTAGTCGTTGTTAACTCCAAACAAATCTCCTCCATCACAAATCGTTCGCAACCGGAAGCAATTTAGAGCTAACTTTAATTAAATCCCGAAGGAGAAAGAGATGAAGAAAAAAGACAATCGTCTGCACAAGACGGCAGGAGAAAGCTCACGCCCCCCAACCACCTCCAGAGGGAATCCAACTTTTAACCTTTTAAATTGGAACTAACTTTTCCATTTCTTCACCCGTCTTCCTCTATTCTCGTTTACTTAGTCCTGTCTTCATTAATTCTCGACTTTGAATCCTACAGCTTGGGGAGCACAAAACGAAAAGTGACGTTTACGGGGTGTAACAGTTAGGGCGGGGAGTAAACGCCAGGCGATATCGCTTTTCAAATCTCCTGGGCCCGCGCGATAATCATTGTCACCGGGTATTCGATTAACAAACTTCATTTTAACGATAATTAACTACAACAATGAACAAGATTATGTTACAAATACGCAGGCGTTTATTTATCGAATCGCTCCTGTCAGCTATGGTGAAAAAAGAGAGATTAAACAAACAAACAAAAATTTCGATTTCGAATCTAAATCTCCTCAAAAGAAATCATCACCCTTTTGCGAGGAACTCTGACACGCAAACAAAAATTCAAATTTTGAAAACCTCACAAGCCTTCAACGACAAACTCCGTTTTATAGACACAGCGATCCTTTGTCCCCTTTCCTCTCATCCGTCTTCTTCTCCAGTTTTTTTCCCCAGCTCTTCCTGATTTTATTTTACGAGCCTGGCACTAAAATAAACCGTAAACGAACGATTTATTACCTTCCTTTAAACCCTTTTCGCCATTTTGAAAAAGCACATCCTCACCAACAGAGTGGGGGTTTTTGAGGCTCTTTCCCGCCACAGAATTGTCAACCATAATGCGTGCAATCTGCCGCCGAAAGGAAGAGAAACAATAAAACTTAGTCGGAAGGTTTAAATTTAATTCTAGGTTTTCCCCCTCTCCCACAGCTTCTTTCTTTCCTCTCCAGTTTTCCTTTTTCGAATTCAAGAGTTTTATACACAAATAAAACTTTTTTTCCAGAGAGCACGTCTCAAAGTTTAAGAACTGTTTCCGGCTTTATTAAAAAAAAGAAAAATAAAAAAATTAAATAAAAGCTCTCCTTCGTCTCGGGGAAAAGAAATAAATTTCGTTAAACAATGTTTTCGGAAAAACTCTTAATTAACAAAGTCTCTCGTCTAATTCCTCAAACAATAAAAATTGAAACGATAAACAATATTCAATAAGTTTTGTAATAGTCAAAAAGAGGTGATTAACAAAACGTTCGCAAAACGCTTTCCTTTGTTTTCCGTACAAAAACGAAATCCAGTCTTTGAAGCACCCGGTTACGAAACGAGTTGATTAACTTAACTTCGAGTCGCAAATATACAAAAATAAAAATAAAAATTTCCCGACTCCAAATGGAAAATCCTCTTTTCCTTTATTACGCAGTTCCCATTTTAAACAAAAACGAAAGCACAATAAAAATCTATTCAACCGTGTAAAAACCATTTGAAAGAGATGAATTGCCGAGCTGACCTGGAAACCGTAAAAACCTAAATGAACCATGGGAGGCTTTAATATTCTGTTAGGTCACATGTTAGCTAACCCAAAATCTGGGCGGGAGGGGGGTGACCAGTTTGATAACACTCCTATTTTCCCGGTTGTTAGATTCTTCCATAAAAACAGTTAGACACAAACCGTGGCCGAACCTTTTTCCCCTGACTTTACGATCTTCTGCTTCCGTTTAAATCTTTTATTTAAAAGCCGTAAACAGGCAATAACACTAAGCTATCACAACTATTAAAACAGCTAATACTATCATGTTTTTGTTAAGTATTTACGTGGGAATGACATAATAAAAATTAAGCTTAGCGAGGCCTTCCTGTGTCGAAAACGAATCCGGGTTGGGTTACTGATTTTATTTACGTTTATACTGTTAAAAACGTGCGATAGGAGATTTAACGATAATCTGGAAAAAGGGGGCCCCCGAATCATAAATAAAACAGAGCTTCCGGCTGGACACCTGGCTGTTCCCTTGTTCCCATATTTTTAAAAATAATTCTTGATATATGTTTAACACCACCCCAAAATTCGAGGCTAGCAAAAACCGGACAACCAAATTGATTTGAATTTCATGCTTGGTTTAGTATAAATTTTTTCCTGAATATAATTTATAAGTTCATGAGAAAAAGTTATTAAATATTATGGATTATTAAAATTATTATTTGAAACTTTGGAAACAATGAAACCCTAAAAAGCATTATTGTTAACTGTTAGACTATTTTTATTCTCTGTTATTAAAAATTATTACTATAAAAAAGAGCACGGGATGGGATGAAAGGAATTATAGTTGGGGATCAAAAGATGATTTTGTTTTAATAAATAAAAGAAAAAATATCTGTGACCCACGAAAACTCGAGGACCAAGTCACGTTTCGAAAAAGGTATACCCCACCAAAGGAAAGTGAAATTTTTTAATTTGAATTGTGCGTGAGATTTTACAACGGGGGTTAAATCTACCCTTTTTTGAGTTATTCAAGGTTGAGGTCGGCGAAGGGTTGAAGAGTGATGCGGGGTAGTAATCCAACCCCAGCCCTCCGAGTCCCTTAAAACTTATTATTATTTTTGCGAAAAGACAACCAAAAACAACGACGGAACACAATGAATTTTAACCGTGTGCTTTGAGCTAAACAAACGAAAACAAAAACTTTTCAAATTGTTTTTCGGCACGAAACGATAATCCAACTTAAAACGAAAGCATTGAAACAACAACGACAAACAAGAAGAAGAACAACGAAACATTAATAACGAGTATACAATAACAAAAAGGCCCACAAAAATCTTTTAACAAGTCGAATAAATCATAACCAAGTACTGGAAACCCTCCCCAACCCCCAAATAACAATAAATATAACAAAAAGCGATATAAAAAGGCACCCCTCACACCAACCAAAAACATAAAAGAAAGATAAACTTGGATGATTAAAACATTAAAAGGCCAAATTAGTGAACAATTACGGGGGGGGGCGATACAATAGGAAAAGTTTAATCAAAGAATCAATGACAACAATGAAAAAGGGAAAAGAGATTCGCAAATAAACAAACGACAGGAATTCGAAAACATCGACAAGATTCTAAATTAAAAGAAAATAAAACTTTAAAGCTGTCAACAACAAAAAAACTGAAAAACAAAACCCTCAGAATCCGAATTTTCTTGTATTTCCCACTTGGGAGCAGGAAACTCAAAATAGAAAATTATAATCTATAATACTGTCCCCCGGGGACAAGAATTCAAAACAATTTTTAATAATTAGAAGTGACGTGTACAACGAAAAGACGTCAACGTCATTTTAATGAAGAAGTTTTTAAAAACAAAAGATAAACAACAGCAGGAACAACAACAACAAGAAAGTAACAAGAGATTCGGATGATGAGGAGGAACAGCCTAAAGCAGAAAGATGAATGTTTTAGTCACGACACGGCCATAAAAATCATCAACCTGACGTGAATTCTACGGGATTAACCGGAAATCCGGGCTAAACCTCGCAAACGATTGGAGCTCGTTTTTCGGTTCCGTTTCCGTTTTTAATAAATTTCACCGAAACAAAATCAATGTTCGAAACAACAGCAACATCAACAACAACAATGAAGCCCACGGATTCGGAAACCCGGGGGGAAAAAAACGGACTTAAAGAAAAATGAAATTTAAACAAAAAAGTAAAAAATTAAAAGCAAACAGTGAAAGCCCGCTAAATTGTTTTTGCTGAAAACTCTTGATTCACAACAAAAGATAAAGAAAATTAAAAACGGAGAGAAACCATCAAAAGAAACCCACAAAGGAAACCGGGGAAAGAAATGAGTTTTTATTTTACAAAAATTTTTCTTTTATTAAATAAATTTAAAAAGACAATGAGAAGTAGAGAAAAGAAAAGAACAAAAATCAAAAATGGCGTAGATTCTTATTATAGATGTGTGCGTTACAAAGGGCCCTTTCCACAAAAGCTCAACTAAGCCAGAACAACAAAACAATTAAACACGGCAGAGGAAACATGACAAGGAAAGAGGCTATGAATCTAGAGCCAGAAACAAATACAACAAACTGAAAAAATTTCTTTAGCACGAAAATAACTGTTATCTACATAGAGAAAACTGTCAAAGTAGATAATCATGTACTTCCAATACAATGAAACTAAGCAAAATTGGCCAACGAGAGTCGAAAAATATTTTATAAAATTCGAATCAAGCACAAACATCTTACTTCATAAGTAATGCACACTTTTATAAATAATTTCCAGTGCCATGAACATTTATTTCATAGACACTGTATATATAATTTATCTAAGCAGAATATACAGTTCCAAAATGGGAGTATTTGTGCCAAACACACAACAGTACAAATTTAAGTTTGCAACTAAGCGGGAGGCCTATTGTAGTGTTTAAGCTGTCAGCTATAGAGTTATGGTTGTGACGTCAAATCCTTCTACCGTTGTTGCTACTGTTACTATACTGCTGTTGTACCCAAGGGTAAGAAACAGCATGAAACTAAAAACTAAGTTAGAACTAAGAATGGAACATAAATATTTTGCAAAAGTAATGCACATTCTCATCAGCCCGGAAACTGATAAAATGAATATTCAAGTCCTTCCGGAAGAGAGACCAGTTTATACAAAACCAAGAGGCCCCACAAAACTAGCAAAGACTTGTTTTGATCACAGTCTATAAAAGTACAATAATCTCGAAAATTCGATTTCATAACCTAAAGGAAACCTAAAAACAGATGCCAAAGTAGATGTCAAAATAAAATAAAAAGAAATGACACCAAATAAGAGAATCTCAACAGAAAAAAATGAAGGACAATATAAATCAGACACTTTCATGAAACTCGAAAAAGCACTTCCGGAGCAGGAATATAAAGGAGACAACTCAAAAAAAGTCAAAAACCATAAAATCATAAAAATCACGCACGAAAGCCGATAAAAGTCCTTTAATCTAAAAAAGGAAAAAGGGAAATCCGATTTCCCAACTTAAACTCAACCTAAAACGGATTAGAAGGTAGTCGGAAAACAGCAAAAAATAAAAAAAATAGAAAATAAAGGAACAAAATCGAAATAAGAGACACTTCGAAGAAAAAGGAAAGAAAATCATAAATAGGATATTTTGGGAAGTGCCGACCTCTACTTCCGGATCATAAAACTGGAAAAGACTACTGAAAAACGTAAAAGCATTAAAAGGAAATCGCACACAGGAAAAGTGTTTTGGTGTAAAAAAGAAAACAGAAAATCCGATTTTCCAAGATAAACCTAAACTAAAACGGATCAGAAGCTTTTTTGTTTTTATACCCGAGTTAACAGCCACCTGTCTCCAAATTGAGACACCAAGTGGTTTTTAGGGTCGTTTAGAGGTTTATAACAGGAATACAGACCAGTGGCATTACCTCTGTATCGGTTGTACGGAGAGGAGAAGGGGATTGTGAAAAAAGAATGGTGAAGGAAAAGGAAAACGCTTGGAGGACTTTAAGAGGATTGGAAAATAGCAAAAATATAACCAACCCAGAGATGCAGAAGATACTGAACAAATAGCTAAAAGGACCAAAAATGG
This sequence comes from Columbicola columbae, assembly GCA_016920875.1. NCBI lineage: Eukaryota > Metazoa > Arthropoda > Insecta > Psocodea > Philopteridae > Columbicola > Columbicola columbae. The sequence continues at coordinate 5,270,187 of JADMLL010000006.1, forward strand.
GTTAGTTTACTGAAAAGGTTAGTTTTGACCTGATTTTGGGATTATAGAACTGAGACTACTTCAAATAACCCTAAAACCTCAAAATTTTTGGTTTTCATAATCCAACCTCCAAATTAATACACCAAGTAGTCTTTAGGTCATATTTGTGGGATATAATACTGGAGTAAGGACTGAACCAGTTACAACAGAAAGGATGAACATAGAAAAGAAAAAGTGGAAAGAATGAGGCATGAAAGGATAGTGAAGAAAGTGAAGAGAAGGTTAGAAGGATGGAAGAGAACAGGGAAAAGAGTATAAAATACTAAGATTGAAAGGGCCCGGAAATATAAAAAAATATTTAAACAAAATAAGCAAAATACAAGACACCAAACAAAGAATAAAGGAAGACCATAAATGGGTTAGCCTTAAACTGTACTTCCGGACCTTAAATCAAAAACCACTTTACATAAACCTAAATCGTCAAAAGTTGAAGATCATAACGGACAAGACGGTTATGTTAAAAGAAAAACGGTAAACACAAATTGCAAGAATTTACCTAACCCCCAAAAAGCTGGAATATATTTAGAAAACAGCAAAAAGAAGACAAAAACAAAACCAGAACGATAAGATATCTTCAACTAATAATAGAAAACCTTCAAATAGGGTACTACAGTTAGTTTTAACCTGTATATCTGGGTCATAAAACTAAACGAAACTATAAGACAGTGGGGATGGAAGTAAAATGGAAAATCCAATTTTTGAATATAAACCTAACCAAAAACAAATCAGAATAATTTTTCCTCCCTTGTGCTAACTCCTAACTGTCCTTAAACCAGACAGTAAGTAGTCGGTCGGAGTAAATAACCTGTATGTTAGCCCAAGGAATTAGGATAGCGGATATGAGATCTAGTATGGGTTAGGATGTTGTAGAAAGTATAAAAATAGTATAATAATGAAACAATATGGAGGAAAGGAGAGAAAAATAATAATAATAAACACAAAATATGGGGCCTGCTAGGTGAGAGGGGTAGAGCACTCGCCTATCACTCCAAGGGCCGTGGTTCAAATCCCACCTGGGTGCGAATTTCCCAGCCTGTTTTCCTCCCGCCCTTCCTTACCTAAAATATTTTCCTTCAACTTATCCACTTTCAACCCACAATTCTCTCCAAAGCTCACAACCTTGGTAAGCCTTAGAAAGTAAGCCTTCAGGGTAGCTGACTAACACTCAACCAAATTTTCAACTCGTCCTAACTTCCACAAATAGGTCTGAAAATGAGTTGAAAACATCGTGGTTTCTAGTTGGCCGAAACGAGAACACCAACACAAAATAGTTAATAGGTCAAAAAAGAAGAAGGAAATCAAACTGTAGTAAGAAAACTACAAAAAAGAGACAGGAAACCAGACAGAAAAATGATTATTACATGGTATTTGAACAACCAATACAGAAATAAAATTTTAAATGAAAAACGCAATTTCCGATTCCTCAATATCAAACGCGCCTACAAAAATAAATAAAAACATTTTCCAAAAGCGTAAAAATCAGAGGAAAATTTTTCTCCTTCCTACACCATGTTCAAGATATTCAGTTTTCAAACTAATTTTTTTTTGCTTTCATCCCACATTCTATCTCTAACTCACAGGAGAGAGAAAATTATAAATAAAAATCTGTTGGGAACATAATAATAAGAGGAACGGGAGGTAAAGGAGAGGATAGGAAGAGAGGGGGAGAGAAAAATTTTTCCAATTTTCATATGTTAAAATTAATTTCAACTTTTTGTGTCGGAATGGAGGAAAATAAAAAAACAAAATTTTCGCTGTGGAAAAACAAACAAAAACATTTTCCGATAACAAACCGAAAATCAAATCAGATACACGAAATTGAAAGAGTGACTAACAAAATTTCAGGAATTTTATAATAACTTTCCCTCCTCCTCCCCCCGTCTCCATTTCGTCCACTTTTCCTAACAAAAAAAAATCTCGAGTCCGAGTTTTCCTCCAGGAAAATGTTTTCCCGAATATCATAATTCCAACCATGTAACTTTAAAAATTATTCAGAATAAATATAAATTCCCTCCGGTGGTTTATAGGGGACATTTGAATCCGTTGGGATGCTGCGGGAGTATAGAGGGGGGGTAAAAGGAAAGCAATGAGGGCAATGGAAGAGAGGAGGAGGAGAGGGGAGGAAAAGAGAGCGAGCATTTTTCATTCGGACAAAAATCCAAAATGGAGGATTTTTGACTTGTGGGCATCGTATTTCCTGCTTCTCTCTGTTTCTCTATCTCCGTTCGTCTCACTCTTTTCATTTCTGCAAGCTTTCGAATCCACTTTTTGAATTTTTATTACTTCCCTCTCCCCCTTCCTTCTCTCATATTCCTCTTCTCTGTCTTAAAAACTTTTAGATAAAAAAAGTTATTACTTTTTAAAGATCCAGCGAACCGAAGAACGGTTAACTCGACCTGAAAGCAATACTGACGATTTTGAACATAAATTATTATAATGATTTCCATTATTTTTTTTATAACGACGACTTTGTGTGTCCATGTATGTGTGACGGGGTCGTCTGGAATCTTTCGAACCTAGTTTTGTGAATACCTCCCTGACAATACTCACAACAGCAATTTGCTATTTCCTCTCCGTTAAATCCCTTCCGTCGAATCTAATAAAATCGATGGGAAAACTTTGACTTCAAATTCTCAAACCTCCTTCAAGTTCATTACTCAAGAAACCAGAAAACTAAAAGTTTCGCAAATTAAGACGACAACAACAATAATGGTAACGGACCTCAACAGACCAACTGTAATAATTAATATTGAACACTTCCGCTAACCACAACCAATTACCAAAACCAATTTGGGAAGGCTGTAAATAATTAAACAAAGTACAGAACGGAAACAACAAAAGGCACCCACGGCCATACTAAAAATTTTAATAAATAATTCCTCGCCCAAACTTTTTCAAACTTGATAAATAATCAGTTTCCAAAATTATTTCCTAATAACTGGAGATTATGTATCGATACATAAGCTAATTTATCACGTTTGTGTCACCGTCGGGGATTCAAAGTGTCCTTTTGTTCATTGTAGGGATTTCGGGGAAGGATCAACCTCACCCAAAACTTCCTCCAACAAATTTCGATCGTTAATCCCGAATCGTAAAAGGCGGAAATGAAACCGATAAAACCATAATTTCCGGTTTTATGATCATCTACTTAGTCCCCCGACATGAATTTCATACCGTAATGGTCATAAGATATTAATCTGCAATGATTATTTGTTTTTATTAATTATTCAAATTATCATTTATCAGGATTATAAGATATTTTCTTGTTTAGTATAAAATCTAACTTGGTATTAATACCGGATACGGTTGGTGTGAGGGAAAGAGATGTGCGTATAAATTCATTAAAATGTTTTTGTTGACCGCAGCCCTCTCCGAATCTACGCATCGGGTATCGGTTTTTGTGTGCTGACCACTCAGCGAAAAGAGGCGGAAATGCGAAACAGTAAAAGCAAAAATCATTATTTCCGGGTTTTATGTTCGTTTTATTAACCACTAACATGAATTCCGTTCGGAGTTATTTTTATATCAACTCATAATACGGTTCGTTACGATTATTAATTAGTATTTTTTAATAATGATTCGGTTTTATTATTGACTATTAAAAGGAGGGAATTATGAACAAAATGGAGGAGGAGAAATCGAAAGCAAAAACCCCGACAGCAATTTTTTGTTCCTCGGATGAAAATCGGTTTAAAGAGGGGTCAGCTCCAAACACAAACCTGATTCTGACATTTTTTTTCTAATCCCACCCCACGCTCAGTTTTTTTAATTAAATTAAATTAAATTAAAAATGAATAAGTCGAACTCGAATCAATATTAGGAAGAGAGAAAAAAAATGGCGGCACGAACGAAGGCCGAGCTAGAAAGAGAGAAACCGGATAAAGAAACTTATTACAAGAGACGAAAATGGGGAAAAATCTGAAATATATGAAGCCAATAAAAAAGAGAGGGTTGAAGGGGGATGAAATGCAGCGACAGCACATAACAATAACAAAAACCAGAATAGACGAAGGAGAAAAAAAGAAACGGAATGGAAAAGTCGGTTTCGATTTGAACGTGGCGAAGCACAAAAGAAGTTTGAGATGTTTTCCAACAGTCCCACTCACCACCTTCAAAGCCCCCGGTGCGAACACCGAATCGAAACTTGGCAAAATCACTACTGCGAAAGTGGAAACGTCAGAACGAATGATAGCTTATAGAATATGGAACCCCCCACTACAGCCACGTCACGAAAGCTCGGGCAAAGTAACTCGTTTAACAATAAACAAGACGTAAAAAAAAAAGCAAAGGGAAAGTTATGGACAGGAAATAAGTTGGAAAATTTTTTAAACGTTTGAGAAAATTGTTTTCCGTTTTTTCCTCATTTCCCGGGAAAATGTTTTAGCTGGAAACGCAGTTTCAATTCGTCCTCGTTTGAGTAGATGAAGATCTTTTTTTTCGAGTGGGGCTTTAAAAGAAAAACAAAAATCCGGGGAAAAATTCTCTGAATAGAAAGGTTCAAACAAATTTCGGTGAAATCGGTTTTGTTGGAAAAGTTGAGTGGGCGAAGGTAAAAAAAAATTTTTCCCTGGTATTTAGTCCCTAAAATATTCCAAAGACGTAGATACAGAAACTAGAAAATGGATAGACGTGTTCGAGTTTCGTTTAAATAAATGACGAAGAGCTAGACGGTATTTTCAAATCCATCTATCTCAACTCATTTTTAAAATCCCAGAAAGGATAATCCGAAGGACATGAACGCCATTTTTTTAAAATTCTTTCTCACATATTAGATAACATTCTGTGAGCTGTAGCTGAGAGAGATGAAAGTCATTTACAGCAAAAAAACAAGAGAATTCCGTTTAGGGCCCAGTAAAAATTTTAATTTTGACGAATCCTACAATCGATAACGTGTTAACCACCCCGGGGGGGCACGTCCTGCCGCAAAATTAAAGCCCTTATCTAGCAACTCTGGTCCTTTGTCTGTCTTAACGACTGAACTCATCTCCTTTTTCTATCCGAGAGAAATCTTTCATCACCATCTCACATCCCTACCCGTGATCGAGACAACCCCTTTTCCTATTGTTAATCAAGTTCCTAGGGATCTCTCTCCCTTCGTCTTCATCCCTTACGTCTCTCTCAAACCCTCCACCATCTTCCATCTTCTTTGTTCGCGTTCCTCTTCTACAAATGGAATGCTTTTGATTTTCGACAGATATTCAAAAATTTCATTTCGTCTTATTTTATCCCCGAATCTTACTTTATTTTTCTGTTCACATTGTTTTCCCAGCTTTTCTTATCCTCATAGGAAAACTATTTTGCATGACATACACATTTTTTTTGTCAGTTTTTTTGTTTCCTTTCATCCTATCCATTTGAATTCTTTTTTACATAATCACGTTTCGCGAGATCATATAATGGAAAGCTGTCAAAAAGATACAGAAAAAAGGAAGAAACGAGAAAACGAAAAACTCGATAATCACAAGCGAACAAAAGAAATACATAAAAATGATGTGTTGCCAGAAAATATGAAATGTTATTTAAATGAACTTCTTCTCGCTCTTCCATATTCTTTCCTTATCTTTCAAAAAAGTAACAAACCGAGAAAACCACGTTTTTAGGCTATGACGTCTCTCATACTGAGTTATTAGTAGCCCAGCTATCTGGACTAATACGCCAAGTCATGGATTTGAGAGGATTACGAGGCTTTGTGTAATATTTTAGCCGCCAAAAAGTTGGGTGAGATTTTCGGAAAGGTTTGACGTAAGTTAAACATCCGCACGCTTTTGAAATCACCACCGAAACCTTTCCATCTGCCTATGCCAGCCTTCCATCCAACCTATTGTTCTCCAGACCCAACTTAGCTCTTCAAGTCTTTCAAATTGTTCATTCTACCGTAGGCTAGCCTCTAAACAAACGCTAATTTCTTTTCCGATAAAATTCTACCTCATGTCAGTAAATTTGAGAGAAAAGGTTTCATTCTAAACATCATTACACGTGTTTCCGTTACACGAGACACTCTTCAACTTTGTGAAGGAATTGTTAAGAACCTAAAGGTAGTGAATAAAATTTCCATAACAATAGAAAACAAGGCGCCGGTTTAAATCCGTTTTTTTATCCAGAAAACTTTTCCACTAAGCAGCAATGATTCCGGTCACCATGATCGATGAATCTTCTCGTGAACCTCATTCTTCTCAATCCCTCATTATCTCTCATCTTTTGTCTCCTTTCTCAAAAAAAAGAAAACGACACCCAATTTCTCTTGAAAATCAACAATCACGAGCTCAGATAACGGGATGTAACAACGGCTAAAAAAAACTCAGCTAACAACGAGCTAAATGAAGACCTAATCACAACCGGATATATGAGAACAAAGAGAAAGAACGGGGAACATCATCTCGAAAGAACAAGACAAAGGAAAGAGGAAAACCCCGGGAAATTTAATGAGAGGAAGATAAAAGCGTGAAGAAAAAAAAACTACAAAAGACCCTCGCACGCACATATTACCAAAAAAAAATGAGAAAAGAGATCGAATTCGGTTGGAGAGAGAAAACTCAGCACAAATAATCAGGGAAAAGAAGAAAGGAAGAAAAAAATAAATAAATAAGTAAATAAATAAAACGACAAAGAAGACAAATGATCGCGTCAATTCTACAGCTACGATACTTTGAAAACCTTTTTCTCTCTTTTTTAACAAGCGACCTTACGAATCGATGAAAAACTGTATGGACGCAAACAAACAAACAAACAAACAAGCATGAGGTCGGTATCAAGAAAAGGGAGCGGAAAACTCTTTGTTCGTCGATCCTATCGAAAAAATCAAGTTTTATTTGTAACAAGCACAAAAAAATTTTCCTTTTAAAAGAAGAAAATTGAAAGGAGGAAGAAAAATAAAAGAAAATTTTATTTTATTTTTATTAACTGTTATAAACCCGAAGGAAGGAAAGAGGAAAAAGAGAAAGAAAGAAAAAAATTCAAATTCGTTTATTGAAATTCCCGCCAAAGTAAAAAGCAAAAGCAGCCGAGCGGAAAATATGGGAAAAGGAAAGAACGGAAATGACGAAACTGGTCCCTAAAAATCTCGTCAACATTAATAATTTTTCAACCGACGCTCCGCGTTCTGCCTAAGATAATGTCATATTGATTATTGAATTTCTACTTCATGTCGAGTCTTTTTTTACCTGACACTCCTCCTCCAACACCACCACCATCCTCATTCTTTCATCCCTCAACCCCTAAAAACCCAGAGCGGAGATATCGACTTCTTGTCAACCTTCTCTCATGAAAATCTCTTTTTTATTTATTTATAATTTTATACAACACCCAGAAGGGTTTTCATTTCCAATTCCGAAATTTCAATTTAAAACATTAAAAAAAAATGAAAGCGAACTGACCGACAGCAAACGAGAGTCGAGGGGGTGAGAAACAAATCAAATGCAAATCAGGAGCATTTCCCTTTCCCGGAAAAACCTTTTTTTTTTCGCTGTCGTTAAAAGAGAAACGAAAACAAATTGAGAACGTTGTCAGGTGTGTCGTTTGTGTATATGAGAGTGTGTATAGCAAACTGCACTTTAATTTGAACACATAAATTAAGTAAATAAATTGGCTTTTTGAAACTTTTTGCTGTCGAGCTTTTGAAACACAAAAGCAAACAAATTTGTAAAACAAGTGATTTTTGAAAACTCGGAACGCCATTCCTCGGAAACTGAAATATTTTCCTTCCGCTCGGAAAAATAATTCGGGAAATTAGCCGATAAATAAATAATCAGGCGCGAAATTAGGTTATACATAAATAAACAGGACGAAATAATATGCAACGAAGCGACAGACACAACAAATAATTGAGCCGACATTTTGAAACTGCCTGACTCCGTTTTTCCTCGTTTCGACTAAAATTAAACTCTCCCACTCAGATAATAAATAGATATATACAAATCATGTCAATGTATATATAAATCCACCCTTACAGTAAATAATTGTCTATGTAATTAGGTTTAAGTTGGCAGCGCTAAAATTTAAACATCAGCCAACGTTTACCTGTCCATAAGTCAATAAATACAGCATGACGTCAGAAGTGTTTTAGTAACAATTACCAACATAAATTAATAATATCAGTTACACGTGTTTAAAATATGAAAATAAAACTTCAAATTTCAAAAGAATCACAAGTGAATCAAGATAATAGTGGTCCATTGTTTGATTCGTCAAAGTCAAAAATCACCGACACAGGAGATTTGAAAGCATCTGTCCTCAGAGACAATGAAAGTAAAACAATAGCGGTGTTCATGAGACAATATTAATATATAATATTAGGTTTTATAATAATACAAGCGACTTTGAAAGTGAATTTAACTCAAATGACAAATATCCTGGGGGCCCCAGATGAACTTATCCCACGCTTATAATTAGTCGATTGTAAAAATCGTTCAGTTTTAATCCCGTACGTCACTGTTGGATATAAATAGATGTGAGAGTGGGCTGTAACTCCCATTCGTTTTATAAAAACTAAATATCGCTCCAAAATACTTTGATACTGTAATCCATTTTTGCGTGTAAATAGTAAAAGGATGTAGCAGAAGGTCGCGTTTCCTATTTTAAAGTCATGTGACATTTGTGAACTTCACTTAAAAACCCCTCCGAGTTAGCCGAGATACGGAAACATGATTTTTGTAGTATGGTGGGTACACGATTTTGCAGGTTCAACCGACAGGAAGAAAGTTTATTCAGGTATGAGATAGAAGACGGAATGGAACTTTGCATTGTGATCTATGTAGTCGGTCAGCTTCTACTTTATGAAAAATTTAATGAAAAATTTAAAGTATAAATTAAAAAGAAATTTGACCAGACGGTGTGTGCCCAACATATAGAAGACTGTTAAGTGAAGATCCCGACAGGTTTCAAATTAAAAACTGTGTCGGTCGGTAAAATCTAAAAACGTTCTCCCGTTGTGTTCCCGATCAAATAATTTATAAGTACCGCATTACAATTAATTACTCTTCAAAATTTATTCTTATACTATTATATATAGTTTTAAAAGCAAATTTAGTGTCCTATAAATAATACACAAGTCCAAAAGTAGGCCTACCTGGAAACCACCGTTGTCCAACCAACACCATTACGGTTTTGAACATCCCACGCACAGTAATCCACAACATGGTGATTGTTAAACCAGCCAACCTAGAATTAGAATAAAAGTATAAATACTTTCAGTTATGCAAGCTCTTGGGTGTGAAAGTATAAAACACAGAGTTCTTGTTGAACTAGATTCTTGAAAAAAGAGTTTGGGAACCTAACATCAAAGCAGGAACATTTCTTTCATATAATAATCTGCTGACCGAGTCCGAACTGAGTATATACATAATCATAACCCTATGTTTAATGCATATAGTTTCAAATTTGAAAAGCCCGACGGAAATTTTACCTCCTGCATATACACAACATTATAGAATTAAAATAAAAAATTTTGGTGCTCTTTATGTGAGAGTACTTTAAAATACTCACGATTCCAAATTTTAGCCAGCATACAAATTTTGAAGGGCTTTCCCCGATACAAGACAAATTTCCGTCATAAATTTTGTACCTTCTAACAATGTTTTATATATAATAAATAGACAGTTCAGACCTGTCGACATTGAAACAGTCAGAATTTATGACCCCATTTTAAAATGACCCATCCAGACAATAGCAGAGTACAATTGTTAAAGACAGGTATCTCAAACAATAGGTTTGACCCTATGAACCTTTTTTTAAAAGATATACAGTACAAAAGGAATTATTCCAATTTTGGTGAGACTATTTCCAAGCTTCCTCCGTGCGGGAACAACATTGCACAACCTCATCCAAAACATTTATGTGTAGTTTTAACTATTCTCTATCTGCGCTATTCCCAGGCTTTGGAATTTATTGTTGAACATTCTCTAGTTTCATTCCGTGTAATATAAATTTATTATCTTGCCTACTTTATCTTAGAACATCATAAAAACCATGTGGTGTGTACAGGAAATCCATTTAGACGCTAGTCTGCAACCTAAAACCCGTGGAAAATTGCTCTTACGCCACTTTCATAACAATTTCAACGCCATTTCCTTAACGAACTAAGTTTAAATGGAACATAATCCAGATAGTAACATTAGCTAATTATAATTAAAAACTTCGCGCTTCCAAGTTAAAGCTCTTTTTATACCATATTCAAATGAAATACCTTCAAATTATGCCATTTTATTCACCTAAGTAATATTTATTTATTTTTAAATAATTTTTCACAAAAATATTTTATTAACATCGTCATTTATCCGGCGGTGGAAGCTTTCCCTCTGCCATTTATTTTATTAAATCGAAAAAATTGTGCAACCCTCAAAACGTAAAAAGACCCCTCATTATATCTCAAAATCAATAATAACCAGCCTCATCTTGCGAGAATCTATTCAGGGGCTCGGCTTCCCCATCGTAAATCTAAGAAGACGAATCCGTTCGCGAGAGGAATGCGTTTAAAGTCGTCATTTTATATTGATTTCGGGTTTAAATTTAAAACCGTTTCTTTTTCCATCCCTTATTCCCCAATGAACCGTCACCTGGCTTTGGAAAAGGGGACAATTGGCAGTTCGTAGGGGTTGAATATTAGGGGTTGTCTGGAGCAGCGCTTCTTGTTTTACTCGCAACCCCTTTTCCTCTGAGAAATTCGTATCTACGCAACCTCTATCCCTCTGAGAAATGATTTTCATTTTTACTTTTAATGCAACCCCCGAGTATATTCTAATGTAAGAACCAGAAATTAAATGTCTGTTGTGTTGGATGTGACGTGAGTGAAAAAAACGGTTGTTTGTTGTACTTTTTAAATCCCGGGAGATGTGCTGTAGGATATAAAAGCAGTAGAAGCTATAAATCGGGAGAACATATATGATTCCAGGCGTTTAATCATAATCATCATATAAGCTCGGCGAACGTGACAAATTACTAAAAATTTATGACATTTACCAAATTTAGCGATAATTATGAATGATAGCCGGGGATTATTATTAAAAAATATTTTCCCGATTTATCACTTTTACCGTTTTATACATATGACATAATCATACGTGTTAGGGTTGGTATTAAGTGAACCAAAAAATAATGTCGGTTAGGCGCGTTCCCTTAATCACGAATTAAGCTTAGCAAATTACTGAGTGTTTATCACATTTACCGGCTAGTTTATAAAATCTCCAGCTCGTTTAATTTATTAAAATTTTGCTCAGATGCTTTGCTTCTGTCGTTTTTTCTCATGTATTCGCCACTACTTGTTGGGAGGTTTGTTCACTATTACTGGCGAGTAAAGCTTATTACTAACACCGTTACGAGTTAGACATTTTATAAAGTAGACGGTAAATGTGATAAAGGTTCATTGATTTGTCACATTTACGAAGTTGGTGATTATGAATAATCACCGGAGATTATATATATTCGTCCGATTTATCACTTTTGTCGTGACATATAATGCTATGCAACCCACAGAATCATACTATTTTCTGTTCCACGCCTGCTGTCAACCATTGGTCTCTTCTTCCTCTTTTACTACCCATTAGCAAACGGTGGGTTATGACCGGAAAGCTTTCTCATCATTCTTAGCTCTTGACTTTGGCACTTTCTGTCTCCTCTTCACCACTGCAAAATTTCATTCTCTTCCTCCTTGAGATTTCCTAGATATTCCACCAGCAATAGTCACGGAGACTATTCCGTATATAGACGGTTCCACCTTTAACGGGATACCGTTCTATAAGTTCCACCTAATATCAACCCTAACACAAAGTTGTGTTACGGTAAAAGTGATAAATCAGGCAAATATGTATATATATGTAATTATCATAATTATCACTGAAGTTCCATCCATCTTCGTGAAGAGGTATATAGAAACCCGTGACCTTTGAGATTACTGCAAGTTTTCGCTCAGCTGTAGGGGGATAGTCCAGCATCACGGAAATCCAGTACCGTTTCCAGACGAAAGGGCAGTTATAAGAATAATTTCTGATATTATTACTTAAGTTATCGACCGAAGTGAGCTATCAGTGGCACTTCAAAACAAAAAAATGATGTCACAGTGTTTAATAACACTCGGTTTTGGTTCAAACAGAACAGAAATCATCACCACCACTCCCAAAACGTAAAAAAAAATTTTTTTCAACCAGCCCCTCTCTACAAACATACAAGCAAATAAGTTTTCCATTAATTTATGTATTTCGACTGTTTTACATGTCGCAAAAGACGAATATAAAGTTGAAACAGGAGGCAAACGACTAATTTCGAGTCAGCCACGCCATATGCGGAGAGGAGGTATAAACCAACACCTGGCCCGTGGCGTGGACCCTAACTTGAGGCCCCATCGCGAACGTGTTAATATCACAACGTCCTGTCCTGTGTTTATAGCTGTGTCACTTTTTCCCTACAACGTGCAATTTATTAATTAAACGACCATAAACAATTTCACTACAGCGTGAAATCATTTTCGGTGCACAAATTTTGTTGCGCTCTCGTTTCTGTCTTTGCTGGCAGTTTCTTTGTTCGCATTCATTAACGAGCTTAATTTTCACGTTTCTTGCACTTCGTTTCTTAATTTTTATTTCTTTTTAAATGTCATTTTAATTAAAAACAAAATAAAACAAATAAATTTCAATAATTATCAAAGAGGAAAACAAATTTCAGCACTGATGAAATGAAAGCTCTTGTTTGTTCTTCGCGAAGTAAATAAATCTCCAACTTAATAAATTCATAAATTTTTAATTACGAATGTGACGTCACTAGTTTCCTTCTGAAGAGTGGATACTGACACACCTTCAGGGGCGGATAAGGGATGAAAGTAAACGGAGTTAGATAAACAGAAGGAAGAGCCGTCGGGAGTAAGTAACTGAAATAAGAAGTGGAAAAGCTGGTTAGAAAAGTAGGATTTACGGAACCCAGAGGGAACAAAGAAGCGGAAGGAAGTAGAAAGAAGTCGAATGAAAGGAGTATAAACTGGAAACTCGAAATAATACAAACAAAATTACAGGAAATAAAACGTGGAAGTAAAGGAAAACGGGGGAAAATAAGACGATAAAGAAGAAAATAACCGGGAGAAACTAGAACTAAGCAGAAAACTGGGAAAAGAACAAAAACTCATAAAGCAGAAAACAGGAAAATCGGATGATGACAGTAAAAGAATAAAAATCCAGGAAATAAGAAGTAAAAGAATAGAAACATGAGAAAGGGAAGAGGAGTAAATGGATCTGGTTGGGAGAGGCGTGTTATTAAACTAAGAGGTTTATGTCGTTGTAGACGACATAATATTGGTCCAGGGAGGGATGCTGCGGAAGGATCAGAACAAACAACCAGTATGAAGGATTATTTGAACCATAATCTGTCCGTTTTCTTCATTCCGGTGGAAACCAGAAAATCCTTCCGAGTGATGCATCTGGGGAAACAAAACGGAGCACACGGCGATCATAACGCGGAGAGTTTTCCAGGATTTCTAAGCCGGAGCTTCATAACTCCATCCCACAGGTCCAAGCGGATTTGAGGACGGCTTTATGGAAATCTTTTTGGCGGATTGTAAAAAGACGTGAGACCTGAGAGCATTCCGACTAATAAAATGTACCATTCTACGGGGATTCCGCTGTAGGATTCGACTCGTCTTACGAATTAATAATTAAAAGGTACGGCACATAATTACTCAAGGGAAATACATGTCTTTAATAACGCTGCAAAAGTTTGCCAGAAACCCGTGCATGCGTTCTCGGTTTGTGTTCTCACAAAGACATCTCTCATACAATCAACCGGGATTATTTTAATTATTTAAATGAATTTATATATAATTTTGATAATTTCATTAAACATGGCATCGCGATAATCTCGAATAATACAGGAAATAATAATTCAAAACAAATAACCGGGAATCAATATTTTACAAGCTTAAGTCTCCCAAAACTTTCCTAAATGGAATAAATATCGAGCGGTGAACTGGAAAACTCAACAAAGAGGAAGCAAAACAAAAGGAAAAAAGAAGCAATCCAAGCGTAAGTATCCAATCGACGAGACAAAGAAAGGAAAAAAAGCAAAAGACAATGGAACACGTTCAAAGTGAATAATTACGATGGAAATATGGGAACGAAAACGACAGAAAACGAGTGGTCTCCAAGGTGAGACATGTAACAGAGACGAAACATGATGGGAAATTGAAAAGGAATGAAGGAAAATGGCGGATTGTGAGTAGGAAGAGAATGAAGAACTTGAATACCTATGGGAAAACTTTGTGAAGTTTCCCCCGCGGCTCTTATCAGAGAAAAGTGGAAATTAGGGAAGAAAAGGTCCTTTCTCGAAAATGTTTTCATTCGAGAACACGATAGAAACATTGAAGCGAAGGCCCTTTTTCGGGTGAAAATGCCACGAGAATTTGAGGAGAATGTGGGGGTGAAGGTAAAAAGGAAACTTCCTTTGTTTGGCATTTGAAACCGAACCTATGGAAGAGGAAGAAGATAAAGAGATAGAGAGAGAAATGAAAAGGAAATTCACACCAGAAACAACTTTTCGTTTAAAACTTTTTCCGCGGGTCTGTGGAATTTAGGTTCCGTAAGTTTTTTTTTGTCACAAAAAGTGAAAAAGCCCTAAAAGCTTTTAGTTTAATGTGTCTTTCGAGAGGAAAGTTTACGTGTGTTAGCCGGGGGAAACGGGTTGGAGAGGTGGGATCCCAATGAGATGCGGTTTTTATGCTTTGACACCTGACCCCCCAGCGGAAATGTGTTTTTCCGAGATGGGTTACACTATCCTGATGACACTTAAACTATCAGATTTCTCTCTCTTGTATTCACCACATAAAACCATCCTCTTCAAAATTCACGTTTCCACTCATCACAAAGCTTTTTAAAAAAAATTGAACCAAAAAACAAAAGTAAACAACAACTTTAAGAAGACTAAAACGAAACAAAAACACCTAAGAAAACAAAAACCATAAAATAGAATTAGGTAAGCAGCAACAGGTGAAAAAGAAACGATTACAAGAGCCATTAAAAAAGAAAAACCGGGAAAAGTTTAAAAGGAAGCAAACAAAATTATTACCAAACTCAAGAGAAAGTACAAAACCTGAACAAAAAAACAACATAAAAAGTGAAGTCAGGTTCTTGAGAGAAAGAAAAATATAGAAGATGAGAAATGGAAGGAGGAAAGATGGAAACTTTAATAAAAATCTACAAAGCGGACATAAATAATAAACAAGATGGATGCTATCAAAGCTCCGTGCTAAATCGAACAAAATCGGATTGGATTGGGCGGAAGGAAGGGAAAAAGGAAAAGCTTGCTCGCTTCGTTCATCCAAAAATAAAAATCCCACTCGAAGATTAAAGAGAAAAAAGAGAGAAGAAAAGTTTTTAGGTTTCCTCAATGGGAGGTGGGGAAAATCCAAATCCAGTTTCCACGGGGGCGGGAAAAAGAGTTATGAAGGGAAAACAGAGACCAGGGCTCAGGTGTCGAAGAACCTCTAAGCAACGACGGTTTTAGGACATGTATTTTCGTTTCTCCGATTTTCTCCTCCCAATTTCCTCACATGCTCCTCTCTCTCTTTATCGAAGTCATATGGTTTCAAGAAAATTTAAATTAATACTTTGAAAAGTTTCCATTTTGTTAGGTGACTGTGGGAATCTATGGTAACGGGAAGGCGAAATCAATCCTTTAACTTTTCTCCAGAGGGAAGAAAATGCTAATTTCAGGAGCTAGAAAGATGGAGGAACTCGAAGTTGAGGAGGAGGGATGGAAAAAAAAGGAAAACAGAACTCGTGCAAACAGAAGTTTTGAAACAAGTCACGAGATTATTAAAACGCTCTCCTCGCATGCCACTCACTACATGACTTGAGGCCCATCTCTTTCATATTATGCATGAGAGAATCTTCTAAATGAGTTCATGTTCGGAGATCTAATATGAGTTTAATCTCGGAGTTCAAAAATTCCACAGATCCTGACGCAACAACCACTCCATTTTAATCATACGAACACCATCCACCACCACAGAGTCACTAAAACTAACGGACAGGCGGTTGTAGTTGTAGATTCTAGGAAGGATTCAAATCAAAATCAAGTTGACGGTTTCTTGAACACAAAGTTGACATTTCGCAAGGGTGGATCTATTTAAATGTCGCCGGAAATGTCCCCGAAACCACCTTCGTGTTGAATAGACCGACACGTGTCACAACTCGTTGACGATTCACGGTTTGAAATATCAAAACGTTGACACGGAGTCTCTTTCATCTTTTGTGACACGTGGGAAAAAGGGAAAATAAACCAAATTTCATTTTCTCTCCCCGTGTGTGGGTGACCGGAGGCTGTTGTAAATGACACTCTGTCAATCTTCTGTTTCAGGTTCCAAAATGGAGGATTTTAAGCTGGCAATCGCGGTAATATTTCTAATAGCACTCCTTTCTTTCATCATCTTCAGTGTGTGCCGATTAATGGGATTTTGGACATGGCTTATGAATTGGATTTTCTCTACGAGGGAAGAAAAGGTTAATCTGACTAGAACCGACGGAGTCTACAATGCTAACGGATACCTGGTGGGTATTACTCTTTTGTTTTATACCTCCATCCTTTCTGAAAATGAATATTTCACATTTTTTTGTGCTGTCGACAGATTTCAGCTGAATCCATGGGCGACATCAACCTCTGCCATAGCGGAAGCTTCAAGAGATTTGAAACGGTTGACCACGAATACGCTTTTGAGATGTCCGACTTTACTTCTGAACCGACTCTACAACAACCACCGGAACAGATACATGATTATCCGCAAGACATTTTTATGCCATTTGGATCAACTGAAATGAGCAATGACCAGTCTGGTAAGTCTTCTACCTGGTGTCTTTGCTTTGTATCGTGGTTCCACCTTTTGATCTCCCATCCGGTAACAAGGTTTCTCGTTTCGTTAACTTAAAAACTCTTATCTGACTATTGTAGAGGTTTCGATGAGTCCAGTTAATTTATATCAGCTTCCAAAATGATTTCTGTTGTACTTCAGACTTACGGGAACGGTGTTCCAAGAGCTGTCGGGAAATTTTGAATTCCAAAGCTTTAACGTTCTCCCTTGTACCGTCTTTTACTCTAACTACTACTAAGACGTTTTATATGAAACGCTATTTCTAGTTGAGGGTTACTGAGAATGCCATAATTTGGCGCTTGATTCAAATTCAAGCTCTAACGACTTTTTATTTCCGCCCTTGACATTCCCTCTCCTTCATTATTTTCCTTACAACTATTAATTATGCACTTTGAGAGAATTTCTTGGAGCATCAAATAAAGATGATAAGTACAAGTCTTTCTGCTTCCATTCCTTTCATCTTCTCGAAAAATCCCTAGACGTTGGATTCGATTCGATTAAATTACTTTCTAAAATCGTCACTGAGCGGAAATTAAACTCAACGAAATTCGTCAATTTTAAATTAAGAGCACTAAGCGCGGAGCGGAGGGTTAGGAAGAAGGAGAGAGAGAGAGAGAGAGAGGAAAAAAGCTGCTAGATAACCTAATTGAATATGTTCAAAAGAGATACGAAAATTTTAAATCCTTCTGGGTTGATAAGCGATCAGCAAAAAGCTTCTGCGACATAATGCAGGGGTTGAGAGACTCTGTCAGCATTCGTACAATTTCGAAATGAGATATTTCGGTCGGATAAACTCCATTCGAAGATAAGAAAGAGCCGAGATCATAAGGACATTGTCCAGGAACGGGTAGGAGTGAGGAGGAAGAGGGGGGGAAGAAATCATTTCAGCTGGCTAAATGCCAACTAGAACAGAAAACAATGTTCGAGAACTGTTTTAAAATTCTGTCGCAATGGAAAATGCGTTTTTCATACACACACTCTCTCTTTTTCTTTTTCTCTTAACGACTGCGTGTGCCATGTTATTTCCTCTAAAATAACCACCACCCTGGGCCTACCCCTCCACCTCTCGATTTCTTTATTGAATTTCCGTTTTGACGGTGACCTGTTAAAGACGGGTCCAATTTTAACCTTTTGCTTTCAAAACCAGAGCCCCGACCTTTTATCACTCTCCTACCGCCCTTCACTTTCATCTCATCACAGTCGGCTTCTTCATACTGTTTTGTTATTTATAAAACTCTATTTTCGAAAAGTAAAGCCGATATCATTTTATCGACACATTGAACATTCAAAGGAATACTGGAGAGCAGTTGAGTGTAAACCTGGTGGGTTGTGTGTTTTTGGATTTGGTTCAGCTGACTCTAAATTAGTCAGCTAGGCGTAAGTGACAAAAAAGGTAAACAAAATTAAAGCCAGGTGCGCTTCTTTTGCCCAAAAAAAAATTTTAGGCTTTAAAGCTTTTTCTCCTTGAACCGGAAATAAGTTTATATTCGTTTCACTGATTCGGTTCCGACTTCGGCACCAACAGTTTTTCCAAATTCTCTATTGTCGCTTTTTTCTTTAGATTGTGCAGGGGCCTCGTACTGGGATGGTGCATACGGCAATGATTTACCGGAATCGACAACTGGTTTCGTCTCCTCAAGCCCAACCCATCGACAAGCTTCGACCGCTTTTATCAAATATCCACCGCAACCGCTTCGACCTGCGCCATCTCCCTCCTACTCGATGATGACCATTCATGAGAAATACGAATCCGAAAAACCAGAAAAAGTGAAATGTCCGCCGAAACGACCTCCTCCACCGGTTTTCAGTCACGTTGTTACTCCGCCAGTTCTGAGTCCAGTTGCTCCGCCACCGGTTTTGGGTCAAGTTGTTCCGCCACCGATACCGCCACGCAGTGAGTATTACACTTCCATAATATTTTACTCCATAATTCCCACGACGTACACTGTAATTTTGATTTGTTTCGTTTTTCGAATCAGTTCGACCTCCACCTCTGCCGCCACGAAGACTTCCCTCCCAAGCATCGATTGAAAGAGAAGACGCCCTGGCTCAGCTTCAAGGATTACAACGTGGTGTCAGTTTCGAGTCTATTAGTTCGGATACTTCGGTTGCACTGGCTGATTTGGACGGACCTCATGTGACAGGGCATTTGTGCGTAGCACTGGACTACAATCAGTGAGTGTTTCTCCTTTTTCCGTATTCCACATCACCCGATTGAATCTTAACAATAACAGAACTTTTCTTTGTTTAGTGAAAACTCGTACCTGACTGTGACCGTTTTGGAAGGTAAGGACTTGAACGGACTTGAACACGACGGACATACTCTCATGGATACATTCGTAAGGGTCTACATGCTGCCGGACCAATTTATATCTATTCAGACCAGGGTAAGTTGAAGCAGAAAATTATTCATCTTCCCCTTCGTCAATCTCAATTCTCTGACGGCTTAATAATTTACTGCCTTCTCAGATCTGCCGGAATTCCAACTCTCCAAGCTACAAGGATAAATTTATGTTCCACGTCGGATTCCAAGACTTTTCTAGACAAAGGTTGTGCTTCTACGTGTACTCGGCTGAAATAAATGAATGTGTTTTGATTGGCGAAGGTGAACTCCGATTGTGCGATGTGTCGACTACTCAAACCGTGACCACGTGGGTAACGCTCACGGACACGGGGCAAGTAAGTAATCTTGTTAAATAAAACGAGAAGTACAACAAACCGCAGCAGTTATTTAAAAATAAGAGGAAGAAATAAAAAAAATGGAGGAAAGGAAATTTCGAAACAAAAAGAGAGAAAGAAATAAAACTATTAAAAGAGAAAAAAGTAATTAAAGAAGTAATTAACAACAACAAAAAAAATTGCAATGAATGAAAGGAGTTAAGCTAAAAAAAAAGAACAGGAAAGGAGAATTTAACTCTTGACAACAAATTACAAAGAAAAGTAGAGCTAAGATGAAATGCAAGAGCGTAATCTAATTATCCAAAAAGTCTCAGCAAAGAGATCAAAAAGAAGTTTACAACTGTCACAAACACTGATTATTATAATTACAGTTCCGAAGTGAATGGGGCGAAATCATGTTGTCACTGAATTACCTACCCACTGCCGAGAGACTCACGGTTGTAGTAGTCAAAGCCAAAAATTTAGTCTTCCCAGATAATAGAGAAACGGGAGATCCCTTCGTCAAGGTAAGCCTCTAATCAGGGAATCTTAAGAGAGTTTTCTAAAATTGATTCGAAAAATGACATAACATCTTCTTTCAGGTATACCTGCTCAAACAAGGTAAAAAGCTGTACAAGAAGAAGACAACAACCAAGCGTGGAGAGAGAGACCCGATATACAATGAAGCCATGATCTTCAACATTCCAGCCTCAGCCTTGCAGGTAGGTAAAGAGCGTAGACAGGGGTGGGTAAGGAGGAGTTAGGGGTGGAAAGCATGATACTCGTCGGCTCTCTTTCAACCCTCGCGGCGATGAACGCGCGAGCCTTATTGTGGATTCATCAGTGCGAATTTTTCCTTCCTTTCCTTGATTTTTTCCCCTCTTCAAGTTTTTATCCAGTCACGAGTCGAAGTAGAATCTCAGTTGTTGTCATGGTAACCCTTCTGTTCATCTCACTCGGAGGGAAAAGGTGAAATCCACTTGAAAACCTACCTCAAGCTAATTTACTCCACTTTTCCACCGAAAAACAAATTATTTAGAGCTTAATTAGTTCGCTCTTCCCCTGACGGCGTTTTATGCTAATTTCTCCACTGATTTTCGACCTTATTCAATTAATTAATTAAATTTACCTCAGCGATTTCTCGTCCGGCTCTTTGATTATGTTACCCAACTACGGGACCACCGTTCAAACTACCGGCCCGATCATAAACCGATTTAACTAAATTTAATGAACCTAGTTGCCTTCCCTGGGTTAATTTGAGGCGACTCGATTCATTTGATTTGAAATTATAGCCGGAAGGTTTCCTTTCCCTTAAGAAATATTTACTTAGTTTCGCTAACTTAACTACTTTGAACTTATAGAACTTACAACTGAGAGTAACAGTCGCTGACAACAGTGTAGAACCGAGGGCCTATCCACTTGGTCACGTGATTATGGGAAGACAAGCGACTGGAAAAACTTACTCTCACTGGATTCAGATGATGACATCACCAAGGCGGCCCATCTCCATGTGGCATTCCCTGGCAAAATAAAAAGACAAATCAACCAAAACGGTCGAAGATGGTAACGTCACCTATCTTCTAACAATTCCTAGAAACCTTTTATCACAGTTTTATTAATTCTGTGCTATTTTCCTTTCAGGCATGCCAAATATTTGATATTATAAGTATAAGTCGTCTCAAGTAAATCCCTGTCTAATTTTTATAGTGATTAATGGAATACTTAGTTGATAAGAATCGGATAAATTAGACACCTCTGACTTGGGATGGCATCAAAAAATGGAAACTTGGAAAGTCTGATAGAATCTTCTTTTTGATGGAATCAACCATCAAAGGTGATAGGCAAAAAGTCAGTGAGTGATAATAAAACTAAAGTTATAATTGTTTGATCGGTTTTAAATTTTAACTAATCGGTGTTCGTCTCGTTCGTGTGACTTTATACGTCTTCTTTAGAAATTTGTTTTTCCAGGACAGTGGTGTACCACTGTGAGTGATGATTTATACAAACCACGCGAGTCGTGTGTTTCCGAGTTAAATTTTAAATTATTTATCATTACCGAATGTGTTTTTATTTTATATTTATCTGTATTATATAAAGACTATATAAAAGTCAACTGGTTTGATCCCTTGTTGTCATTATTTTGGGTTTTGTTAAATTTATTTTGATACTAACTTGAATATAAAAAGTTCAAGACTTCATTTTTATTTTTTTATATAATGAAGTTTGTATAAATATCAACATTGAATAAATTATATCATTTTATCATATTTTAATTTATTAAGTTTGTAATAATTTTTCTTTATTATAAAACCCGTCCGGGTATTGCAAATTTATATAATGTGAACTTAAATTCAATTTCAAGAGCTTATTATTTTGTTAATTTGATTTAAATTCTGACTTGAAATAAATTTCCTTTTATTTGAATATCAAGGTAAAATTAATTTCAAGAATTTATAATTTTTCATTTTATTAATTTTGTTTAAAATAATGAGCCTAGAATACAGACCCTGAACTTAGTGCAATAAAATTTGGTTAAAAATTTTTTGTTACCCTTATTATTTTCATAAATTTATTTAATCATCAACTGGATATAGAAAATTTTATTTTACTTTGTTACCATTGTTATAAATAATACAAATTTATTTATTAAAATTGTTTATAACTTGAAAGAGAGTTCACAAAGTTATTGTCAAAATTTTATTTCATAAATTTTATTGAAAATGTCAACTTTAAACAAACTTCAATGATTTATTTATTTATTTTTAATTTGATTAAGTTTGATCAAATATCAACTTGAAAATAGAAAATTAATTTCCAAAAATTGAGAATTGATTTCTCTAATTAACCAAAGATTTTTTAAAGCTTTAATTATTCAAACCAAATTACAATGATGTGTTGTTATTTTAATTTTATAAATTTTATTTTAAATATTAACTTGAAATAATACTCATAGTTTTATTCAACTTGACACAAAAAATATTGTCTTTCATGATTTATTTAAATGTTATTTCATAAATTTTATTCGAATACTAAACTGAAATAAATCTCGAGGATTTTGTTTTCAATATTATACCTCAAACTTTCAAATAATTTTCTCCATCATTTTTATTTCATTAACTCCATGACTTGAAACAATTTCCATGAATTTATTTTTACAATTTATATTTTATAAATATTACTTATTACCAATTTGAAATAAATTTCCAAGAACCTATTTTTGTAATATTATATTTAATATGGGAAAACAATTTGGTGTTTCTATCAATTTAGATTAAGGAATTTTAAATGTAATATTATTGTCTATTTTTGTCATGTGATAATTGTAAGATGATTTCTTAGTGCCCATATGGTACATAAATGGTACATGGTACATGAATAAATATAATAAAGAAAATTGTTCATTCGACAAGAACAAAATAAAATTTTCAGCCAACTTTGTAGTATTTTAAGTTGAGATGAAATCTTTCAGTCGTTTTGATCAGCTCCAGATCTTTAGAGTAAAGAAGTTATGGAGTATAATTGGTATGAAGCTGAGTAGAAGATGTCATATCAATATCAGAGAATTGAACTAGTCATGATTTTGAACATTGGGCATATTTGATTTTCATGAAGAATAAAAATTTTAGGTAAAACTGTGAAATAAAAGAATTCTTAATTAATGATGTATAAATTCTCTTTTTCTACTCATGTTACCATCTTTTTAAAATCTGCTTTAACTTGGAAATTTCCCTTTTTTCTTAAATTCTAATTTCTAACTAAACTTTCCCTAAATTGTAACTTTTACATTTAAAAATTTCCACTTCAGCTGTGACAATACTTCCTTTTTCTTATTCTTTTTACTACTACTGTAAATAAATGATTATTACTTGTGTAAATAAATGTAAATGACTCTTTTTCATGTTAAGTTATATGAAATGTGTTTAATTTTATAAAATATATTGTGTCAAATAGCATTGCAACTATTATTAACAAATACCTGAAATCGTTCACATTCCTTTCCTATATAGTAATGTTAAGAGGTGAACTTTTTCCACATACAATTATGTACACTATTTAAAGCATCTATCAAAATAAAATGCATCTTGAATGCCGATTTTACTGATTTAAAACGCTTTGAATTTTCTATGAAAAGATGAAATCTGATGTGTGAATTTGTAGTTGTGAGTTTTGCAATAAGTTCCAATCAATCATGGCTAACAAGATGTCGTAATGTCTTCATTTCATAACCAATTTAAATAAAAAACACTTACATAATCCAGATGAATTCAGAGAGTGGGTGAAAAAGGATTGATTAGAATTAAAAAACTGGAGGAGGAAAAACCGGCCAAGATGGTAGAGTTCTGATTCGCGCTCAATCTTAGCGGGTTTTTAATTTTGTCGAACGCTTGCAAGTTTTTAGGAGAAAACTGTCGACAAGTCACAACTAATCGTCGTAAACATCGTGTGCTATGAAAAATTACAAACAATTTAAAGTTGTAGACGTGAAAGTCTTTAAATAAAGCGAAGAAAACAAATATCATGTGGTTGGCTCTGTGTTAAATAACATTGATGATTCATACAGGTATTGTATTTTTTGTTTTGGTAAATTTCATTGGATGATAAATCCTCTCGGTAAATAAAATAATAAAAACACTTTCAAGGTCAATGATATTTTGAAATTTGTGAATAACGAGAAATTCCAGGAATTCTTCTCTGAAATAGATGGATTATTTTTAATTTCCATCGTCTGTCTTCGTGGTTTTTTTAAATGTTTTCAAATCAATATGGAAAGCTGTCATTCGATAGAATTTATTAGTTTACGCGGAAGGTATTGTTCGGATTGTGGATTTGTTGAAAGGAAACCAAGTTATTATTATAATGGAAAGAAATAATTTGCTAAATTCTTTAATTGACCAACATGACAAGAGCCTATGTGTCAGATGAAATGCATATTCTTGTCTTCAATTTGTTTTGTTTATGAATTTTTTTTTAAATAATTTTTTTGAAATCCAGTTGCAGTAAAGAGATGTCAAGAGAAGAATGCATATCCTGGTTTCATGGGAAGTTATCAAGAGATGATGCTGAAAAGTTGATAAAAGATCTTAACTGTGAGGGTGGTTTCTTAGTTCGCGAGAGAGTTTCGCTTCTCCTGGTGATTTTGTTTTGACATTACTTCACAATGGAGAGATTGTTCACTACCAGATATTGAGACATGGAGAAGATGCTTTTTTCAGTATAGGTGAGTGAATGTCAACCATAATCTGCCTCAAACTTTTTTTTAAAAACTGTGTATCACTATCTTTGTTTATAAAATAAATAAAAAGAAAACAAAAAATTAGAGATAATGGAAAGTTTGTTTTTAATTATGATTACAGATAATGAACACATATTTCATGGCCTAGAAACACTTATTAATTATCATCAAGAAAATGAACATGGTCTGAGTACGAAATTAACAAATTTTTGTAAAAAGGATCCACCACCTCATGACACTAGATGCCATGGTAAAACTAATCTTTTGCATAGAGCTACCAAAGAAGGTAATGTCTAATGTCTGGTTCTGACAAATTTAAATAGTTTTAGTTAAGTACTTCTATATACACCAAATTGTTTCTTGATAGACTTATCGGAAATGAAAACCTTTTTGGTGTTTGAAAAGCCAGCTTATTTATAGTTTTGGTTGTGATGAAAGGAGAATGATTAAAGCTGCCCATGGTGCTCAAAAGTTTCTTTCAGTTAGTAAAATTTCGGAAGTTAATCAGTGAATTTGGGGTATCACATAAATTTGTAATTTCAGTTGTAATTTTTTGTTAATCTTCCCAATTTTATCTAGGTAATTACACAGTGGTCTCAGAATTGTTAAAATGTGGGTACAGAAATACAGAAGCAAAAAGTGAAGATGGTCAAACAGCCGCACATTTAGCAAGCAGGATAGGAGCAGATGACATATTGATGAAGCTCATCGAAAATGGTGCCAACATAAACTGCAGGGATACAGCAGGCTATACACCCCTTCATGTGAGTTTCATTTTCTTCCAACAACCAAATCACTGTTTTACTGTGTATATGTTTCATCAGGCAATCACAGATTAATTAACGAAACGTCTTTTAAACAGTATGCATGCCAAAGTAATCATCTGACAACCATAAGACTGCTCATTCAGAAAGGTCAGGCGCAAATTCAAAGTAGAAATGCGAGTACCGGCTGGGTTCCCCTTCATGAAGCCGCTTGGAGAGGTTTGTCTGAGGTTGTTCAACTTCTTTTGGGTTTAAACGCTCCAGCACATCCGAGAACCCTCAACGGCGAGACTCCGTTAATGTTGGCTCAGAGGAAAGGGTTTCAAGACTGCGTTGAAATATTACGTAGGTATCGCATAATTCATCGATGACCTTGTGACCGATGTTTTGTTGTTAACACAAATCGGTTTTGTTTATCGATTTAGGAAATTACAAGGCACCCAAACCAGTTCTTTCAAAGTACAATTGGTATCACGGAACTTTGGATAGGAAAGAAGCCGTCGATCTTCTCAGCGAATTCGGAAACAAAGAAGGATCTTATCTAGTTCGTTACAGTCATAAAAACCGGGGAGTTTATGTTTTAACAATGATCGTCAACGATCGAAGTTTTCATTTTCAAATTAAACAAGAGGTATGACAATGAAAAGTGTCCTCGATGCATTGGTGAGATGTTGATGAATCTAACGGTGATGGATTGGGTCTTTTTAAATGACAGTAAGACCTCAGAGCGTGATTTTTTAAAAAGTATTTCAAGTACACATTGTCATTAAGTAGGGTGAACACCCTGTGATGTCGTCGATGCGGGTTGTTCACCCCATCCGTGTCTTTAAGTGGAGAGATGTGAGCATTTCGTTGACATTTTCCTTTTCAGGATGGATATTACTTCATCGATGACGGTCCTCTTCTCGAAAGTCTTGAACACGTAATCGATTATTACAGTCGAATGCAAGATGGTTTGCCGACGGTTTTGCAAATTCCAGTGCCACCTAAACCCAAGCCTCCGGTTCCGGAATTCCCACGACACGGGGTGAGAATTTTTTGTGTTTCCATCTCTCCCGTTTCATCTCGACCGGGCTTTAAAATCAGTTTTATCTTTCAGTTGTCAGCAACGATGCCGTTGAAAAAGCGAACCCAAAAGAATTCAAGAGATGTGGAAAATTCAACGACCGGGAAGTCAGAATTTAGTAACACTACCGGTCGTCGTTCATCGACTCCTTTAATCATTTCCGGTGGAAACGATAAGGGTAATAAGAAAAGTACTTTAAATAAAAGCGTCGCTCCTGTCGTGAACAATTGCGTGTCTGTTATTCTTCACGGGAAAGAGGAAACTGTGCCGGAGCCACC
The DNA here is from genome assembly GCA_016920875.1 of Columbicola columbae. Taxonomy (NCBI): domain Eukaryota; kingdom Metazoa; phylum Arthropoda; class Insecta; order Psocodea; family Philopteridae; genus Columbicola; species Columbicola columbae. Next base: position 5,297,062 of record JADMLL010000006.1, read on the forward strand.
TGGTTGCATACAAAGCTGTAAGCTCAAGTTGGGAAATATCCTCGGTGAAGGAGAACATGGATTCGTGTACAAGGGAACGTATCAAGTAGACGACTACACGACGGTAGGGACGCCATATTGATTGAAATGGTTTTCTGAAAGTTTTCGAAAGTTTGGTTTCTAAAAATTTTTTGTTTTGGATGTTGTGTCTAGATCGACGTGGCGGTTAAAACTCTTCACAATGAACAGTTACCGGTCAAACGATGCGAGTTTATTAGGGAAGCCAAAGTGATGACAAGTTTGAATCACCACTGTGTCGTTAAGTTAATCGGTGAGAAGGAAAACGGTTTTCTCGTTCCGTCGACACTTTTCCTCTCGTTTGTATCATAATCGAGTTCATCTTTCAATTTTCTTGTTTATCAGGTCTCTCTCAAGGTCCACCGTTGATGATGGTTCAGGAATTAGTTCCGTTAGGATCCATGCTGGCGTATTTATTAGAATTTCCGGATAGAGTTAATCCTAATTACGAATTAAAGCTGTGGGCTTCACAGATAGCTTGCGGTGAGTTTGATTGAAGACTTTCAAATCCGTTCTCTCAAACCCATCGAGGACTTTGAGCACTCAGTCACAGGCATGCTGTTACAATGAAGTTTGATGTTCTTTTCACTGAGAAGAAAGTGTGCAATACTTATGAAATGAAGTCTTTATAAAAATCTTGACTTATTGTCAAAGATTGTGTATCGTTTGTGAGGCAGATTCTTGTCAGTTCAATTCCAGGAAATCTGTAATAAGTAGAAGAATAAGTGTGCATTACTTATGAAACAGTTAGGATGATAGCGACCCAAACCTCATGATTTTCTGATAAAGCACTTTCATTATTGTTGTGCAATATTTTTGAAATACCTAAAAGGAGAGCGTTTAAAGATCAAATACAAGGGTTGCAGGGTTGGTAGCAATACAGTTAGTAATGAAAGACACGTCAATCTCAGACAGACAAGCCGATAGAGTTTGGTTGTTTCATTTCAATTGAACACGAGACAGCACTGAAATATCCGGAAGTGAAATAAATAATGGATTTACAAACATTTTCAGGAATGAAATACCTCGAGGAACAAAGATTCGTTCATCGGGATTTGGCCGCGAGGAATATTTTACTTTCGTCCAGGCATCAAGCCAAAATCAGCGATTTCGGTTTGTCCAGAGTCATCTCTGGAGACAGACAGTATTACAAGGCTACGGTGGGTGGTCGATGGCCCATCAAATGGTACGTAAACTCGTTGAAGTTAAGGTTCTCTCTGAATCTCTAAGCCTATCATACTAAAAAAATCAGTTTCAAACTTTCAGGTACGCTCCAGAGTCTTTCAATTTCGGTACTTTTTCTCATGCTAGCGACGTTTGGAGCTTCGGAGTCACACTCTGGGAAATGTTTTCGTTCGGTCAACAACCCTACGGTGACATGAAAGGGAAAGAGGTCTGTATAGTGAACGTTTCGATCGAAGGAGGATGTCCGTCACGATGAGACTTTCGGATACATTGTTTGTGTTTATTCAACAGGTGATCAAGAGGGTGGAACAAGGGGAGAGACTCGCACGACCGGAGAAATGCCCCGAAGAAGTCTACAAGATAATGGAACAGTGTTGGAACTTCGAACCGTCCAAAAGGCCGACTTTCGCTCAGTTACTCGACATCTTCTCGACGGATCCCGAATACATAAACATTAGAGAATTAGTGATCGGAAGTGATATTTCCTGAGTCTCGATAGATTTAAGGATGAGGTTAATCGACGTATACAGGGCAGGGGTGGGTGGGGGAGGCGTCAATCCTACGATTTTCGTTTTTATAATCAATCAAGTTGCATTTATATAAAAATGGGGAATTAGTCTTAAGTCCGGATCATGATTTTCATCGCCTTTTCCGGTTCATTTGGTATCCGTAACCGATGAATCGAGTGACGATGTCTATCTAGAAAGATGACAGACTCGTCACGATCTGCCTTGGGTTGGGTCTTTCTTTTAAAACTATTTTTTATTTAAGCTTCGTTTAAATTTAAAAAATGTCCGATTTTTTTTCCTGAGGAAAGTAGAAAAAGCTCCGGGAACGTGACAAAAGGAAGTTACAACCAGAGAAACCAAGGCTAAGAATGATTGACTAGTTGAATGAGTGAATAGGTGAAGGAATCGATAGCGGGATGGGAAAAAAATCGGAAAGTAATTAAAATAAGTAAACACTAAGTGCCAAAGAGACTTGATGATTAGCAAAGAAGAGAATGGAAATGGTAAGAGAGAAGTAAACACAAAAAGGGTGATGGTAGATCAACCGTGTGGGTAATCTGGGAGAAAGGTTAGCAGGGGATAAACCTAAGAAACTGGGTTTTCGATGTGAAAGGTGAAATTTATTACAAATTGTTTTTGATGTTGTATATAATATTTTATTTCGAGATATATTTGTTTGATTTATATTATATAAATTTTTATATTAAAAAAATAATTATTTTAGAAGTCGTTTTCATGTTCTTAATGTTCTTGTGGTTGATGTTAGTAGCGTGTGCTTTGAAAATGATTTCCGGACGGTGGATCCTTCCACGAGAGTTTGAACGGTTTTGTTTGACCCTGGTACGGTTTGATCTCTCCTTTTTCTGTCTTGTAACTACCAAAATGACGGATCCTGTAATTTAGATTGCTTTCGAATATCTTCGGTCGCCATTCGATGTCGACTTCGCTTGTTCCTTCTGACGGATCTGTTCTCCTCCAAATCATTCTGTGTTGGAAGGCGTGAAAACGTTTTTTAATTTTTTTTCCAGAAGTTATGAATTAAAGAAAGGATGTGAGGTAGAAACCACAGGGAGAGAATGAAAAAATTGCTGGCAGGCTTACCTTGTTTCAATATCTGCGTCGCTGGCCACTGGCGTCCAGTTACCAGAAGTGTTTAACTTTTCGATGAGGAAGAAAGTGTCGTCAAGTCGCAAATTGTTTCTTGGGTTTCCTGCAACCTGGGATTAAAAAAAAAATTTTTTTTCAATTAGAAACGGACTTCATCAGTGACCCTTTGACCTCAAGAACCAGCACCGTTGAAAACTCACAAAAGTAGCGCGAACGGTGTCGTTTTCCTTTGTCAGGATGAAGTCTTGTCCAGGTTGCGACAAAACGTCTCCAAATTTGTGGGATTTTTTAGGAGCATCGAAACTCACTGGAGGTATCAACGAAAACATTTTATTCCGATCTAAACCTTTTGGTTCGGGTCCTCTTTCCAATTTGGTGTTCTAAAAGAAAAGACAGCCCACCCGATAGTTACTACTTCCCCAAAAACACTTCCTGTTTGAGTTCCTAAGTTCACAGTTGACTTACGTCTTTGAGTGCTTTGCCCAGCTTTTTGTATTGAGCCAAATGAAGACTTAAAGTATGCGGTCCGTATAATGTGGAAGCGGCTTCGTACCTCTGATCCTAGAAGGTGAAAGAATTCGGAGGTGTGAGACAGTTGTTGAGAAGTTTAAAGAAGAAACGTCTTCCTGTGGTCAAACATACCTGATATTCTTCAAAAGTAGTGATGTAGTCGCTGTAGGTGTTACACAAACCAGCGATGATAACCTTCGCATCCTTACCGAAGACCTCAGCCAACGCCTTCTTCATTCTTCTACCAGACATCGTGGTGAACTCTCCGGGGACACAAGCAATCACCACGTTTCCGATTCTCGCAAGTTGAGTTGAAACGATTCTTGGCTGCCACTCAAATGGAAAGTCGATCTATTTTCGAAAAGAAAAATCATTCAGCTAGACATTCCCACTGTCTTAAACAGAAGACGGATATTCAGACTTACGTGTGAGGATGCTAAGAGGATGGGTTTAGGTGCATGACAAGCCTCCTCTTCTTCCGTGGGTCTTCCAAGCATGTGAGTCAGAGCATCTATCCACCAGGTGGAGTTTTTCATTCCTTGTTTTAGGAAGGGCAAGAAAGCACCATCTGTTGTTCCAGCGCCTGCGCTGTAGCCCATAGCTGGTGGACAGCCACGTACCTGAAATTTTGTGAATTTGAGTGGGTTAATTATACCAAAAAAAGGTTTGTAACTTTTGATAATAAAAAGCTCTGAGAGTGAGATGAACTAACCGTTACATTAGTTTTTGACGTTTTATTAAATATTTCAGTCTTTGCTGTGGCCATGTCGACGTATTGATGGATAGACTGAACAGGTCCCGTAATTTCGACTCCTGGTTTGTTACGCAAAGCTGCCTGAGAACGTAAAACATGGAGATTAAGAAGGAAGTCTCAAATTATCTACTGAAAGATGATCCAGATAATTTAAATAAGATACCCAAGCTTGCATGAAGAGTTCAAAACCGATCTTCTGGACGCTATCATACATGTCATTTTCAGGTCCTAACGCGTAGCATTCCTCAAACATGTCTTCGCATTTGCTGTAGATGTCGCATTCCGTATTCGATATGTGACATTTGGGTAGTCCAACGTTAGGAGATACGTCACCCAAATTGCTCGACGCAAAAGCTCCGACGAATTTACTCTACGAAAGATATCAACACACACAGTAGGATCATTTAGTTACGCGAGTCCACCAATCAACCTCGATTCAGGTACCTTGCCAACTAAGGAATCCCACTCCATATATTTCTCAAGAGCTATGGAAGCGTAGCCTATGTTATCTGACGACACTAACTTGTTAGTATAATTTAACGTTGTTCCATGGATCGGATACCAATTAATCGCGCCTATGTAGTCTCCGTTTTTGGCTACAAACTTGAGCTGAACCAATTCCTTATCGGTGTCATGTTGGTATCTAGAAAGAAAGAAAAGTCAGCACCAGTTTTGTGGAAAACCTGGAACCGTAAACTCGGATTTCTTACTGGTCTCGTTCCTCTTTCGGGTTCTTCAGGTATGAAGATGGACTCCTGTTGACGCTAACGTTGAAGACAGTCTGCGTCGCTAAGACGATTTTACCTTCCTGCAGGTTTCCGTGAGCTCTTTCGACACTCTGCAATGATTCGGTTTATTTGGACAGTTGGTTGATCGTTGATTGCTCTCAGTTTACGACGATACCTACCTTAACGATGCCTGATACAAGAGCGTCGAAGGTTTCGTTACAAAATCCTCCGCTTGGAATGTCGAAGAAGGTGTGCATCATAAAACCTCCGACACCGGAATGTGTATGTGTTCCGGATATCATGACGTTATCCATGTTGTAAAGTCCTTTGAATTTTTTTTCCAGATTTTTATAGCCTATAACCAAGGACCTGGATTATCTTTTGGTTTCTGACTGGAGGTATTTTTGTAGAGGGTTAGGTAGGTCAAGATACCTGAATCCGAACTCCATCAGCCATCATTCCGACGTCGACGTTGACAAAAGCAAAACGATTTTTACCATCGTTTATGATGAAAGCTCTGGACCACTGCCTTGTGTGAATTCCTGTTCCTTTTTGATCGAATTTCCCGTATCCCATCTGGAAGTTGAGGATTTTAAAGAAAGAGTGAAGTCTCTTTATCTTCTAAAAATGGGTCTGTGAGGGTGTGGTAATGAATAAATTATGTTTAGAAGGATTGAGAGTCAATTTGTCACCACTGTGTCATGTGTCTGCTTCAACAAGTCACCTCCCAGTTGTCTCTAATCTGAGACCGAAGTTGGTGAGTAGAGGTAGAGAGATCGTCTCATCAAACATTTGAATAGGAAGCACTCAACCCTCTCAACTACCAGATTTCGCCACAACTAAACTGAAGAGTAAGAAGAAAGGAAACCAAGGAAAAGAAACATGGAAGTGGAATGTCAAGTAGAAACCAAAACCACAACCACAGAGAGCTTTATAACCTAACACAAAAAGCTCAAGTAGAAGAAGAGGAGAGGGGAACATATTTGCTTTTAAATCATCCCGTCCTTAAAATCTTTTCCGTCTTGTAGGTAAATAGATAAACGAACCCTGCTATTGATAGATAAGGTAATCAGCTATTCAGATAATTGTCACAATTAATTTATTATTCTAATCACGTTAGGCTCAGTTTTATGGAAAGATTTCCACCGGAAATTTCCACCTGAACGGATTTCTTCGGTGGTTTGTTGACCAATCTTATCCTAAAGAGGGTTGTGGCCTGTCGAAGAATTTACAAACGTTTCTGTTGGATAGGGTTTCTGAACCACAGCTTTGTGTCTAGCTGCCCTCGGAGATGGTACCTGTTGTCAGTTTTAGTAGAATTATGTCGGGTCATTTTCCTAGTTTACCCACCAACAAATGGAAGTGAAGGACAGTAGCCAAAAATTTTTCGTAACGAACTTACCAAAGTGATTTCGACGATGGGCCCCGTGACGTCAGCTCTGCCTACCCCGATCTGATAGGCTCGGATGACGTCAACGAGGGCAAACAAACTCAAAATGAAAATTTTCGACAAGTTCATGTCTCCGTTTGATTTCCGATGACTTTGTACGCGATCGAATTATGAACATGGACACGCACTCGGGATTCCTTTCGACTGAAAGCTGATAAAAATGAGTCCTCATGAAAAAACATGGCTACATTATCTACAGATTATCTCGGGCCGTTTTGTTTATTGTTTAATTTTACTAAAAACAATTCCTTCAATTAAATTTTCACTCTCTCTTCCTTCAATTTAATTTGCTCAGGGCTCCTGATATGAAGGTTTCTTCAACTACAGAACCAATTGCGTTCGAATCCCTCTCTCCTCCACCTTCTTCTCTCGCTTCTCTTTTGTTTTCCTTTCTTAAGATGTAAATTTGTATTTTCCGCAAAAATAAATTTTGTCATCTTGATATTGACCTTTCCAGGTCATTTGAATCGTCGATAAGTGAACAACGAAATGTCGTCGTCATCGCCTGGTGGTCATTTCTATGTTGACAGTTCAATGACTCCGGGAAACCTTGTTTTTAGAAAGTCGACCGGGAGTTTTCCTCCTGGTTTTTGGAAGCCACAGGTTCCCCAATTAAATCTGACTTATTATAATATTTTACAAAAGTATCTGATTAATTTTAAATTAATACTCTTATAATATGATAATTTCACTTTCGAACGATACTCTTGAAGAAAGTTCACAAAACATGTTGTGGTCGAATTCCAGAGGAGAAAGACAACTTAGCGGAGTTCTGGGGTGTAGAGAGTTAAAAGAAGACTATCAATGGGGGTGAACTATCAACAGGATTCCTGTCTTGGATAAAAATCACCCGGAATATCCTGATGTGAATGAATTGTACTATGTGATTGAAATCGTTTCCAAGGACTAGGACACCTTCCGGCTGCGATGACTGTTGCTCGTTATTTCAGCTAAAATTAGTTATGCTTCTTCATCTTCTGAATAAGTTGTTGCTGTTGTGTTTTTAGCAGAAACTAAAACTTTTTTATATTTAAATTGAATTGAATTAAATTAAATTAATTATTTAATTGAATAAATTGTTTTTATTTTAATAACTTTTCCAAATGTAGTTCCTTGAGATTCTCTACTTCTTCCCTAACCGTCTTCCTTATGTTGGATGTTCTAATTTTCAATAGGTGATATAGTGGGTACTTTGGAGTTGGGGTTAGTGTTAGACAAAACAGTTTCAAAAAATGGAACTGATATGGTGACCAAGAAGTTGAACAAATTTGAAAAAATTTTTTTCCTGGATTTCGACTTACAATTTCCAGTTGTCTTATTGTTTCTAAGGTTAGGATGAGACAGTTTCTCTAAAGAGTTGTGTGAAAGATAAAATGGCGGAATATTGATTTCAAAAGTTCGGGTAAAAAGAAGACCGAATGAAAAAATTATCGCAACATGGAATGTAGGAGAGACAGTGAATTAGAAACATCGGCGCCATCTATTGGAAAGATTTCCCAGCCACTGAGACTGACACCAAACATACTCCAAAGACTTTTTTCTTTTTTTCCTGGGAAACTCTTTTGAGTATCCGTCCTTCCTTTGGGGAGGAGGGAGGGGGTATGTCAGACTCGGACCGACTAAACTCTGAATGGACATCTTACAGAGAGATCCGGGAGCGCGTTAAAAATCACTGACTTTCGGAACAAGTCGTACAAGTCCCATCCCTCAGGATCCGGTCTGTAGCCGATACTCCAAAGACCTACTATCCGTAAAGTATAAGTTGTAGGAGGTATCAGGAGTCGACCTTCTTCATAAACTAAATTCCGGACGCGAATAAAATCAATGCTTAGCTTATGAGATTTAAAATGGCAGAATCCAAACCCAATTGAACTTAGGTAGCTTAACCCATTTAACCCATGACCCCAGACCTGGTTCCTGATTAGACGGGATGTCTCAGCAGGGTTTACTGCTCTACTTCGACCAATTTGCTTTGAATTCCGCCCTGTTGGGGCAAATATCTCATCACTATCGTGCTTTAGGACTAACAGAAAGTGAATTTCGGGGAAATGGGGTTAAATTTTCTTAAATTTCCCACCGGAAGTGTGATTAATGAAAATCTCTCCTACTCGAAATACTGCAATTCATCAACTCCTCTCGAAAAATAATTATCGCCGGATTCTCTACACGTGGAAGGCATATCATGTGATCGGGAGAGGTGATACTGTAGTTACGTAACATCTCCATGTGATGTAAGCACTCTTACGTCATATCCGTTTCCTTCTAAGGATTTTCATTTATAGAGAGCTAATTAATTTCCTTCGCCTTGAAAACGAAGAGGATTTCTTGTTATAATTGGAGACAAAAAATTTTCCCTTGAAATTTAGAAGGAAAAGGTTTCCTCGTGTGCTTACAGTCACGTGGAGGAAGTAGACACCCGATGCTTAAAACTGGAAGTGTGACATGTGACCAAAAGGTAACAACCTATTTCCCGGAATGTGGTGTTACATCCAAGTTGAAACTTGAATTCTTTATATAATATATTCGTATAAGATATAGTTTGATTTGTTTAATAATATATGTGTTCGTTATTGTTAATATCTTCAACTTCCGCTTTTCTGTTGTTCAAACACCTCTCTCGCTATCTCTGTTTTTATCACTAGTAGTAGTAGTGCTGATAATACTTACGGTATCGGTTTGTGGGTGATACAGTCCTATCGTTACTTACATAACCAGAATATGTTAGGGTACCTATGCGAGTTGGCTACTGATACCTTCTTATCCGTTGAGGTTCTGGAAGACCCGCCGATGAAGACAATACTTTCCAGAAGTACTCGCTTTGAGTTTTTCTCATTCTTCCGTGGTTTTGTTTCTCTTTTGGGTTTCTAGGTAGAGATACTAGTCTCCTCTTCCTTCACTGTCCTTGTCGGAGGAGTGATTTTTCCTTGCCGACTATTATTTTCTGCTTCATCTTCTGCTGCTTCAGTTACTACCCGCTGACAGACGTTGGGTGACGCCCGGAATGCTTCATTTTGCTTTTTCTTTCTTTCTGCTTGAGCACTTCTCTTATCCTCTGACTGCTTGGGTTTTCTATTTTTCTTCTTTCTCTCCCTGGCGGTTTTCTAGATGTCCCACAGGCAATAGTCGATGGGAGACTAGACCAAACGGGGTTCCCTCTGGGGATGTCCATTCACCATGTCACATTTTCGTCGTCTCTTTCTTTCTTTGGAAAATCTTCCGTTTTTGTGATGAGAGTGTATTGATACCTCCTATAAATTTTGACTGTCTTGAGTTATAGGGTGAGACGAATTATTTTTCCAGAAGGTGGTGGTAGTAGATGCCTCCATTTCCACTGTTCTCGCTTTTGCTTTAACTTAATCCGTCTAACATAAAAGTCAGGAGGTTAATAAAGGCTAAAAGGCTTTCCTTGTGTTTAAGATATATGGCAATCAAAAGAAAATGGCGGAATCGCCGAAGTACTCTTTTGCTCGGAAATTTCGACCAATCAGAAAGCACCCAAGTTTCCTAGCTAAACTCTCATATAATTTCCCTATAAGCTAAACATGTGTTTTTCCCAACGGTTACAGAAACCTACAGGTTTAATTTTCAGGCTATTTCTCAAATGATGTTTCATAAGCTAAGCATAGGTTTCGCGATTGTGACGTCTATTCTACTGCAGAAGTCTTTAGTGAAGAAGCCCCTTCCAACTTCAATCGTAGCTCGGTGCACCTGATACCTCCTATGACTTATGTTTTTCGGATAAAATACCATAAATTTTGAACTGTTTTCGTCCAGTTTTTCAAGGGCCTAAATGTCGAACTTCTGTTTTCTTCCAATAGGTGGCGCCACCGACTAATTTTTCTTCGGTTTTCGAACTTGCTGTTTAGTTCCAGATTACTCCGTTACCGTATATACCTCGTTACTGTTTACTTTTTTAAAGTCAAAGTTATGGTTCTGAGGAAACTTGGATGATTTTTTTTGGGTTCAACACGTGACCAAAGATGAAGGAAATTGTTATCTTATCCTAATTTTCGATAAATTTTTGTTATAAGGTAGTACCGGAGTACTGAAATGGTTGGTACTCCATACTGGAAAGTCAGCAAATTTCAGTCTTCCACATGACGCTTATCTTTTAGCTATCCTGACCATTTATCACAACTCTTACCTTTGGTATGGGGGACATAAACCAAAGACCCTGAGATTTAAATTTTACATCACATCAATTACCAAAGCTCCCTTCTTCTACCAATGGTATTACAGCTCTGTGATAGCCTTGGCCTTCACATTCACTCGTCTTTATCCCTAAACTCCTGACATCCAGCAGTTTCAGGTCTTCTTCCGCTCCCTTCAACCATTTTTCCGAGGTCTGCTGTTGTCACCTGTCTTTAGCGTGCTTATTGAGGGCTTGTACCAGTATTCGATTGGAGTCTACCACTTCGATAAAATTCTTAACAGAGCTCTTTCTTCATCAAGTCAGACAAAATTAGTGAACCCCAGGAAGGTATAACAAATCTTAACAAACCAAAAATTTTAATAAAATAAATTTTATTGGTAAACAAAAAAAAATTTAATTACATAACAACGAATGACTGAAACTTAAGTTTCTTCCTGCATCAATCCGGACGATCTGAGAGCCAAAAAAAAGGTACAAAAAAGGAAGGATTCTCAAAGGTCCGGCAAATCGATGCAGGAAAAAACGGAAACGAGCACACGATAATTCGTCTTTTACGCGCTGGATGATCAACATCCGACGTCCGATCAGCTTCAGTCACCAATTGTACAATTTGATAAATGCGAATTCCTAATTTCCTTCCGGCCTCTTATATGTGCATTACTTTTGGAATCGTTTTCCCTCGCACCCAGTTCAACAAAACCGTTGAAGAACTTTGAGCATCTCGACCTGGAATCACAAAACAATAAATAAATAAACAATTTCACGCGTTGATTGACTGACTACCTAGACAGAACCTTACTTAAAGAAATATCTGAGTCAGATATTCTGGATAGTAAGCTCATCTGCTCCTTGTGCCTTTGCATCGATTCATCTTTAACTGTCTTGTCTCTAAGGTAACTGACGCTGTGGAGCTCAGATATCCTGTCAAACCAAACAAAACTCGTTTAATGAGAAATTGATTACGTCAGCGAAGAATAAATCTTTCCGGAAGTTAGCTTACTTGTTTGAGAGCTGGCGAAGGTCTTCGCTGGGTGCATTACTCCTCACTGCCTGTCTATCGTTCGACTGGTCAACAAGGTCCTTATTCTCTTGTAAACTATGACTTGAACTAGTGTTTCCTGCTTTATCGGCCGACCTTAATTCTTCGTTCATCCTCAAGGCCGTAGATAATCGCAGTTGAAGGGTGTCTCGTTCTTCTAATAGCTGAAATCCAAACCGGAAATAAAGTTAAAGTTCTTCTTGTCTCCAGCGTTTGCCTTTGGAATTGGAGAAGGCTATCTAGCTCACCTGCATCAACTCGAATGTCAATTCGTCGCAGCGAACGTCTCGTTGGTGTAACATGTACAGAGCCGAGTCCAAATCACTTTGGAGTTTTGAACTTAGTTCGACAAGTTCCTGTTCTGTCCAGTCGCTAAAGTCTGGATGACCCTCGGAATCGACTGTGGAAACAAAAAACCAGAAATCCGTTAGTTTGATGACCACTTTTTGATCTTCCAAATGTCTTTCTACAGAAACAAGATTCTCACCTGGTAGGCTCGAGCCAAACTCTCTCATCTGGGCGACTCGAAGCTCTTTCACCTGTTTCTCGAAATTCCTAAACTGAGCGATTTCACTCTGAAGATGAGTCAGGGTCTTCTTCAAGTCGTCCACCTCGATTTCTTTCGCTTCCAAAACTTGACTCAACCTTACAAACTGACTTCGATCCTCGTTCAGCATCTCTCCCAGGCTGCTGATGTCGTTTTCTTTCTCCTCCAGATGCGATTTCAATATCTCAACCTCCTTTTCCAGATCCTGTTTGGATTTCTCCAAACCCTTCACTGTCTCCTTCTCCAAGTTCTCCTCTTCCCTCTTTCTCTCCGTCCATTCTTGGTGATTTTTCGCTTTCTCCTTCAACTCTTCTTTGAGTCCTTGTATCTCCGAATCCTTGCTCTCTATCATCTCCTCCAGTTCGGTGACTCGAGCTTTTAACCTAATCACCTCTTCTTCCTTCATCTGTCTCAGTTCTTGAAGTTCGGTTTGTGTCACGCTTAGCTGGAGTTTAACATTCTCCAATTCCGTTTCCAAATCCGCTGTTAAATGTTCCAGTTGGACTTTACCCTCGAAGACCTGGTTCTTCATAATTTCCTGTTGTTTCTCTTCCTCAGCGGTTTCTTTTAATTTGTTCTCTAACTCGACCACTCTTGCTTCCAAAATCTTGACCTCTTCGTCTTTCGCCAGCAAAAGATTGTCCTTCTCACTCGCCTCGTACTTCAGACTTTCGAATTTCTCTTTTCCTCGTTTAGGGTTCGTGACAGAGCTTCCACTTCGAACGCGACCGGAATTTGAATGTTCTTCTGGAAAGGTTCCACGAATTTCTCCTCGGTGTTCAACTTTTCCTCGTTCAAAAGCCTTTCTATCTCCAGCTTGGAGTCGTTGTAGCTTTTTTCCAGTTCGCTCAGTCTCGTTTGTAGTGTGGCTACCTCCTCATTCTTGAGTGAGTGGGTATGTTCGAGTTCTAGAATTTTCTGTCTGAGACTTTCCACTTCCTCCTCCTTGAACCTTATCATGTTCTCCAATTCAAACAATCTATTCTGTTCGTATTGATTGGATCCTCCACTTCCGGTCTGAACTAAATTTTCCAACTCGAATATTTTCTGATTCAGGTTTTGGATTTCGGTCGCCTTTAGTGCTTGCAACTCGTACGCCTCGTTTTCTTTGAACCTTAGGAAGTCTTCCAGGTCTCGCACCTTTCGTCTCAGATCTTCTAACTCGACTGCAGCATCTTGATTCCGATTGTTACATGATTTCAACTGACCGATCTCTTCTTCTCTCAATCTGAGAATGCTTTCCATTTGGAACAACCTCTGCCTTAGAGCTTCCAACTCGCTTTCCTTTTCCGGTATGAAGTTCGATTCGAACCTACTCAATTCCTCTTCTCTCAACCTGAGCAGAGTTTCCAGTTCGTAGACTTTTTGTCTCAGAGTTTCGACTTCGCTTTCCGATCTCAAATAATTTTCGTTGCTCTCCTGATTCAGATCGATCGTTTCGAATTGATTAGAATCCTCGTTTTTGATCTTGGACGAAGAACTTTCCAACTCGACGATCCTCTGTTTCAACGTTTCCGTCTCCTGTCCTAATCGGTTTGAGTCCTCTTCTCTGTTTCTGAGAAGATTTTCTAAATCGAAGATCCTCTGATTCAGTTCCATCACTCCGGCCTCCTTTTCCGTTTCGACTTGGTACAACCTCTGCCTGAGCTCTTCGACTTCTTTCATCTTTTCCAGGTTCATCCCTTCTAACTGATTGAGTTCGTTGTTCCTCAACCTTAGCATTTCTTCCAGTCCGATCAGGCTCTGTTTCAAGTTGTCGACTTCTATTCCCTTCTGTCGGATGTCGCGTAACTCCTCTTCTTTCATGTTCACCAGAGCTTCCAACTCCGATATTCTTTGCTGGACGTTGTTAAGCACTTCTTCCTTTAACCGTAGCAAAGTTTCCAGTTCGGCGATTTTCGACCGTAATGCTTCCATCTCCCGCCTCGCTCCTTCTTCTTTGAGCCTTGACGATTCCTCCAACTGGTTGATTCTTTGTTTCAACCCTTCGACTTCTGTTTCTTTCGCTTTGTCTTCTTCCTTCTCTTGTGTTGCAACCGGAAACAAATCATCCGCAGGCGAGGACTTGAAATAGTCGAAGATTTTCGATTCTTTCGGTTTGTCTTTCTTCGCAGCTTCCGAAGCTGCTTTCATCTCGCCTAGAATGCCTTGTAGCGTTTCGTTTTCCGTCGCGAGAGCCGTCAGCTGTTCGTTCAGTTCTCCCATTGCGATCGAGTTTTTCTTTTCTTCGTCGAACAACTTTTTCTCGAGTCGCTCTTTCACGTTGTTCAACTCGTCTATCTCTCTCTGGAGAAGAGATTTCTCTTCCATAACCTTCTCCACGTCCGAAGTTTTCTCTCCCTTTCCTTCCAGCAACTCTTGCTTCTCTTCTAGGCTTTCGTTCATCTCGCAAATCTTCCACTCGAGAGCTTCGACTTTGTTTTTCAATTCTATGTTTTCCTTAGCCAACTCCCTGTCGTCTACGATTTCCGGTTCTTTCATCTGCTGTCGAAGAGCCGAGATCTCTTTCAACAATTCTTGGTTTTTCATTTTCCAAACTTCGACTTCGTTATCTTGTCGCTCTTTCATTTCCAAGAATTTTTCATTGCCCGCGTTGAGAACATCGATTCTTTTCAACAAAGCTTCCTTCTCTAACTTGGCATTTTCTAAATTTTTCAAAAGCTCCTTCTCCTTCGTCTCCATGGCTGCAATCTGTGATTTGAGTTCGTCGACGATGGCCGCTTCCAGATCTCCGAAACCGGAATTGTTCTTCAATTTGCTCACTTCCGCCTGAAGTTTCTCGTTCACCAATTTCTGTTCCTTCAGTTTTTTAAGAGCTTTCGCGTATTTTGCTGTCGCCTCTTGCAATTCCTTCGTCAGTCTCTCGTTTTCCGCTTTTAGTTCATCCATTTCCGTTTCCAAACTTTCTATCCTCCTCTCGACATCGTTTCTAGGTGTTTCGACTGGTTCTACGACCTTTCCTGATAGATATTCTTCTTCTAAATGTCCGTCTGTTCCCCAACAGTCGTCCCACATCAAAGAGTCGAATTCTGAGTTTGGCTGTTGTTCGTCTTCCGGTCTATTTTTCTCTTCTTGAGATACCTGACTAAAGAACGGTTCTTGTATGGGTTCCCCAACCCCGAAGAACATATTCGCGTCGAATTTCCGTTCTTCCGGACTTGATTTTTGAGTTTCGAGATGACTCCACTCTGACTTTTCGAGAATCGGTTCAGACACTTCGAGGGAAAGTCTCTTCTCGGGTGTAGATCTCAGACTTTCGACTTTTTCCTGAGCTTCGACGACCACGTTCGACACTTCCGTTTTTAGTTTCTCACGTAAGAGTTCAACTTTGAGGTTTTCTATTTCTGCGTTCGCTTGTTTTAAGCTGTCATCGTAGCTGTGGAGCTGACTCTTCAAATCTTTGATATATTCGACTTCATCCGTTCGGAAAGTCACCGATTTTCTCTTTTTCCGTTTCTTCTCTTCCCCTTCTTCTTCCTCCTTTTTCTCTTCTCTCTGAGACCTCTCCTCCGACAACAGATTACACCTTTCTTGGAGTCCCGCATTCTCGTTCGTCAATTCTTCGATCCTGTGCTTGAGCGACATCTCCACGTTCTGCGAATTTTCCAGATTTTCCTTGAAATCGACTTCGAATTGTTCGTAATCTCGATTCAATTTCTCGAACTCTTCCGTGATCTGTCTGTTCTCCGCCTTCAACTTCTCCAATTCCTTCGACAATTCACTGATCAAACCGGTCTTTTCCAACTCCGATTCTCTCAAAGTGGTCAACTCTTTGCTCAGTTCCGTGAGTTTATCCGCAGACGATTTCAACTCCATCTCGAAATTATACTTTTGTGCCTGGGCTTCTTCCAAGTTCTGTTGTAATTCCGAATTTCCGGTTTCCAAGTTTTTCACGCAGTCGTTTAGGTGTTTCTCGGATCTTAACAGCTCGTCGATTCTGTTGGCTAGATCGTCGATCGTGACCAAGTTTTCCGAGTCCTCCATTATTTTCTTGCACATTTCCTCGTTTTTGTTTTCCAGCGACAGGCGTCTTTCTTCCGCGTGGAAGAATTTCTCTTCGGCCGATTTGAGACGATCGTGAGTCTTCTTCAACTCCGTTTCCAGGCTATCGATCACGGCAAGATTTTCTTGTAATTTCGCTTCGAGTCCTGATCTCTCGGAGACTGTACTTTCCCGATATTTTTCGAGTTCTTCTGATTTCTTTTCCACTTCCGATTTTTCCAGTGCGAGTTGATCTCGTTCGAATTTGACTTTTTCGTACTGACCCGTCACCTCGCCTAGTTTTTGCAGGAGGATTTCTTTTGATTTCCTCTCTTCTTCTAATTCCATTATGTTTCCTTTTGTTGTCGCATCTACGTTTTGATACAGCTGGGACAGTTCTGAGAGTCTTGCTTCGGTCTTGACTATGTGATCTGAAACAAAAGAAGTTGTGATTGCACAAAAGACAATGTAACTTGAAGAACTGTGGACTAATCCCTAAATGACAACAGCACGACTCAAAAACAGCTTCGAAACAATAGACCAAAAAAGCATCGTTTTCTTTGGAATACTATACCTTTGTATTGAAGTTCTCTCGCCTGAAGTTCACGCGTCTCATCGTTCAGTTTCTGAATCAGAGCGTTCAATTCGATCACTTGAGACTCGTACACTCTCCTGCTGTCCTCCAGCTCCTTCTCCAAACTCAAGACCCTTTCCTTCAGAGCAGATGCTTCCTTCTCCAGACAACTTTTCCCAGCCATCACTTCAGAGAGTTGTTTTCCAATCTCTTCCTTCTCGCTTCTTTCAATCGTCCATTTTTCCGTCACTTCTTTCACATCCGTTTCCAGTTTCTCTATAGCTTTATCCTTCCCAAAACCAATTCCTCTAAGTCTTTGATTTGTTTTACCAAATCCGTTTCGTTTTGAATCTTCTTTTTCAAATTGGCGGCGAGTTTCTTCGTTTTTATTTTCAAATCTTCCAGTTCTTGACTTTTGGTACCGCTCTCGACCTTACTGCTACTTTCTGTCAATTTCGTTTTAAGTTCTTCTATCAGCTGTTCTTTCGAAGCTAAGACTTCTTTTAATTTTTCTTTTTCGTTCATCAATTCAGCTTTTTGATTGTATATCTCTTCCTTTTCCGCGACCAGGCTTCGGTTCAAATCTTCCAAGAAACTTTTCTCTGCCACCAATGCATCGTAATCGGATTCTTTATCTCTCAGACATTTTCCCATGTTTTCGAGGTGTTCTTGATAGCTGTAGGTCAAGTCGCTGTTTACTTCTTCTAAACGATTTCTCAAATTGGTCATGTCTAAATTTTTCTCGGCTAAAATACCTGAAAAATTAAAAATTAAAGTTTCAACAGGAAAAAGGAGAGACAGCTACCAAATTTTGATTTCTTCTAACCTTTTATCTCTTGAAGTTCGGTTTCTTTCCTGAAGACGTCTCCTTCCATTTCTTTGACAGTTGCCAGAAGTTCTTTGAGCTGCGATTCGTTCGTCGCCGTTTTCTCGTTAGCCATGTCAACACACTTTTGAAGTTTGTCGAAGATTCCTGAGATTTCTTCCAGTTGAACGTCTTTCGCTTTGAGTTCTTCGATCATTTCGTTGAGTCTCTTCTCCTTTTCCGCCATACCGCTTTGATACGAAGCCAAATCCGCTTCTAGATTTTCGATTTGTTTGCAACGATCCTCCAACAGATTTTGAAGTCGAAATATTTCCGTTTCTTTACTCGTGAGCACGACGTTCGTCCATTCCAACTTCCCTTGAAGCTCTTGCACCAATTCTGAACTTTCGATTCCTTCCCTTTGCCAGTCTTCGAAACTATTCGAGTGATTCGTTTCCAAATTCTCGACTTTCCCTTCCAAATCATTTAAAAGCTTGAGTAAAGCTTCGAGTCTTTCTTCGATTTCGGACGGTTTCGTTTCCGTTTGAGCGTTGAGCTGTTCCAACAATTTCTTTCTTTTGACTTTTTCCTCAGAAAGAAGATGAACTACTTCTATGTTCTCCTTTCTTAATCTTTCGCAGTCTTCGTTCAACTCGATCAAACTATTCTCCAAACTGAGGCACTTCTTTTGCAACTCTTGAAAGCTCTCCAACTCATCATCCGCGTTCTGCCAATGATTCTGACGGTCCCAGTCTTCCTTCTCGAACAGCTCTATCTTCTCCGTGTATTTCTTTATCAGCTCTTCCTTCTCTTCTAACTTCAGATTTAGATCCTTCAACTTTTCACTCAGCTCTTGTATCGTTTTTCTTACTCTGAATCAATTCCATTTCGATTTTCTTCAGTCTGTTCTTGGCGTTCACGTTCGATTTCTGAGCTTTTCCGGTTTCCGCCGGTTCCGACATTTCGATTTGCTGCCTGAATGCTACGTTCACGTCCTCGAGTCGCTTTACCATTCCTTCTAGTTCCGTTATTTTTTGACGATACGTCGAAGCTTTTTCCTTTCGTCGCTCACTGTTTTCTCTAAATCGCTTATTACTTGCTGCTGCTCGTTTACGATTCTCTGTAGGTGAGAGATTCGGTTTTCTCCGTCTCGCTCGATGTTCAAATCGACTTCTACACCGAGTTGAGGAGTGGATTCTTTGTCATCCTAAAACCAAAAGAAGGGATTGTTATCAAACCAAAAACATTAAAGACGACCATCTTTTTAAACATATGAGGAGGTAGATTATAGCTGAAGACAGCTACAACCCCCAAAAGAACTAAAAACCAAAACTCACCCTCAAATCCGAATATTCCATCTTTTCGAAACTCAACGAATCCGTCGAGGAAACTCCCAGCAGACTTTTCAACTTCTCCAAAAGCTGTTGTTTCTCACATTTCAACAATTCTATTTGCTCTTCTATGTGTATATTACTGATCTCCGTCGATATCCTGTATTCTTCCAATTCCTTTCTGTCCAAACCCCTCTCCCTTTCCATTATAGTAAGACTCCAACATTTCGATTTCTTTCCTGTGCTCCGATTTCAAATCTTCCATCTTCCTGTTGTGTTCCGCTTCCAAATTTTCCAGTCTCTTGCTCAACGCTTTCAGCTTCAGACCTTGATCTCCTTCCTCGATTTTATCTGAATCCAATCTTTGAGAGAGTCTCGATTCTAGATCTTTGACTAACGCGCGCTCTTCTCTTCATTCGACTGAATCAGATCCGATTTCTCCTTTTCCAAACTCGATATCGTTTCAAGGTGGCGACTCAAGTCTTCTTCTTGCTTTTTAATTGTCATTTCTAATTCGTTTATCTGGTCCTTTAATTTCTTTTCTGTGACTGTAAAAAAGTAAACAAAAGAAAGGAATTACAATCTGAGAGAGAATAGAAAGTAAAAAGCACAAACCATGCAGGAAGAAAAATGAAAAACCAAACAACATGCTCGAAAATTCAAAAACTAAAAAATGAAACCAAAAGCGAGGATAAATAAAATCACTCAAACACTTCAACAAATATTTAGTCTTTCACAGTACTATAAAGAGAAATACAAATCATTAAAAAATTTAAAAACTTTAAATTTAAATTTGACAATGTCAATCGGTGAAGTGATATCTTCCCAACAGATGGTGGTAATGACACAAGTTGTTTCGACTTGATATCCTACCGAAATAAATCACATCAACCCTTCGATTGGTCAGAACTGAGGTAATGTGACTCAACCGTTTTACTGAGGCTTGCCAATTTGACTCACAACGATATTTTAAAGTATTTCTGGCAGTCGAAAAACTCTGAAAATCAACTATAAAAAACTTATTTCTTATCAAAATTACTTCCGCAAAAATTTCTAGAACATAAACACTACTTAAAAGAAGATATAACAATGTAAACCCAAAAATAACGACAGAAACAACATCAAATGAGTCAAATTGGCTCGCCCTCTAAATCTAGTGTTAAGTTTTCCTTCCTCACCATTAGTGTTAGTGACATACTTCACTACAACTTTCATTTATTACCCTTTCCCACTCTATACAAGGTATCTAGATCTTTCACCTCAAAAACATGAGCATTGACAAGATTTTACCTTGGCCACCAACTTAACAAATTTCAGAATAAGATGGGAGGTCTGTGGTGTGATGGTTAAGTACCAGACTAAGAAGTTATAGTCACGAGTTATAGTTGTATCCTGTTATACCCACAAAAAGGGTGAAAACGGAATAAGAGTTCAGAATAAGCACTTCAGAATAAGATTCCAACTTTGTTATTATCGAGAAGAGTGTTCTGGTTTAACCTGTGCTGTCGAAATTTCATCAAAGAGCATCACACAGACTTTGGAAAAGTGTTTATTATGAAGTGTTCGATGGAATTTGTGTATTTATTTCCTGCTTGGCTGCCACTTGATCCCAATTTTAAGACAACAGGTAGTTGGTCTAGATTTAGGGGGTTTTAACTAGGGAACAGACCAATGCCGTACTCAAGAATCGGATAAGGAAAGAATTCGTTGGGAATCCAATCAAAAAAAAAGGAGAGAGAAATAGGTGAAAGAAATTCAGTTCGATGAATAGAAGGGAAGAAAAGAAGTAGAGAATCACAAGAGATAGAAAGTAAACGAGAAGAAAGATGAAAACACAAAAATAATAAAAGGACGAGGCTAAGAGAAGCGTATAACTGATTCCAGATGGAAATAAACCTAAACTTGTATAAGTTATAAACTTTGTCTCGTGACAAGGAAAATCAAAAGACAGTGAGAACAGAATTCAAAACGAGGAGACATTGACGATAAACCCAGAACAGAGACAAACGACGACAGATTAGTACCTAAAACATACTAAAAGCCTTAAAAGTTACTAAATTAGTATAACACACACAAGAAGCAATACTCTAAACTGTTAGTAAAAATTAACCTTTCAAACCTATCCAAACCCAAACATTAGAGAAGTAGTAAAATTAATATCAAAACACAAAGAACTCGAGAAACTAACAATCACTCCTCACCACACCAATCCAACCCAAACCCAGTAACTTACAACCCAGGAAACCATGATTAATAAAAAGACAAAAAGCTTCAGAGGTTAGTCGACAAAATCCGAAGATAATTAATTATAAGGAAATTATAATCATAATAACTACCTTTGAAATCATCAACATCTAATACTGAAAGTAGAAGATTACCTTTCTCATCCTCAAGCTCAGACACACGATTTTCTAACGTCGTTTTTACATTTTCTAATTCTTGTACTGAAGTGCTAAGTCGTAGGATTTCGGCTTTGTCATCGGAAGACTGAAATAGAGAAAAATATTTTTACCAAAATGTTTCAAGATGGCGGATAAGGGTGACAATAAAATGATCCATCGTCTCTCCAGTCAAACTCACCCCTTTCAGAGTTTCTATTGTCTTATTGAGGTTTTTCAACTTATTTTTATGTTCTATTTTCATTTTGATCGTGGCTTTGTTTCGATCATCCAACTCTTTCGTGAGGACGCTTATTCTCTTCGTAAGTTCTTCCGTTTTGTCATCGTCGCCGGGATGACCTTGGCTAGCAGACTCTTTCAGCGATTTCTTTTCGTTTTCTGCTTGGAGATACATTTCCTGCAGTTTGACTAATTTCTCTTGTTGTTCCGCGTTTTTCAAACTCAAATCGAAATTTGTTGATTCCAATTTTTTACATTTTTCCTCTAAAATAATTAACCTGGAAGCAGAAGGAATCGTTACCAGAGTCAAAACTGAGTCTGTGACAACAGTGGGAATGTATTTTACCTGTTGTCCCTGTCCGACAAATCTTTCTTCAACTGATCCTCGATCGCGATGAAATTACTCTGCATCGTTCTCATCTCCTGTCTCGTTTCCTCGAGGCTTTCCAACGTGTTCTTACCCTTCAAGCTCAAGTCTTGAGACAATAAGGTGACCGCTTGGGTTCGTGCTTCGATTACGGACTCTTTTTCTTTAAGATTTTCTTCCAAATCCAAAACGTTCGCTTCGAGTTCGTGGATTTTATTCTGTAACGCGATTATTTCGTTCGATTCTTCGGTTGTTTGACTACGATTTGTTTGAGTTGTCTTCGAGGGCGCCTAAGAAAAATACAAAAGAAAAATCCCCATCAGTCACAAAGTCACCACCGACAATCCTCAGTGAATTTCATGCCTCCCTTCAACTTACAAATTCTTTTACGGACTTGGGTTTGACTTTGTCTGGCAGGGAATCGGGTTTCGCAGGTGGTTCTTCGATGTTTTTCTGTAAATCTTGAATCGTTTTGTCTCTTTCTTCCAACTGCATTTTCAATTGTTCCACTAACGATTCGATTTTCTTCGTTTCCGATTGTTCCTTTCCTGTCCTTTCCTCGAACTTGATTCTGAAAAGAACAAAACACGAGAACAACTTAATAATACAAAGCCAAAAAAAGAAAGCAAAATCAATTAGTGGACAATCTCATCAATATTTAACAATCAATTCGACCTTGAGGAATATTAAAATAAAAGTAATAGCTCGTTTCTTAACGACAGCTGATTAATCAAACTGTTGACAGTTATCCTAGCAGGACAAACAAAATTATAAATTTTCCCCTTAATTGTAGAGAACGGTTATTAAGGCGTGTCTCTCGAGGAAGAAGTTCTAGTTTGAATATTGAGTAACAAATTTCAATTAGTCACCAAGCCTCCAAAGACAAACAAGAAGCACTACAAGTCATTATCGGGATCCTATTAATAAAAACATCTCACATAAAAAAATCCTAAAATAAGAAATAAACTGGGTGTGGCTAGAATGATGAGGTCAAGGAGATTGAAGTAAATAAAGTATGTTGATTCAGTCAAGGACACACCCACAAAAGCAAATCAAGGGATCAATAAAATTCATGAATATTATTTTTCGAAACACATTTATAGATGTTTAAATAAAACAGAAGAAATAAACTGTAGGCAGGAAATAAATAAGAATTGCTTAATAAGTGAAGAATTTGGAAATTAAGATTAATAATTACATAACAAGAGATCATCATTAATTGATGAATGGAAATGAATGAACAAAGAAATCGAAATTGAATCTCACTGATAGTTTTTTCCTAAATGGATAAGTTCAAAGTTCAGATGTTACAAACAAGTTGAGTGTGTTACAATTTCATTAATTTCCCAACTTTACATTAGAGAAACTATCAGAGAAATGTTTTGTTTTGGTTTAGTTTTAGTCCCGAGGAGGATTTGAACTCACAACCATAACTCCTATACTCGAGAACTTAACCCATAACAAACCTCCCATCTTCTTTTAGCAAAAACCCATTTTCAGCAAACCAAAAAGTAGTTTCAATACACAAAATCATTAAGCCTCTCCAAAAATTGTCTTAACAAGTATTTATAACATTAACCAAAATATTGTAATAGAAACTTACTTGTTTTCTTCAAGACATTTCTTTAATTCAGATATCTTTCCTCTCCTGTTTACTTTGGAACTATTTTCTACCGGTTTCTCAATTTCCTGGTTATCTATTTTTGTCAGATTTTCCTTTGATGATTTTTTAGTCAACGACTTAGGTTGGGAAGCTGTTGGATTAACAATTGCACTTGTCTTTTTTCCCTGAGTGTTTTTGGAACGGGCCCTAATCTGTGATAGTTTGTTTGCATAAGCCTAAAACAAAAAAAAATTTAATACAACAAAACGAAAACATGATTATGAGTTATCAGATTTTTATAAATACATACCTCTACTTGTTTCCCTTTTGAGCTTAACTGAGACTCATTCTGTTTTAATGTTTCTTTGATTTGAGTCAACATGTTCTGTTGCTGTTGGAATTGATCTTTTAGTTCTTGGACATCGGGAACCAATACAGGCACCCCTGTCTCAACTGTGCTCGATTTATTCTGCAATGGAACCAGGATGGGAGTGACAGAACTGCTATCATGTTCCTCCTCTCCATCCTTTTCTACAGACCCTGGGTCCCACAGCATTGTGATAAATTATCTAAAATTGAATAAGTTTTGATTATTATTAGGTCATATCATCACACATTATTAACAATACCAGTTTCGAACCGTTAAGAGAAGCCAGAATTAAAATAAATAATACAAAACGAATGAACACATAAATATTCATACGTGCGAAAATGATTACAATAAGGAAATAAGGTTAGATCTCCATAATTATTATCAACGAAGAGAACGTTGACGTAATCGAAGGAAAACATCAACATAAAGGCTTTAGGCCAACCGTTTACGTGGCGATAATTCACATCGATTACAAATGGCAAATTGAAGAGTTGTATTTTGGAGATAAAGACATACACTGGTAATAAATAACCACGTCGACGAGACATTGTATCGTGTAAAGAATAGCAATAAAATAAGAAATATGGCTGACTTACGTTTGTCACCGAGATGGAAATTTAAAAATATATCCAGAAGTCTTCATTGGTGATTAAAAATAACCGTCGAATTCCATGATCACGATCATTTACGACTAACTGTTACAAAAACACAAGGAAAATGGAAAAACTAACACGTGAATTCCCTATTTGTGTGTTTCGAAACAGTCCTTCACCTCTTTTAAACTCAAACGAAATCCTGTTATCACTGCCTTCTGGACGGTTTGCTTACACCTCGTTTCTCTGATGACACGTCGCGGAAAAGAAAATGGCGCCATGATTCGACAACCGTTTGAGGGAAAAATTCAAAATAAATATTTTTCAGCGACTTAAAATTACTATTTTTCCAACTCTATATAAATTTAAGCAATTCGGGTTATGTTTTTTATAACAAGAATCTATTTTTTTATATATCTATGATGGCTTTTACGGCAAATTTAGTTTCAAAACTTGTAATTGATTAAAACAATGCTATCAAATATGATCAACAACTTGCATTCAAATCAGAAAGATATCTTACACTGATAAAAAAAAAGTCAAAAAAGAAGCTGGAAAAACTGATGATTAATATAATAAGTGATCAGTATGGCGTGTTGACATTTTTAAAATTGAATTTCTTTTCCTTTGTGTTCAGCAAAATTTTTGCAGTGAAAATTACGAGAATGTCTTTCAGCAGGATTTCAAGAACTCTTGAAAGACGTCAGATTTTAAGATGAACCAAAGTCAGAATGACTTCTTTGTAAACTTGATGTTTCATCTTTGATTCGGAGATCGAATTTTTTAGGTTTAATTCAATTTTTGACTTTTTTTTTTGAAGAAAAAGTTTCTCGTACGAAGAAGATGGCAATAAAATAAAATTTGATGAGGCGAAAAATTTGGCTTTTGTCAGTTGTATCACTGAAACATTCATTCTCTTCCTTTCGTAAAAAGTATTTCTTCACTAACGGTCGATGAAAATAATATTTCTTTGTCAGGAATTATTTATAACAGAATTTTGATGGTTTCCTCACTTCCCTCTCAAAACTTACCAATGTCTTTGGATTATTGAGGCGATGTTGATCTTCAGTAACTTTAGAGAAAATTCTTGAAGTAATCGGTTAAAAGGAAGTTTGTAAAAAATGGGAGAAACCAAAGTTGATGAATTCGATTTGATGGCATCGCACATTTTGAAGCGTTTAAATGTAATTTTCACAAACTTGGAATAAACTTCCGATGGCCTTCTCGTTCCACACTCTCCCAGTTCCACCCCCAGCCCATTTAATATCAAGAAGTTTGCCCCAAGTTTACCGCGAACTTTTCCTTTTCTTTCCTTTTTTTTCCTCTCTTCTCTTACCTGAGGGAGAACCAAAGCAATATCTTGGTTAGCGTCACGTGCGTCTAATGGTTCTCCATTTCATTGCTCTTCTCTCTCTGCCCCCCCCCGCCATCTTCTCCTTTTGAGGAAATGCATTTGACTGTCAAATTTCTTAAACGCTAGTCTAACAAAAATTAAACTAGATAGTAGTGTGCTTTGAACCAGGCAAACGATGAGAGGCGGATTTGAGATTGGAATTTACACTCGTCTGACATTTTTATTACTTCTAATTATTTATTATAATTTAATTAGTTAGCAACGCAATCAATTTTCCACTTGTTTTGAAACTCCTATGATCAAGTTCAACGAAGAGTCGAATTCCTGTTCCCGAACTTCAGTGAGTTGGTTTACTGGAAGGCTGCTTCCGTGGTAAAAAGACGTCGACGTTACCCACTACACACCTTTGTGTGGTCTCACACTCAAAACTAACATAAAAACAAGCCGGCGCCTGAACATCGACTTGAAAAAGTTTCTCCCGCAACCTCACCTATGATTAACAGGTACTGGCTGACTGCTGGTACTACAACCTATAAGTCTAGCTTAAAAAGTGGATTTGACGAGAGCTTTCTCTTTGAGGAAGTTCCAAACACCAACCACCATGTTGAAACTCTAAAAACGTGCCTTTGTACATCATCTGGTAGGATATCCACTTAGTCTAAATAACTTTCTAAGTGAGTAACTGAGTAAAACCCTTCGACCGCTGCTCGATTCAATACATTTACTCCTAGTCCGTCCATTTTTCCTTAATTATTTCTTGAAATTTGACTTGTGCGACCTTTTTACAACTCTGCGTTTCCTTTAGAAAACTGAATACACAATCAACATGATACATCACCGTCTGAGGTTCAAAAATCCAGCAAGAGGCAAAGAAATTCTATTATCATCTTCGAACCTAAAACAAATTTAAAGATCATCAACACTTTCATTAGTTCACTTAATTTAGCCTAAATTATGACTATAAAATGAGAAAATAATTAATTAGGCTGACCATCTTATGTTATTTCTGGTGCCACGATCCTTAGGTCTTCAATTTCAATCCCAAAAACGATTGTGTTGAACGTTTTAAGCATTTTTGTTAACCAAACCATCTAGAAACGAAACACAAAGACTGAATTATCAAAAAGAAGCTAAAAAGGAAGGAAGCCATGATAATATAAAAATATAAGAAGTAGAAGTTAGTAGATTAAAGAATTCTGACAGACTGAATTCATTGATACGAAAGCTGGTGAAAGAATAAGCAGGAATCCTAAAGCAGGAAAATAACGACAGAAAAAAGTAACGAATTAAGGAAACTCAGAAAAGAGAGAAAAAAGAAACAAAAACAAAATCCACTCCTAGAGGCTTCATCTAATCCTCCTGTATCGATTCCATGACAATGATTCTCGAGCTTCGAACAAAAATTTTTCAAAATTAAAGCGGCTTCGTTCAAAGAAAATGGAGGATAAAAGACCTTCCTGGAAACTACTTTCCCTCTCAAATATCCGAATTTAATAAATAAAAAAATTAAAAAACCAAAAGGAGGCCTTTCCCTTTCAGCCATTTTGACCGTTTCACAAGTTGGAAGTCAAAAATCCTGATTTTCGTTTGTCGGGAGAGAAATAAAAGTCGAGAGGATGAGCGAATTTGCTTTTTAACCGTCATGACTGCCTTCCTTCTCATCCTTCAACCGTTCTCTCTCTGGTAGACTCATAAAGTGACCGCCTTGAGCCAATCCTCATCCCGTTTTCTAAAATCCGTTTTTCGAAATGATTAAAAGACACACTCACGGACAGCACACGTTTTCATCATTTAAATGTGAATGATTCACTGCAGACTATCAAATATCCGTTTTGATCTCGTATTTTTGATTTGGGTAGTGTTTAGTCATTCTAGTGCCACGGTTTAAGTAGAATGAAGAGAGTGCCGATGGTGATGGTTTGTATTCGCCACCGGATGTATTAGGCTAGGTGTCGGGATCTGTCAGTGAAACCAGATACATTTGGTCACAAGTTGTAAAAATCAATTTCCCGGAGCTACCAACTTTATAAAAAAAACTCAGCGATAAGAGGGAAGACCAAAAAAAATTTTCTCACGATAAGAAGAAGCAGAAAACCGTTTTGACTTTGTTTTCGTCATTCAGCTTCTCGAGTTAAAAAGAAAGAAAATAGAAGAGAAGAAAGAGTTTTCCGACAAATGGAAGAGAAAAACAGATTATTTGGTCAAAGATGTTAAGTACGTAAGAGGACCTGTCGATGGTCTTAAGAAAACACATCCGGAGAAGAGTAAGAGAGAGAGAGAATAGAATTCGTCGTCAGGATAAAGATGGAAGAGAATCTAGTTTTGGCTCGGGGTAAACCTTCAGGGTCGGATTCGTTTTAAATTTCCCAACCCTTCTGTAGAATAGCAGTGTACCTATTTCTGTAAGTTCCCTTATTACGCCTCTAATCCTCTCAACCTGTTTCATTTCCAAATTTCCTGAATATCATTTAAGTGACTCATCTTCTAATTTCCTTTTTTTAATTTGGTTTTAAATTTCTTTCAATCAACCCTCCGCCATGACATATGAGAGAGAGAGGGGGGGATGAAATTTAGAAACGTCATTAAAATAACGAACCAATATCCGGTTAATTGAAATATGGGAGACTACTCTCATCACTGCCTTCTACCCTCTCCTCTCATTCCTTCTTCTTCTACTAGAACTCTACTACCAGGCTCGTTTTAGTTGTCAGTCTGGCCCTGAAAGAGAAAAGGAAAAAGTTTTTAGTTGAAACGGTCGGCGGCCATTGAATGACTTCACATGGTTGTGTTCCCACAATTCCTTTACCTTTTATAAACATGGAATTATTTTTCTTAGGCCTTTCCTTCGATTTTCCTTTTATTTTTCCAGTTTTCTTTTTATCCCCTCCTCTTCTCCTCCTCCTCCTCCTCCTCCTTTTGACGGCAATTCAAAAATCTTCTTCTCCTCCTCGCTGAGGAGTTTTAACGTTTCACTTCTCTGTCGGAAGGATTTATGGATGGTTTTCTTCTCCGGCACCTTTCGAAAGAACCTCTTCCTTCCCTCCACCTCTCTTTCCACCTCTCCTTCCTCCTCCTCGTCTTGTCTTTATTACAAATCATGTTAACAATGGTTCAATTTTTCCACAAGACAACCGGAAAATTTAAAAAGAAAATCATGCTCCTTTTTTCCTTTTCAGAAAAAGTTTGTTTTTCTCCTCTTGATGATGATGAGGAGGAGAAGGGAGGTGGGAGAGGAGGAGAGAAGGCTGTGGATGTGGCGGAGAGGGCGGTGGAAGACACTTGAAGACACTTTTTCTTTTTGGAATTAGCCTTGATTGTCATGATAATTTTTTTCCTCTTGAACGGAAAATGCTTTCAGAAAGATTTACAGACTTCGCTGAGGTTAAGAGAAGAACTTGACTGGTGGTGGTGGTGGGACGGGGACGGGGGTGTGTTAGAAGCAGGGGTGGATTTTTTCATTTTAATTTTCTCTTCTCCGAAAAAGTTGGTTCGGGATTTTAACCGGCTGTTGTGTGACACGTTTTTTATCAACCATCCGGTTTGTGTTGTGTTCTTTGTATTGTTCATCAGTCTCTCTTCCGTGGTGTGTTCACCGATAACGGTCATCTCATTTTCGGCTGTTGTACATCCTCTTCCTGTCATTTTAAACAATCCTAATTCGCATAATTCATAAGCAAACAGCTATGAACTTGATTACAACACACTCAACCCCTTTCCTGCTGGTCTAAAACCTTTTTGGAGTCACTCAACAACTTTGTACAGAATTTGTACACAACTTCTGACGCCGGAAATACAGCCCATTCAACAGCTTCCTTTCTTCTTTCTCCTACAAACATCATCATGACAGAAAAACCTGAAAACTCATTCGGCATAATAGTGCTCACAAGTTTCTCCCAAAAGGTTTCCTTAAAGGAGTCTTATAAACGTTCCCCTGAGTGTGTGAATAAGCGAGGCGGTGAGGTGAAGATGAGAAGGAGGAAGAGGAAGAGATGGGAAGGAGAGGAGAAAGAGAAAACAAGGAGTTAAAAGTCAAAACTTTTTTCTCCCGGCTCTCTAAAAAGAAGAAAAAACTGGGAAAGTTTTCCCTGGGTGTTTTTGTTTTTCCCCGGAAAAGTTAAATGGACAAAAGGGAATAGTTTTAATTTAGAAGGTAAATTTTTCTCTTTTTATGTTTTTCCCGTCGTCGAAATCGTCTCTCTCTCCTCCTCCTTCCCCCCTCTCCCGTGTCTCCCAAAGTTTGTCTTCCTCCCGAAACTTCTTCCATCCAAAATATGAATGAAAACCACAGAGAAAGAAAGAAGACCAAAAGAAAATTTTTTTTTGCACTTGCTCTCCCCACCCGAAAATAGAAGTCGAACGATGATCTTCGATAAATCTTTCACCTTCTTCTATCTATCTATCTATCCATCTGTCTCTGGGGGAAGAAAGATGAGGCGGATTTTCGGAAGGAGAGCAAACTGTCTTCGTGACAATCCGTAATTAATCCAGTTAATGTGGACGACAGGTGAACAATTTGGATTATTCCTTCTAATCTCTTTCTCTTCTCTTCCTCCATCACCTCCTCCTTCTTCTTCTCTTTCACCTTTGTCTACTTACCCCCAACCCATTTTCAAAATTGAATTATACATCAGCGAATCGGTGTCGAAGTTAACGTTTTAATCTTCTCCGATTTTTACCCACATCTTCTCTGCTGTTGTTGGTCGCGTTGTCTGGTCTTCTCTTTCGACTTATTGGCTTTTGTTTAACGCGGAAGTAGACGAAGATTAATGATTTCGTCTTTTGATACTTTTTCAATCCATTTCCGGTTTATAATCTCCCTCAAGTCCTGCACTTCTCTGTCTCTTTCAAGTGATGACATCACTCAGTTTGATTAATTATTAGTATTACAACCTACTTCCGGTTACAGTAGACACGACTCAATCAAAATTAAACTTCCTCCTGTGAGTTTAAGCAAAAACAGGTTGAAACTTGCACACAACAGTCCAGAGTCTTCTCTTCTAGGAGTCTTCTACCTCCAATGATGTCCAGTTTGATCGGTCTAATTGACGCAAAAACCTAAAAACAAGAAAATAACGAGTTTGCTGCGGTTAAAAAAAAACAAGAAAATCAGCAAAAGAGATATCGTGCTGACGTCCATTTTGGTTTTTTTCCTTCTCTTCTGGGTTTCTTCTTTCCTCCCGACCTTTCGATCTCAAGATAAATGACCACGAAAAGGCGTTTCCGTTCGAAATATGCTTCACGCGTCTAATAATTTATATAAAAAAAAACCTTTTCTCGAGGAATTGATTTCCGGTTCCCTGATTGACGAGTGAGTAAATAGAAGAGCCAAAGGAAGACGGATCGCTGTTGTGAACTATTAACGATATTGGAGTTTGAATCCAAGTTGAATTATGTATTTAAGATGGAAGCGATGTGTTGTGACGTACGTCATAGCTTCCATCAGTTTAGTGATTGAAGTTCTCAAGCTGATGGTGACTGTTTAAAAGATTTTAGTCGAAAGTCTGAAAGAGTCACAACATCAGCGAGAGGGAAGTTATCGAAGAGATTAAAGTCAGAGAAACTGAAAGGGTTAGGATTAGTGGTGTTAAGACCTGTCCAAAGAAGTCACGACGAGAACAAAAATCACGGTGACAGGGACCAAACTTCTTCATTTTAGTTTCCGACTTCTTTCCAGCTCACCGGTTAAACTAGAGCCGAAGTTTTAAGAAGAACTACGATGGAGCAAACAAGAAATGGTTTTAAACAGCAACGCGCCTAAAAAAACGGCTAGAAAAATTCAGGAACAACTCAAAACCGTTTTGGTTCGGAGGGGATGGGACAGAGAATGACAACTTCGCGAAATCTATTAAAATTAAAGAAAAAGATGAGACAGAAAAGAACGAAGAGAGGGATGAAGCATAATGAAAGAAAAAACTTTCAAAATGAAAAGAGAGGAGCAGAGGAGGAAGTGTAAAAGGAAAAAAAAGGAAAACGGGCAGTGAATCGTGTCATTTCCCAACCCCTACCCCCAAAGAAGAAGAGAAAACTATCCTTTCAACGGGGCTGTCACATAAGCCCTCCAAAGAACCGAGAGGAAGGATGACAGGAGGTAGAGAGGAAGATGGGAGTCGTTTTGATTGAAATTCCAGTGATCAAAGATATTTTGCTTGAAACTCAAGTCACGTGAGGTCCACTCTTTCCTTAACCCTTTCTCCTCCAGTTTCTTTCCCTCCTCCTCCTTCTACCTCTCTTCATCCAAAACTTTTATATCCAATTTTCCTCTTTGCTACCTTTTTTCTCCGTTTCAAGCAAATAGGTCGTTTCAATTTTTTTTTCTTCTCTTCCCCGTGATAGAAAGAAGAAGAAAGAGAAAGACATACCGAGGAAGAATAGAGAGAGAGAGAGAGAGATGGAGTGGAAGGAGCTTATGTGAAGGTGGTAGTGTTTTGAGAAAAACTTGAAGCTTATAAAACTAAAAATGGTTTTTCCGATTTTCTTTTTCTTTCTTTCCTTCTTTCTCTTCCCCTTTTAAAATCAATTTTTGTGCTTGAAAAGTTTTGAAAAAAAGGAAAATGAAACATAAACAATTTAAAGACACGCAAGCGTTTCTGACTATGAGGAGGAGAAGTGGAGGAGTAAAGAGGAAACAAAGTCATCTTCATTTTCACTAAAAGGAGGAAAATGGAAAATCTCGGTTTTTGAAAGTTTCTAACTGCAGCTAGAACTTGACGACAGGACACAAAAATTTTTCTTAACACTCACCTCTGCTTCATCAACTTCTTCCTTCTCTCGGTGTTTACTTTTTGACCAAAAATTATCATCAAAATTGTCATCTAGTCTTTTTCATTCATTTTCCCACCATCTTCTGCCATTTCTGGATCGTTTCTGTCAAATTTTCTTCTGTCGGTTTGGGTAGGAATATGTTTTGCTGAAATGAACGAATGTCATTACAAACTGCTTACATTTTCAGGTAGGATATGGCGTCCTCCAACATCAGGCGGTCTGATAGAGATTTCGTCAACACTTTTTGGTTAGTTTTCTAGTTCCTGTGACTAAAAATGACTACGTATGGTATGTTGATTAAATTTTTTTCTAAATTTACAAGCTAATTCCTACCTGTCACTAAGTGGAAGACATTAGATAGTTGGTGGGGCTTGTATCAGACGAAACTTCTTCCTTCCCTCTTCTTCTCCATAATGTCTTCTCCTTGTCTTTCTTCCTCTTCTCTTTTCCTTTCTTCTTTATTCTCTTTCTCTTCGTTTTTCTCTCCTCTCCTTTCTCTTCTTCTCATCGTCTTTCCTTTCTTCCCCCATTCTGCTAACCATTCCTTCTTGTTTTCTCTTCTTTTCCGCTTCTCCATTTTCTTCTCTTTATTCTTCCTTCCTCTCTCTTTTGTCTCCCTCCACTCTTTTCCCTCCGTCGTCCTGGCCGAAGGGAGTTTGAGACTACCCGTCAGAACGTAGGTGTAGGTGATCACAAGCGTTTTCACTTCCAACATGCCCAGAGTCTCCAGAGAAGTACTAGAACACAAAGAAGGCTTTTTAAGAAAGCAAAACAAGGAAAGGTGAAGAAAAGAAAAACACAATCATACTTCTATCTCTTCTTATCTCCGACGGATAGCATAAAAGAGGTAACAGAACACCCAGCCGAGGACTCCGGAAACCTTCACCTCCATCCCGGCATTAAATGATGATGATGATAATAAGAAAGGCTGTAAAAGAAGAAAAGAAGTGAAATTATAGAAATAGTATAAAGAGTATAGATAGGCCTACAAAATTTAAGCAAAGAACAAATTTAGGAGGAGAAGAAGATGAGTTGTACACTGTGATAATAAAAACACAAAATTTGGGGCAAATATTCCACAGGAAATTCAAGTCGGACAAATTTGACCAGACGAAGCTCCAACCAACGACCCTTGGGAAGGCTCCAGGCCACCTTCTTTATTAATGTTAATAAAACAAAAATCCCGTCTCAAAACCTAAAAAGACATTATCAAATCCTTGAAATAACATTACCAAACACGTCAATTTACATTTATTTTATTACCCGAAATAGTTTTATGGAACACAAGGAAACAAGTCACCACCTCACTGCGACAACACATATTTGTGTGAAATTTTCACGAAATTTTTTAATAATAATTTATAACTTATTAATTAATAACTCCAATTATTAACAAATAAATACATAAGTATGACTAATACACATACAGGACTAGCAAATGGTGTGTTTCCTTGGTTGGGTTTTAGTTCAAACCATTTCACTTGTTATGCGGTTACAGGTTGTCGTGCAACAGTATTTATGTAGGCCTATTTATTAATTTACTGTAGGATCGGAAGATTTTTTGGTTCAATTTCCAGATTCTCACAAAATTTCCGGGGTCATTAATTAATGAGTGGAATTGTTGAGAGGCGGCCGCATCGTCTTACGTAGTTTTGATGGTGAACAAAAGGCAAATCCCCAAGATGAATAGGAGATGAAGAGAAACAATGAGAGGGACACACGGATGGAGGAGAGAGAAGATGAGGAAACAAACGGACCAACACGCGAAACTTATTATGTTGTCTAATATCCGTTATTAATTTACTTAATTTAATCCTTTTCATCTTTTATTCTTGGGAGTTTTCCTTTCGAAAGATGAAGAAAGAGAGAGAGTTTGAGGTGGCGACTCTTCATCATTTTACAAAAGAGCTCGAAAAGGGAGGCTTCAAGAAGAAGGTGAAAAGGATTTCTTTCCTTTGTTTCCGGATTTTGTAAACTATTTTAGAAGGAGGATAGACAGAAGTTGATATTCGTTACTTTGAGTGAGGTTTTTGAATGTTTTGATGTAGATACAGTGAAGAGGAGGAAGAAAGCTTTAAAGGGAACAAGGCAAGACAGGAGAGTGTTTGATAGAACATCTTCGACATCTCCTCAAGTCATCTACTCCTCCCCGCCCCCAAAAAGAAAAATTTTATCCCAAATCATCTTTTTAATCTTATTAGAAGCCCATATGATACCATCAATAAAACCGTAACCGTTCCGTTCGCCCCTACCCTGAACGCAACCTGTTCAAAACAAAGACCTTGCGGGCAATTCGAGTGGAGAACACAATTCCCAACCGCACAAACCAAATATGATTTCGTTGTAATTTCTCATTTCTGCTAAATCCGCGCTTTTTCATCTTCCAAACCCCTCGACCGAACGCCCCACAACCCCGCCGTTCATTCTCCTCTTTTGCATTTTCGTTTGAACGGATTCGACAACGCGGAAATGACCGGAGGCTGTACCAACCGGGCTCTCTCACCAAAGAAACGGAAATCAAAGCTGATTCAACAGGAGAAGAGGAAGGAGGAATGAACGTGGTCGACGAAAATATCAGAGCTGCTATATCAGTTTAAAAGTGGGAAGCGGAGGGGGGGTGTAAAAGTGCCCACCCCCCCGGACTTTTTCGCTGAATTTTCAAAATTATTCATAATTACCCAACCGGTTGAGGTGAACCGGTTTTTGTTGAACCATTTTATTGTTTACTCGGTGGCCGATGATCCGGAAAAAAAATTGCTGATTGAACCAAGATGGAGGGTAAAGAGGTGGGAAAGGGAATTGGTGATGGAATGGTAGTGGTGGTGGAGGAGGACGTAGGAAGAAGAGCTTTTGCCCTCATTCATGGGGGGTAAATTTTTTTTTAATAATAATTACGAAGCCTAACTTTTTGCTGAGCGTGAGAGGAAAGTGGAAAATCTCTTCAGCTCAATCCACCACCGCCTTGTTGTAAAACTGTGGAATATTGTCTTGTTCGTTTAGTCTCTAAATTTAAATTTTATCTTCTGATCTTCAAACTGATTCGAATTCTTCCTCCAACACAACACCTTCCATCCAAACAAAAAATTCGAGGCAAAAAAGGAAAAACAATTTTCCGGATTTAGATAACTCATTACTGACGGGAGGGAGGAGAGTAAGCAAAAAAGAAATCTCTCGCAGTTCCAGAGCAGAAAAAAAAAAGAAATGTTTATTTTTATTTACTTTATTTTATTACTTCCAATATTATTTATTTATATTGCAATCGAAGTAGGAGGGGGAGTAAAGAAAAACCTTAAAGAATTGCTTCAGCTACTGCTGATGCTGTTGCTGTTGGTTCTTTCTTTCTCTTTTTTTCTGCACGAATGAAATCATTTTTGTTTCGCTTCCTCTCTCTCTCTTTCTCAGAAATAAATTTCTGTTCGGATGTCTGCTCCGCGCGTTCTTCTGGGAAATAATCCAAAATAAAATTTTCAGTTTCTTCCGCGGAGGAAAAGCTTTTCTTTTCTTTTTACTTCCTCTCTTTTTATTATTATTCTGAATCTTAAATTTTAAGTCGTTTCTCTGATAAATTGTTTCATCTCTCCCTCCACCTCCGCCTTTTCCTTCCGCTCACCTACAGACTCATTCACTTCAAATTTAAATTAATAATCAAGTTTCGAATTTTGGGGGACTGCTTGGATACTGCTTAAAAGTTTTTGTTTGGGAGAAAAATTATTTAGTGACAAGGTAATGAACAGAAAGCGAACTGACTATTCATTGCTACAGCTGGATGTTCACTGTAGCACTGGGCTAAGTAGTGGTGGTGGCGAGGAGTGGCATAGACAGGACATTCCAGTAAGAA
This sequence comes from Columbicola columbae, assembly GCA_016920875.1. Taxonomy (NCBI): domain Eukaryota; kingdom Metazoa; phylum Arthropoda; class Insecta; order Psocodea; family Philopteridae; genus Columbicola; species Columbicola columbae. Next base: position 5,333,300 of record JADMLL010000006.1, read on the forward strand.
GTGAGCGAGTGATTCGTCGGTTTTAAGGTTACAGCACTTGCAGATAGACACTTCTGCTGCCAACGTTAGCTTGTTTGCCGTAATCTTTACAGCTTCCTCACAAGTAGCTGACTGACAGTTCTTAGGATTGTGACACTTAGGTTTAACCTCAGGTATGACCGCTGTGACCAGAGGTGGTATCTGGGACCATAAGATGAGTTTCTCACTCTCTCATAATCGCTTTGAGAGGCCATGTTACAGTATTTGCAACAGGGAGACAAAAGATAGATACTCGAGACGATAGAAACAAAAGAAAAATTTTCTGAAGTAAACTTTTGAGGTACAGCATATTTGCTGACAAGCAATAAAGGAAAAGAAGAAAGAAAAGAAGTGAATACAAAGAGGAAAAGAAGAAAAAAGGACAGAACTATTGGAGAAACTATGAAAAGAAGTTTGGAAAGCACAGGTTAGAACAAAAACGAGAAAAAATGAATGCAAAGGGTAAAGTTGACGACAGGAAATTAAAAAAAAAAGCGAACACAAATACCAGGCATGTGTAGAAAGACAAAACTAGATAAAAGGAAACGGAAGAAAGAAAAGACATCAAACAGTTTCCAATATAACAGATAAAACAGAGCTTACAAGACAGAGACAAACAGGAGAGAAGAAAGAAGAAAAACAAGGAGAAGGAAAGAAAAGAAAGAAAACATTTCCGTTTCGTGTTCCGACGGAAAATTAGCTGACACGTGCAGGTGAAACCGAAGGAAATCGTTTTGTAGTGAGGAGAAATGAGTGCATAAGGGTTTTCCCTTTTTTTTTGTTTTATGGGCCAGATGTGATCGGAGTAGATATCGATGATCTTCGAATCCAAGAAAGAAAGCACAATCAGCAAATTTTCTTTTTTTTATTTTTCTATTAGTAGCCTGGAGGAAGGAGATCATAGTGAACGTGAATGGAAGATCGAAAAGCATCGACTGCGAATGGTGATGGAAAGAGATTTCCTCTCCCTCCCTCCTCTCTCCCATCGTCTTTTATAAAAAGGAAAGATGGTGGAGGAGGGGGCAGGTCAGAATGCCGCGTCAGCAATTTAAGGTCTGTAAATATTAATGAAAAAATCGGACGAACTTGATTAATAAATTCAAATTGATCTGATCAACAAGGTCCTCAACAGAAAAACAAAGCCGGGATGAGTCGTGGGAATAGATCTGTAAAAAGCAGGGGTTACAACAGAAGATATACTAAGACGAGACACTCTGAAGAAGAAAGTAGACAGCACGAATTTCCAAGACAAACCAAAAGCTAAAAACAGAAACGAAATGAACGGAAGAGAGAAAGACAGAACACTGTCAGAAAATGAGAGAATATTGGCAGAGAAGAAGAGACAAGTAAGAAAACACCAGAAGAAAGACAAATGGCTGATGCAACTTGGTCTGAAGAGCTGTCACAAACCAAAACTAAAAACCAAAGAGATGAAGAGAAACTCAGCAAGAAGACAAAATACAGCCCGAAACCTAATAACAACAAAACGAACAAAACGTCAGGCCCAAAACGATGAGAAAAACCAAATGAAACATTTAATGAAGCAAAAACTCAGGCAAAAAGACCGGAAATAGAGAAAAAGGACTCAAAAGCACCAAGAGGAGTGTGAAAAGTGACGACAAGAGGTAGGGAACCAATAAACAACAGCAAAAGAAAGAACAAGAAATACAGTACCCAGAACCAGAACAAAAGAAAGATTGATTAAAGGAGAAACCAAGAACACAAGTTCCACCGCCATCTTGTCTCGAACCTGATTAGCGTTTACTACCCTGCCATTCGGTCGCCAACATCCTTCCAACTCTTGTCTTTTAACTTTCTATCTACTCTATTAATACCAAATTTGTTCGGCAGGAAGAACTACCAAATAGTAGCAGAAGAGACCAAGAGAAAGAGAAAGCAAAAAAGGAAACCAGAAGATGAGGGAGAAATGTATAAATTAAGAAGACACAAAGTAGACAGTTTAAAACATCAAAAGCGCCCAGGATTAGCGTCATCTTCCAGTTCAAAGATTAAGACAAGTTCCGAAAACCACCCTTTCAACCCCCAAACCCACAAAACCCTCCCCCCAGAACAACAGAATGGACTTCAAACCCTCCAACGAGAAATTAGAGAAAGGAAACAAAAAGTGACGAAAGACAAAAGCTCAAAAAACGATTTCACTTTTCCTATTTTTCCGTTATAGCCTCCCGCTTTGCGAGACAAACAACCGGAAAAGCCAAAATTGTCGAAGGAACACGAAGCGAGTCGAAGGGTGGCGGAGAGAGTCGAAGTGTAGCGAAGACTTCACGTCAAAAAGCTTTGACCTCGTGGGTTTCCAGCTTACACGCGGTTTCGCGGTCGTCGCGGACTTTTCACGTTTTCCCGCCTCGCTAACCCGAACGTAAACGAACGTATTTTGACTCTCGTAAATTTGTTTTATTTATAATATTTATTTATTGTTTTTTAAATCAATCATTTCACTCTCTTTCGCATCGGAACGACTTTATTTAACAAAAATGGTAATTTGATTTTAATATTATTGTTCCATAAAATTTGTTTGTTTTGATTTGTTTCCGGTTTCAGCAAAGTGGTTTTGAATTCTTACTTTCACCGCCTTCTTTAGTTTAAATTTTTGGTTTTTATTTTTAAGTTTTGGTGAGTTAAAATTTTTGGTAAGCACATCGAAGAGTCAAATTTTCGTCTTTGCTGCTGGTAAGAAAGACAGGACATCCCACATAATAGTTCAGATCAACTGTTGTCTTGGTGATAATTAATGTGAGAGTTTTGTTTCATCGACATTCTCAACAAAATCAAGAAAAAAAACTATACCAACAGCATAAAAATCAACAGCACAGGAAAAAAATCCCAGGTATCCCGATGTGGTTCGCAATAACGAAAGGAATATAACTGGAGAGAAACCTTCATTGCAACTCAAATTCAAAAATTCAAACGCAGATACAACTCAAAAGCCCGGTCAGTATTAGAGCAGAGGTGGCCAACCTGCTTACCAGCCAACCTGCGGCTCTTTGAATGATTATTTGTGGCTCTCCATAAATGTATCCGAGTTCCATTTTCATTTTTGTGCTATTTATAAAAATTGTTATCGTTCCAACGTACTTACAGTATAACAATAATTTTATACCACCTTTAAAATTCGTCAAATTCAGACACCGATCTATATTTGATAAATTGGTGAGCATCCTCACCAATTACAGTATAGCCTACAGTGATATTAATCCAGTTTTCCACCCTTTTTGGGGTACAACAGAATGAGGAAGGAGGATTTCAGTTCACGACTATAACATCATAGTCAGGAACAACACTACACTAAGCCTCCCGCTTAATATTTAAACTCAATGCACATATACTTTCATTTATACTGAGCACCGAACGAGTAGGTATACCAACCGAAATTTAACTTTTTGTGTCGTAGACCCCTTGACAAGTTTTTGGTTTTGGGTGGACCTCTTCCTAATTTTTGTAAATTTCTCACTGTAGTGAAGTAAATTTTTCACCTCACACGTACTTTTATATTATAATATAAATAATGGATGTGTCTGTTTATTATAAAATAGTATAATGTAAGTAAATAAGTGCTGTCAGTGTATGCTGAGATCCACTGTGGTGGACCCCATATTCATTTCATGGACCCAAAATTCTTTATTCGCTGACGTAGACCCCTTGCGGATTGTCATACACCCCTGGGGGTCGATATAGACCACTTTGGGAATCACTGATTTCACACAAAAGATAATTAATTAATAAATCGGAATAATAATATAAATATAACCAGAAGACATAATAATCAATATAAATCAAAACTTCTGTTTGGTTCAAGGCATCAAAAAAAAATTTTAACAGAAGTATTCATTAAGACAAATCCGATGAATCAAATTCGACGATTATCCCAAAATCAAAGAAAATGGAAAATGCAAAGGTACAAATAAATAAATAAGCAAAAAGAATGAAAAGAAAAGAAAAGAAAGGATGAAAGACGAACAAGTGACAAAATCTTTGAAAACCGGAAACAGAAGTATTAAGTTCAATCTTCGAACCGTTTCTCCTTCACTCAATCAACACACTTTCAAAAAAAAATTTGAATAAGCAGATAATTATCCCCTTAATTAATTAGTAACAACAACAGATAATTCATGTGATCAATAGTTAATTAATTATTTATGAATCAGATCCAATCGAATATTTAAGAAGATTCTTGGCGGCGGATTTTCCATCGTAATTAAGGAGAGGAATCGAGTAAGACGATTACAAAAGTTGGAAGTTACGGTAGCTTCTTCTTTATTTCCGGTTTGGTTTCGAATTCTTTGATGAAGTGACTCGGGGTGAAAAAAGATTCAGGAAAAAGTGAGAGGTAGAATTATAAACCGGAAGTGGAGAGTATCAATTCGCATTTCCCACCTACGTTCGCACATTTCTTTCAGAGAATGTTTACATCTCTTAAGAACTACTTCCTGGTGAACAGAATTAGGTGAATGATTTGGATGGGGGCCGGGGTTAAAATCTGACAAAAGAAACTATAAACCGGAAGTAGAACAATGACATCTTCTTTGCTATATGTTTTCGCTTAAATTTTGGTTCTCAAATAACGCTACAACTACTTAACTACTACAATAGGTACCGTTAGGTACAGCTTCATTAGTACTATTAATTAATTACTTACAATAAGATGTATACTAAATATGTATGAAATTATAATTATAACAATCCACCTAAGGAACATTTATACGTCACACACACACAATAACAAACCATCACCTCACGCGGATGCCATAACACTAATGAATCCTCAAGCAAACTCAGCCGCGCGCGCATTCTGTTAGTTTCTTCTTTAGTCCCTTTTAATACTGAATACAATCAGCCATATCAAAAGCAGTGACGTGGCTAGAAGGTGTCATTTTTGGTCCCGTGAGGAAGTATGATCGGAGGCCCTTTTTACTATCCAAATATACTACCTATGTCGGGGTCTGCAACCTTTTTCGGGTGGAGGTTCATTTTAAAATTTTTACGCGGCCGCACATTTAAATGTTACCCAAATAGTGTTTTATATATATCATATAAAGTTATACCTAAGGGTCAAAAACAAGATTACAACTCAAATAAATAAAATTAAAAATTTTTGTTTTCCATTTCAAAAGTAATGCACACTGTCAAGCACGACTCATTTCGAAAATGATAATAAGTTTCAATGAGAAATTTTTTTTTCCTCCTAAATCACACAGATTGGTTGGGGATTTATTTCAAAAATAATGCACACTAAATAGCGGAATTCACGACATCTCGACATCTCGCATGAAAGGCGTTTATTTCAAAAGTAATGCACACCCTAAAGTAGAGACGGAAGCTTTTTTCTGACGGTTTCCGCCTCTTCAAAATAAAATTTTTTACGCAGGGCACATTCAAATGTAACTTAAATAGTGCTTTATATATATATCATATAAAGTATAAATATAATATAAATATAGAACAATTTATTTATAATTGGTGTCAGAGTACAGAGAATTTTTTAATTCTTAAAAAGGAAACAAATTCCAATTACAATTTGCTTTGGCGGGCCCTACAAAAATTTGTAAAGGACCGCATATTGCCGACCCCTGACCTATGTAGTTTACATAATACATATATAATATGTTGTGCTATTTATGAACTACCTCTTTAGAGCGAGGACCGGAGGCCCAAACCCCGTGGGCCCTTGGGGACTACTTACACCTTCTATACCCTTGGTACTCAAGCTTTTCCCTTCCCGGGCCAAATTTCCATTGTGACCATTGCGACTGGGCCACACGACTTACCAAAAAAGGATTTGACAAGTTCGGCTTTTGACGCATACAGTCAACCCTCATCTGTATGTACATCTGTCAGTCTGTTTCTGTATGTATTTTCTGTATATTGCCTCATAAAGATATGTTGAGGCAAACAATGTCAGCAGTTTTTGAGCACTGGCCCGAACATTTTCGTACTGGTCAGGCACTATAGTTCAGACTTAACAATGAGCAATCGACCTTTCACGAATTTTCACTCAGTCAGTTTCATGACCCACTGGGTCACTCAATAGAGCTTGGTGGGCCGCTGTTTGAGTACCAAGGTTCTATACGATATCTAAGTCAGATCAAAAGTTGTCCTTCACCATCACTTTGCTATTTTTTGACCATTCGGCTAAAGACCTATCTAAACCGGAAATAAAAATTCTGTCATTTATAAATACACATACTCTTCGTTATAACGAACTAATTAACATAAGTTATCGATAACAGTATTTGCTACATTAATCAATAAATTCGCTAATTATTTAATGAAATTTTAAAACGAGTGAATTGGAAGTAACAAAATTTATAAAAATTAATGAGTTTGTTGTTAACTCTTCCTCGCCATCATCCCCTCATGTAAACAACCCCCTGAAAGGTTTATGAATTATTTCACGTGTTGTGACGTCACACGTGAGGCTGAGGATGATTTTGAATGGACTAGCGGAAAAGTTCGGTGTGAGGCCTATTTCCGGTTAGGGAACCCGTTCAAACCTGTATTTGGGGGTGTCTGAGGTACTGTACTGTACATGTTTTCTGGGGAAGACGATCTGTAAGTCATCCACGTCTTTGATTAGAACACGACTCCTCGATCTACGTGTTTGGTGGAAGTCCAATGTCACGAGAGGCAAAAAAAAACAAGAAAATTGTTGGAAAACTATTTCAAACGAGTTGTCTTTCCCACCCCCTCTCCTTCATTCCATTACACTCTCACCCCAACCCCGTGTCTCTCTTTTTAGGAAAAAAAAATTATGAAAACAAAGTTTGTTCTCGTTGGAAACGACATAGGAATCAAAATTTTTTTTCAAAATGCGGAAGTTGAATACAAAAAAAGAAGGAAACGGTGAAGTAGGCGGGAAAGGAAAGGGGATGAAGTGTGGGGGTGGAAAAAGGAAAAAGACAAAGGAATGAAAGAAAAAAAGTAGATCAGCAATAAAACTTTTCCTTTTTTTCCTCCTCGTTTGCTCGGAAAAGTCGTTTAGAACGTGAGAAGAAGCATTTCCAGCCGCTGGCATTCTCCCCCCCCTCCTCTCTCTTGGGGGTTGAGGGTTGCACGACCTGTGCCCTTCAAATGAAAACTTCCTAAACCTTCCTCCTGGAGACGGTCCTCAAAATTTCTTCAGATAGCACCCAAAGTATTGGTCCGACCCACCGCCCACCAAATGGAAACTCTACCTGAAAATGTTTACGAGGAAATCCTGTTTCTTGTTTGTTTGTTTTTGGGGGATGAAAAAAAGTTTTTCCTTTCCCACCCCGATCCTTTCAACCTACAACCCCATCGTCTGCTCTTCAACTCGAACACACAAATTATTTTATTGAAAATAAAACTTTTCTCCTTTTTACTTCTTCTTCTTCTTTTTCGTCTTTTCTCAGACAAACTTTATTTTTATCAACTTTCGAAGGAAAGTTTTTGCGGAAAAAGGTTTTTCTATTTCGTTGGATTGGATACCCTTTTTTTTTATTTCAATCAGGGACGGTTTCAGCATTCGAAACAACCTAAAATAAATTTTTCCTTGGCGAAAATCTTGAGTCAAAACTGACTGGATTTGTATCTCTTTGTATATCTTTGGTTCCAAAACTGGATTTGTATCTCTTACACCCGGATCTATCACCGGAAGTAGTTGTTATACCTTAGTAGAAGACACTAAAATGAGTGAGTACTAATTAGGATAGTGAAGAAAGAAAACAGGCTCGAACCAGGACTTTGGAGACAGTGAGAAGATGTTCGACCTAAGAAACTAGAGAGGTAGTGGTTGGAGGAAGCACAAAAGACAAGAGTGACGTGGTTCAGTGTACAGGATCTGTCCCAAAAGTTCCCGGAATAATCCGGAGTTTCAAGCGGTAGGAAACTGGTTCGAAATTCAAGCTTTGAAACGAGACCAGTGTTAGTCGTCCGGGAAGTTAGTCTTAAACTGTTATGGGATAAATGAACTTTTCGGGAACTTTTGGGACAATTCCTGTATTCAAAGAGGGATGATTGATAAGGAACCATAGAAACGGAGAAAGAAGAAGATTTGGGACCGTAAATATTGGAATAAAAAGGTCGAAGGGCGAAGAGAGAAGACAAGAAAATTCCAGACATGACCGAAATGGTAACAAATGATTCGAACGCGAACAGATCATTCCAACTGGGTTACCAAGAATAGAAGACTCTCCAAAAAAGGGAATAGAAGAAGCAAAAGAGGAAAAAAAATAGAGAGAGACAATCTTAAATTAAAATCTTCCCACCAAATCTATTTCCGTCCGGGTAATTAACCATACGAGGAAACGAACGGGAAACGAACCACCACCATTTGCAACACTACCCCAAAGGCAAAAGGGGAGCGAACGTGAAGAAAAAAACGGAAAGAAATCACTCGAGCACATCTATTAAAACTTTTTCAATTTGCCATCGCTTGATCAAGATGGAGGTAAACCGTGATATAGCACGACATTCGCATAGCAAAACATAACAGGAGGAACGGCAGAAGAGGTGATGGAGGAGAGGGAGAAGGGCGGAGAAGAAGTAAAACCACACACTTGACCTCGTGAAATGCAAAATCGAGGCTCAACGAGATACAATCGCGAAATCGTGACTGAAACAAAACCTAGAATTAGGTCTACCAAAAAAGTGAAGAAGAAGGAAGAGGAGGAGGAAGTACGGACGGGAGGAGGAGGAGGAAATGAAAGAAAAAGGAGGGAAGAAAGTGGAGGATTGAGAGGAAAAGAAGAGTGCAATAAAGAAACGTATAGACACCTCAAAGGAGGGAAAGGAAATGTTTGGCTGGGTGAGGTGGGGAGTTGTCATTTCCGTTTTATTGCTTTTCATTTCGAAGCAGACACAACCCGAACGGCAGAGGAGGAGGAGGAGGAGACAGAAAAGGAAGAAAGTAGGAGACAGGAAGGTCAGACACACACAATCCAACACAAAAACCGATTTTTCTTTTTGTTCGCAGGTTTTCAGATGAAACCAGAGCATCCAACCGTCCGGATTCCACCTTGTTTCCGGTGCCAGACACGTTTCGAATCACCCGAACGGTTTTAAATGAGCCAAGTTAGACACAGGGTGACCGTGAAAAATTATACAAAATGGAGATTTTCAACACTTTGAGACTATTCATCTGTTTCATTCAGTGCTTGCTACAGTGTTATGGTAAGTTTTACTTTATTTACTTTGAGTCAAACCGGAAATGAGATTTAAAAACAACACCGAGTGGAGAAAGCGAGGGCTGGAAAATCTTCGAGAGTGTGGAATGGCGTGGTAATAAATAAAAGAAAGAGAGAGAGGAGATGGAAAGAGGGAAAAGCAACATCGAATTAATATTGTTCGACCGTATGGTCAAAGTTTATTTCCGCGAAAAAAATGGCGGGAAAATTTATGTTTAAAGTTTCGTCCAAACTCAATCTTAGTATAAAAAGTATTAAACGATTTCCTCTTTCCCGCCTTTCTTTCCCTCAATTCCTTTTTCTTTTGTTTTATTACCCTCTTCATCATTTCCTTCCACTTTGTTTCCTCTGTCGATTCAACCTCCATTCCATTACCTCCTTCTTCCACTAACTCCCAACCTCCCACTCACACACACTCGCTCTGCTTACTGATTTGAATCCTTTCCTCCACGAATGCTAACAGCATCACGATTTTCCGGAAGGTGGGGAGAGGGGAGGGGGGAAATTAACCGGAAATAATATATCATCAACCATACCATTTGTATTTTTGGAAAAGTTTTCTTCTCCCGACCGGAAGTTGTTAGTTCTTTTCCCGGAGTTTTCCCAACGAATGTCGTTGACAGAGTTATACAGACCGGTGGGAATCGGGTTTGAGGCGGGGAGGTAATAGCCTCGTACATCCATCGGTTGGAGTCATCGGGAAAGTAGAAAGCTTTTTATCGAAATGGAAGGAAGGAGGAGGGAGAGGGAGGAACCGGAGGAAAATAATCGGACTAGAATGTAATTGAGAAAGAATTTTCCGCGGCGGTTTTAACTAGAAAGCTTCCAATTTCCTCGAGGAACTCGGTTCAATTTCGTTAGAAGGTTTGACGGGGAGAGAGAGAGAGGTAGCTATAGGAGGAGCCCGGGGAGGAAGAAGTCCCACTCTCTCTCTCCCGCGAGACCACCTCTTCACGTTTTCTTCGTTGTGTCGTAGATAAGATATTCCTCCACCATTTTAAACGATCAACTTTCTTTAACAGATAAAGTTAATAACATATCAATAAAGCGATAAAAATTAATGTCTTTCGAAGCCGGTTTTCGAAAGAGGAGGATGGAGACGGAGGATGGGAGGCAGAGGAGGAGTGTTAGATTTCCCCAAAGTCTTCGGATTCCGAAATGAAAGAGTTTTCTCCGGCTTTTTAGAGTGGAAAGATAGACGACCGAAAGTTTTATTTGTTTTTGTTCTTCTTTTTATTTTATTTTCTCTTCCCACCATTTATGTCTCCAGTTTCTTCCTTCATAGACTCTAAAGTGTTAACTGGAGAAACATGTTGTTTCTGGATTGTTGGATATATTCTTGTCAGGCTCCAGCAAATGGGAAACATCAACCTTCACGGCTACCGAATCCTATATACTATCTACTCCGACCTTTCTTCGTAATAGATGGAAACATTTCAGAAGATAGATTAGTGTTTAAGTGTTACGGGGTTCGTAACATTAAAAATAATTTTACGCGGAGTAGATCGCGAGAAAAAAGAACTCCAATTTCCTAATTAAATCCTATCATCTATTATTGAAACTTTATGGGAAGTTTGGGATTTCTTTATGTAAGCCAAAGTTTTTATCGTGATTAAGACATAACGTTTCGGCAGAGACGAGGACGGGAGCGGGGCGGGTTAAAGGGGTAAGGAGATCTTTTCGAAATGAATCAACTGACAACTTTTCCTTTTCTTCAAATCCCTTTCAACGTTACTCATTAGTTGGAAAAGGTTTCCAGGTATTCTTGTTGAAGAGCGTGGGTGTTGAACCTTTTCTTAACCATCCTGAGACTCATCTTTTCCTTTTCTTTTGTTGTTGTTGGCTTCCTCTCTACAGCTTTCATTTTTTATTTCCTTTCAGTCTTTATAATTATAACTGGAATCTGTTTGGTTTCCCTCTCGTTCTTTCCTCTTTTTCCTTCATCCTCACTCGATCGTGATGTTTAAGTCTTCTTTTTAACTCTCCTCTGACCGAATGTTATACGTCCTCCTTCCTTGTTTCTTCTTTTCTTCCTCCAATCTCTTATCGCCTATTCTTTCTGCTCTAGAAGACTCCTCTTCAATTCTTCGAACTAATAGTCATGACGACAAAGTACAACGGAAGCTTCCAGCTGGGTAGACATTACTACTACCACTCCAAATCCCTCAAATACTTCTTTGTTCGAAAGGCTATTTCCGGTTTTCTATTTTTAAATGGATCTGGGTTGGGTTGTGGGTTAACTTTAAACCCATTTGGACTAATATTTTTGCTTGACAGGAAATAGGTCAAGAAACCAAAATAATATGAAAGATTTAAGGGGACTGTTTCCGGTTTTTTGGCGTTAGAACGATTGACAAGTAAAAACTGGTTTTGAATTTCGCGCCAAAAGTTTTTAAAAAGTCGAGGCAAAACTGACTAACGACGTTAAAAGTTATTCTCCAGTTATCTCTCGTAACTGGGAACTAGATAAAGCCTTCAGGGTTTAGGTTTGCAAGGTTGTGACCTTGATGGGTTCAATGATTTGGTGGAGATTTCGTTGTAGTTGTCCCAGTTTCTAAGTCATTGAGTTGCGATCTATTTCCGGTTTGTCACTGCAGGGGGATGATTCAGATTCGTCCTGTGTTTTGTCTTCTCGTTGGGTATATATTTTTATCTGAGGGAAACCCTACAAAATAAGGAAAAGAAGAAGTTGGAAGACTGACTTTCAATTTGGCGCCAAAAATTATTTTCAAAACCTGAAAAACATTCCAACACTTTGGAAGGGAAGGTTTCACGTCAGGACCCAATCCCGTGTTGAATGAGAATCAACGACAGATAAAAAGACAAAAGCCTTTCGGCAAAAATTTACAAAACGCGCCTAAAAAACCAAAATTGAATCCAAAGTTCAGTCTGGAATCATAAAATTCCTGAGAAGAAAGAAATTCGACGACGAGTTGAAGGACATTGTTTCTGATGAAAGTCCAAAAGTAGGAGGAGAGATGGGGGAAGGGCAGAGAGACAGAAGAATAGATGAAAGGAGGAGAAAGAAGATTCATTTATCAGAAAAACAGAGAAAAACAATCGAAGGAAATCACCTTCAAAGTCGACGACAATTGAAGAAAAAGTGGAGGAAAAAAAATTTTTTTTCCTTCTACTTTCACCGGTGAAAGTTGTGCATAAAAAAGGAGAAAGTTAATCCATCACTCGTTAATGATGTTATTTAACTTCGGCCTTCGTGATCTTCAGAGTGAAAGGGTTGGGGGATGGGAGAAGGAAATCCAATCAATGAATAAACCATTCCCGAGGTTTTTACTTCTTCTTCTTCTTCTTCTTCCATCTACTCCTCTTGTACCAAAAAAAGGGGCAAAAAAGAAAGGCTGGAAAAAGGTTTTCCCTTCAACCTCGTCTCTATTCATCATCGCCTTTTCTTACTTAACCTCGATTTCACCCATGGGATCTTCGGTTTGGCTTCTGTTACCACCACCACCTCCTCCTGCTTCTTCTACTCCTCCTCTTCCTTCGCTTCCTTTTTACCACATCTTCTTCTTCTTCTTCATCACAAAGAAAAAACCTCTCACAACCGTCTATCACTCCGCCAGATGAGGAGGAAAGGGTTAATGATGTTTATCACGCCAACTCCCCGGGAAATTTTGTTTCTGTTGGATTTGAAAACCGGAAACTGGGTAAAAGTTTCTAAATATCCTTATCGGAGATACAAACTTGACGGAGTTTTTGCTGTAGGTATCGTACCTGTCACGAGAGAAAGGTTTTGACAAATGTGAGTCGTCTACTAATTTCAGTGCAGTGGAGATGAGTTGTGTTGGATTAAACTACGACTTGTCTTCTTCAAATCCTTTCGGTCCTCTTGACAGAAAGAATCTCAGACACGCCAAAAAATTAAAACGACTTCCGGTTTCGCGAATTTTCTTCAAGTGAATTTTGGGTAGGTTGTGGTTCTACAAACCTTTCTAACAGGTAATAGAAGACAAAGATTCAATATCATACGAACCGAAGGGTAATATCGCATATATATTACGGTAAAAGTGATAAATCGGGTGAATATGTCAATATTACTCCGGCGATTATTCATAATCACCAACTAAATTTAGTAAATGGGACTAAAAAATATTTATCACATTTACCGACCCCTTAAAAAATACCTGAGAAACCCGAGTAGGCATTTTGAGAATCCTCATAGGGCATACTAGAGAGTCGGATATGAACTAGCCGGTAAATGTTGTGGCGGAGTTCTCCTTCCGGCTACCCCCGGCCAGATGGTAGGCTATGGTGCGTTCTACTCCAAACAAAATAGCGTAAGCTCGATGGAGTTTCTGCTGGTTTGAGAAAAACAAACAGAATGAAACGGAAACCACGTGAGGTTAACAAAAGTACAGTCTTCTAGTTCTTACATAATAGTCTATATAACCCAGAGAGGGAGAATCAACTACTAAATAGACGAGTAACTGGTTCTCTGTCAAAAAAAGAAAACGTAAAAAACACAAAAGAAAACGATGCGACTACAAAATCAAAAGCCGCCATCTTGAATCTAATTTTCCTAACCATACAGTTGTCTTGACTCTACTCAGTACTGCTAGAAAATGATAGACCCAAACAATTACTCAGGTTAGCAACGACATATATTGTTTAATACAACGTGTTACATCTTACACACGACTAACACTACCGCCATTACATTAACGACCAACCAGAGTTTACACACTCTATGGAAATCGGATCATATTCTATCAAGTACTATTTCGTGCTCTGAGTTTTTGGCGCGAAAAAATTACTCTATGACCAGAAATCGTTACAATGTGAGAAATATTCGTTAATTTGTCACAAATATCAAATTTAGTTGGTGATTGTGAGTAATAGCTGGGAAATTTATAGATTTAAGGTCGATTTATCACTTTTACCGTCCATTTATTAAGTTATAATATAAAATTCAATATTTATAAAATATAGGGAATGCAGAACAAAAAAATTTAAATCGTCCGCGCGAAAAGGAACTAGTAAAACTATTTCCGGTTTTATTTGAATTAAGAAGAACAATAAAGAAGGCTGTGAGTCAAGTCGTATTTGTGTGAACTCGGAATAAAATGCGTGAAGTCGAAATTTTTTTGGCGGGAGAAATTTCAACCAAATTATTTTGTTGACCAACGGAGGTGGAGAGGATGCGAAAGATCAACACGAGAAGGCGTTGGAATATGAGTTCCGTTTAGAGAGAAGTAAGAGGAAATGAGATAAAAGATGAAGAAATGAAAAAAAGGAACTAAGAAAGCTAAATACCAAATGAAACTTGACAGAACGAAACTAAACTAATCATGCAGACAAGGAAGACTGTTTCGCGCCAAAAATTTCAAAAAAGGCAACCGATCTTCCGCCTTTCTTTCCTCCCTCTACGATAGCACTTTATCCATCAACTCAATCACTATTCCATTATCGTATTAAGATTCATCTTAACAAACAGTAGATGAATATACTTGAACAGGAAGAAGATGAAGGAGGAGGAAGCGATGAAGAATAGACAACTGACGAAAAACCTTTTTTCCCTTCTTCTCACTGACATGTCGGACGTGAGTTCTGTCTAACATTCAGAAAGCGACCTACATTTAAACCGCCCTCTCACCTTGTCAAATTTTTTTTACACATCAATTTTCATCTTCTTTTTTCCTACCCCCCCTCCTCCTCCTGCTGCTGCTGCTGAAGATTTCTTTCTAACTCCTTTCAGTTCAGGTTCCTTCCCACCACTTTCTCCCGTCAGGTAAACAACTCTGACGTTTCTCTGATCCTTTATGATATCTCTAAAGCGATTCCACCGCTTTCTTTGAAATCCACCACACCTCACACCCCCGGAATGAAAATTCTTTCTGCTGAAAAATTCTTCGTCCTCACCCTTCACCTTCACCCTCAGGAGAATAAAACGTGTGTCATTGGAAATCGCTGAAAAGTTTTTCTTCTTCTTCTTCTTCCACCTTCTTTCTTCTTCCCCGACCGTGTTTGACGAGGGTACGAAACCTTTCTACTCCTCCTCCTCCTCTCGCCTACTCTCCTCTCTGTCTAAATTACGGGCCTCTTTTTCAAGTTTTCCTTTTTTCTTTCCTTTCGTTCGTTTCTTTTCTTTCTTTCCGACCGATTTTCGACAGGGATTGACGCAAATGGACCAACAAGTAGGTTTGTGTTCCGGGGAACTGGATCTTGAATGAATAGCTGAAGGAGTGGGGGGGTGGAAGAGGGAAATTCGGTTTTCTCAAAATATTCGGGGGAAAAACTTTTCCTCGTTGGAAGAAAAATTTTTTTTTCTTTTTAGTCAGTTGAAAAATTCATAAGAAAGTTTTCAATAAACTTTTTTTTATCTCTTCTTCCTTCATCGTCTTCTTCTTCTTTCTCAATTTTCTCTTCTCGTCACTTTTATCTACAGTTTTCGCACTTCCCCGCCTTTTTTCCACTTTGTTTGTCTGTACCTTTCTTGTTCCTCTTTCTCTTCTTTTTCCGCGACGGTGAGGAAATCCCTTTTCTCGGGAATCATCCAACCGTTTTCGACTTTTATTATTCATTGTTTAATCTTCGAGATATTATGACTCTCTGTTGTTTGTTCCGTCTTTTGTCTTACTCTTACTCCCTATCGTCTCCTACCTTCCTCCATCGCCTCTTCTCTCTTTGAGTTTTGTTACTTTCTTCTCCTTTTTTTGGGGAGGTAGAAGATGACTTTTGAGGAGTGGAGAGAAATGACTTTCCAGCAGTCTTCCTCTTGGGTTTCCATACTCATCTTCTCTTTTATTCGTTTTCGTCTTCTTCTATTCCTGTGTTGTTTACTTTTTCCTTTGACTTCTCACGTGCTTGTGATGGGATCGCTTCATTTTGATTTTAGTGTTTAGTCTTTAGAACCTCCTTTTAAGGTTCAAGAAGTTTTGGAAAAGACCCAGAAGATCGGTTTATTATTAAATCGAAGCTTAAAAGTCAAAAAATAGATAGAAGAGAGAGAGAAGACGTAAGCAGTAGGAAACAAACTAGTTTGGTCGTGTTACATAAGCACTGATGTTGAAAAAGCCGAAGTGTCGTCTGTAGGAACCCAGAGAAAGGAGTGAGACTCAGGAAATGAAAAATGACTGAAACCGTTACAAATCTTACAAACAGAGAAAGATCATAGAAGACAGACAACAGGAATCTGAAACAAAGTTGAGGAGACCGAGAACAGAAGCCAAAACCAAAAGAGATAAGCAAAAGCCCAAAACGACTGTAAACACTCACCGACGATTCAAAAACCGACAGGACGGATTGATTATGAGTACGTGCCGAAGGAAGACGACAGGAGAAGACAGTTCCGTGAGAAAAATCAGTTTTGTTTAATTCGATTTCCATTAACGAAGGGAAAGTGAAACTTTGACACTGGTAACCAAATCGTGGTAAACAGTCTTTCTCCGGGATTAAGTTTCCTTCCGGTTGAAATATCGGTGAGCGACAGAGGAGAAAAAAATCCCAAAAATGAAAACCAAATCCAAAAAACCTTTTAAAAATTTCGAATAAAAAACCGCCGAGGGAGGAAAGGAGAGAGGGCGGGGAGGAGGGGGATTAATCAACCGCAAAGCAATTTTTGATGGGCGTCATTGAAGAAGAGGCAACAGTGACTGGAGAAAGGTGGAGAAAGAGGAGAGAACCTCAGCGACGTATTGTTTCCTCTCGATTTTTGAGTCTTTTGTTTTGATCTTTTTGTTTAATGACAGTTTTCCAGAAGACGGGGAGGAGGAGACTGAGGGAAAAGGACATGGAAATCATTTGACGGTTTTGAAAAGAAGAAGCAATTAAAGAAAATGAAAAAAAATGGAGAAGGGAGATGTGGAGCTGACATTTTTTTGTTCTTTCTTCTTCTCACCTTCCTCTCTCAATCATTTATTTCTTTTGTTTTTCTTTTATTCCATTTCCCTCTCTCACTCATAAGGAAGAAGACTGTATGGCTTCAAAACTAATTTAGCAGCAGGTAACCTCGATAGAAGACGGGACACCCCAAGTCCAATCTCCTACAAACTGTGCAGGATTTATGAAACGAAAACCACGTCTGATTCATGAGGAAACGAAAGATATGCTTGGTAGGTAGAATTTTCGACTACAGAAACCATATTTCAGTAGCGACAGTAACATCTAAAAGGAGAGAAATAAATTTCTTGGCACCAAAATGGGAGGCAGGAAGTAAATAAAAAGTTCCCGAAGAGATTTTAAGAAGAAACAACGACAGAAGGAATCATCAAAACTTTAAAACTAAACCCGACAGAGAAGGAAGTCAACCCAACGGAGTCCATAGCGTTCTAGACGAGGCCAAAGAGAACAAAACAATCCAAAAATCACGGCGACCGCAAACCCCTAATTCACCCGGGCCCGGCATATGGAAAGCGTCTGTAACAAAATGGCGAATGGAAAATTCTCGATTCCCGCATGTCTTCCGACAGAGAGAGAGAGAGACAAACCGGACGAAGAAGATGGAAGTTTCCGCCAGAAGATGAGTAAACGGTGGTTAATGAACCCGAACCGGCAATAAATTGAAGAGACAAATGATTCCCCGGGTTTTAGCCGCTTCTATTTCGGTCCTTTTTTCCTCCTCCTCTTCCCACCGCCTTCTACACACAGTCCTATCCTTCTCTCAAAAGAGGAACTCGCTCGACATTCACCACAGTCAAACATCTCATTTCTTTCTCTCGCCAAATTAAATCTACAAACAACGCCAAGGAAAAGGGAGTAGAAACAGAAGAGATGAGGCGGGAGAGGGGTAGGGGGTGGGTGATGACGACAACGACAGCATCTACAGAGAAAAAAATCGACCTGAAAATTATTCTACAACTTTTAATTTATTAAAAAAGAGGCTGCAACTGGAGGGAAAGCCACACGGAGGTTTAGATAATGGAAAACCGAGGTTCGTTCCCGTTTCAATCTCCTCTCAGCCTCCCTATCTCCTCCTCTCCACTTCGACTCCATTATTTCGCTTTTCCTCTCTCACTCTCTCACTCACTCTCTATTTTTTCTAAACCTCAATAATTTTACATGTATTTTATTATTCATTTGAAAACGCCGGAAATGTGAAATCGAAATCCCAGAGAAACGGAGGAAGAAAAGAAAAAATCAAATCAGTTTAAGGAAATGGGAAAGTGAGGAGTAAAAGGGTGGTTTACCTCTCCTTCCTCCTCTTCCTCCACCTCATCCTCCTCCTTATTCTAACCGGCGTCCATGATATCCATTTCAAAGAGAGAGGAGGAGGAGGAGGAGGGTTTTCCCGTTTTCCCGAATTTCTTTCAACAACTCTCACAGATTTTTTCTGTGTTAATTCCTTTTTCATCGTTTCTCTCTCTCCTTTTAAGCGGAAACCAAAAGAACCTTTCCTCCTCTTCCTCCTCCTCCGCGTTCGTTTCCTTTCTTCCTTTCCTCTCTCGGTTTGCGAAGAAAACTTTTTTCTCCACAAAAAATATCTTTCTATTTAGATAAATCGCATCGATAGAAATTTTCTTTTTGCCTTGGACGGAGGAGAGAGGAAACATATTGAAAGGAAAAGCGAAGGAGAAAAAAAAAGGACACTTGAAAATGGCGGGAAATTCAAACGATAAGCGGCTCGATTTTAAAAATCGGAAATGATTTCACCACCTTTTCAGGGAAGGATTTTCAAAAGGAGGAAATGGTTTTCGAGTTAGGTTATGTTGGGTTAAGGTGAGAAGGAGGAGGAAAAGGTGACGAATAGGGAGGAGGAGGAGTAATAAAAGACCACAAAAACGATGATGGAAAGAAAGGAAAATTCATTTCAAAAGAAATCGGGGAAAACCGGAAATCCGTGCAACAAAATCATCACCGGACTCTCCTCCTGCCTCGTTCCTCTCCGCCATTTTGTTTTTCTGTATTGATAATAAAAAGAAAAGCGTAATTAAAAACCAAAACAAAAAAAACCTTAACAATAGAACTGCCTCTCCAAAAAAAACGAGAATCTGTACTTGTAAGAAAAACAAATCGAGACATGTTTAGCATTTGTTACCAACTCTCTTCCTCCTCCTCCTTCGTTACCACTCCACATAAACACATACGATCGAGCGAAATTGCTTTCAAATATATATATCTACTCTCCTACCTTCCTCCTCACCGTCCTCCTCCAATGTCAAATCCAGAAGAGAAACAATAAAGAAAACAAAACAAAACGAAACGAAAAAAAGAAGAAAATTTGTGGTTCGGAAAATTTTCCGCCATTTTGTGTGTGTGTGTGTGTTCACGGGTTTGGGATTTCCCTCTCAACCTGTATGTAAACTTTTTTATTAATTTTTTTCTGCCGTTTTCCCGGGGGGAGGAGGCTGATGGTGGGTGCAGCTAAAATTTCGAATCAATGGTTTTTCCTTTTTCTATTTTCCTTTTCTTCCTTTTGTTTTTGTGGTTCTTTTAAAAATGTGACAATTCCAGAAACGAGAAGGAAATATATGTCAAGTCAAAAAAAATTTTTTTTCCTTTTTATTTATTTCCCCCGGAAAAACAGTTTTTGGGTAAAAAAAGCGGTGGAGGAGGAGGAGGAGAGTTGCTGTAGGGGGTAAGTGGGGGGTTAAAGGGCCTATGAAGTTTGAGGGAAGAACTTGTGTTCGGTGATCTGAAAAAGGAGAAAAATTTTTATTTTTCTGTTTGTTTTGTTTCTTTCTTGTCACTTCCATTGTTTCTCTTTATTTCCCGTTCTCCAGTGCCTGCCTCTCTCTCTCACTACCCTCTCTTCCTCTTATCTCTCTTTTAATCCTTCCGTTTGATTTGACGTGGAAAAGAAAAGAGGAAAGAAAGAAAGAAAGAAAATCTCGATTCACTTCTTTTTTTTTGGTTTTGGAAATGGGTTGGGAGGGAGGAAAGGAAAAGTTCTTTTCCGGGAGCTACGAAAAGCGGTTTTGCATTTGTTTTTGATTGTTTTGACAGGGAAAAATTATTTCAAGAGTTTCAAATCCGAAATTCCCGGAAAAACGAGAAGAAAATTCAGGAGGAGAGACGCGTGCGACGTGACCTTGTTAGCAGAGAAGAAAAAAATTTTTTTTTCTCTTTTACATTGCTTATGATCGGTGTTAGGTTTGTTAAACTCTTCTTCCCACCAAACGAACCTATAGTATATACCCTGGTAGTCAAGCTTTTCCCTTCTGGGCCCAAATTTTCATTGTGACCATTGGGACTGGGCCACACGACTTACCAAAAAAAGATTTCACAAGTCCGGCTTTTGACGCATACAGTCAACCCTCAGGGCACCATCTGTATGTACATTTGTCAGTCTGTTTCTGTATTTATTTTCTGTATATTGCCTCACAAAGATATGTTGAGACAAACGATGTCAGCAGTTCCTGAGCACAGGCCCGAACATTTTCATCCTGGTCAGACACTATAGTTCAGACTTGACAGTGAGCAATCGACCTTTCACGAATTTTCACTCAGTCGGCTTCATGACCCACTGGGTCACTCAATAGAGCTTGGTGGAGTACACAACGTGGCTCACAGCCTTCTGTATTGTTTTGTTGATCAAGGGAGGTGGAGGAGGAGGAGGATGCAGAAGATCAACAAGAGAACGCGTCGGAGATGAGTTTTCTCAGAGTATTTTCGTGAGAGATGAAATCCGAACGCGAGCGTGAGAGGAAGAGAACGTTTGCGTTCGAACGGCTGTAGGAGGAGGAGGGGGATTGAACTATCGACTTGGAACATGATTGCACTAAATTATAAAAAGAAAAAAAAAGGTTTTCATTATAAGGAATAAAAAATGATGAAATAAATGTTCCTCCATTCTCCGTTATTGGGTGATTTCTCTTCCTCACTTCATTCCGTCTTTCCTTCCTTCTCCATTTTCGTTCTCCACCTCCACCTCCATTCTCTTACCTCCCTCACCATTGTTCAGGTATAAAAGGAAACTTTCTTAACTGGAAAATAATCTTTCGGGGATTACAAAGTAATTTCGTGGACGAATTTTGTGGATTTACCCGCCGCGACCGAGAGATCTTCGTCTATTCTTCAATCAAAATTTGGAATAATCAAAATGGAGGTTTTAGCCCCGACGAAGATAAAAGGAAAACTGTCCTCCTTCTTGCTTTTCGTCTTCTTTCTTCTGCTTTTCCTCTTTCCCAGTTTTTTTGCTTCTTTCATATTCCTTACAATCCGATTCTTCTCTTCTTTGACACTTTAATTTAGATTTTCCTTCGTCTCTTTCTTTTTAAATTTTCTGGTTCCCCTCACCTCTTCTTGTGTTTTTCTATTTAATCTGTCTAGTCTGGTTTGACTACTTTGTGTCCTAGTGCTTCTGTCTTATTTTTTCATGGTTTCTACTAGTACTGGGACTGATAGGGGACTGATTTCTATCCCAAATACATGAAAGCTTCAAGAATGAACTCTAGAGTCACACAAATATCTTAGAAACAAAAGACCATCCTACAGTTCCTTCCTGGGAAGCTATAACCTAGGAAACACCACCCAGACACATAGCACAACAAAACTAAACTGTCCCGATCAACTCTTCTCTCCTCTCCATCCCTTCACCTCCTCCCGAAACTGTTAATCCCTGGGGATCCACTTAACCAGACGGATTAACGCACCCCTGATAACATTTACCATGTTAACGAGTCTGCAAAATGAGGTCACTAAGTCTAGAAACAAGGACGATACCTCCTCCTCCCTTCCTCCCACTCCCTCTCTCCTTCTATCTACTTTACTTGAAACCAAATTCCATTGCAATTACCCTCTCCTCCAGCCCTCCAGCCTCCTCACCTCCTTCGTGAAGTTTCCTCGTCTAGGTTTCGGTCGGAAAATCGCTTGTTTCCTCGATTTCTACTACCACCTCCTCCTCCTCCTCCCTTTCCACCTTCTCTCACCTTGGCGTCATTTGCCTGTACCACCCTCACCGCCTCCATCCTCTTCCTTCTTCTACTTCTACTCCCCCCGAGTGTTCATCCCTTTTGGGTTGATATTTTATTCATGGTGTGTGCGTTCGGTTTTCAGCTATGAAATACATTATTACATTTCAAATAATTCGAGAAGGCGTGTTTGTTCTTCTATTATATCTTTCATTTTGATTTTCTTTGGTTTATCATGCGATGAATAATATTTTTCGGTTGGCGGGTTTTAAGTAGGCGCGATCGATTCAAAGGAAAACCTTGAGAGTGAACTCCCTACCTCTCTTGAGGCGTCGATGGGAGTTTTCTCTTAATCCATCCTCAAAAGTTTCAAGATGTCATCGACAAGACTATTCTCTTATGATTGCCTCTTTTGTCTTCCTCGTTCTCTTTTCTTTCTCCACCATTATCTTATGCCACGTCAAAATCTATCCACGTTATTATTTTTTAATCTTCTCTGTCTATTCCTGTTTCTGTTTTTTTGTTCTTCACTTTATACATCTCCGACTATGTGGTATTGTAAACTTAAAACACCGCAACTGAGTTTTGAGGTTAACAAAGACTTAAGCTGGAAATATAGTCAGGTTTCCTTTTATGCGGTAAATGAGGATTATATAAAAACTAATCGCATTAAAAAAAACGTTTTGATTTATTTCCTTTCTTCTTATTTTTCTCTCTTTCTCTATTTTCTCTTGGTTTCTGTTCTGCTTACTTCTTACATTTATCTCTCGACTACTTTTGGGGTTAGGTCTGTTGTCCAGACAGTTTTTAAACCCACATGACCACGACAGAAATACGATATCTACATACAAGATTGATTCGTCTGTAGCCAATTATAAGTTAGTTTTCGCGTTTCTCCCATCTAAATGATAGTTTTTTGGCCAATCAGGTGCTGGGATTACTGTAAGTGGTTGATAGTTTTAACCAATTAGGACTATTCTAGATGCTGCGCGCCTGATTCACTTTTTAGGTCTTAGGACACATTTTCAAAACTGACCTGCACATCTGAGGTTTTCAACCAATCCAGGTGTCCAACTATTTAGTTGAAGATGCGTGCGCATGTTATGTTTATTTTTAGCCCATCAGGAACAGGCTTCATATGCGTACCTATAATATTTTCGTAATACTATAATAGTAGAAATACTCTGACACTATTATTGGTTGCGCATGCTACAATTTTGTTATCAGGTATGCAGCTTATCTTCTTGCGTCCATATAATAGGTTTGTTGAATAATTACCAAATCACGAATCCACGCCAAAAATTTTTGAAAAACTTTAAAAACAAAATCATAACTCCTTAGCGGTGTTAGCGCGTTTTTGGGTCGTCCATGTTATTTAAAAAGCCTAGCGATTAATCAAGTAATCCGATTTTGGAATTTTTTATAAATTTAAAATGGCGACTGTGAAAACTAAATTTGTTATCCAGGAGAATTTAAATTAGTCATCTTGCTAACAATTACACCAAGTCTTATAACAACTTCCACAATATTAGTAATGAAGACATTAACATCCTAACTGTTATTGTTCAGTGTTGTAACCTTATCTCTTCACCCAAAGAGTTAACTTGTTTAACTGGAGGACGAGAGATACTTCTATGTTAAATCCTACAATTCTTTTTATTTCAATTTCTCTTCCTCTTACTACTTTCCTTTCTCTCTCTCATTCTTTCTCTCAGTCGACAAACTTTAAGCAAAAAAAAGAACTTCATCAATCTTTCCGACGAGTTCGACTTCCACCTTTCGCCAATTTTTCCTTTCCCATTTGAAGCTTTCATTTTTCAAAACTTCTCACGAGGAGAAGGGTAAAAAGTCAATTAGACAACTATGAGGAGAAGGAGGAAGAGGGAAACTGGTGGAAAAAGGAAAACTTTTCGTTAACTCCAACCTTTCTCGGATTTGTGGTGTTATTCCTGATGTGGAACTTGCACAAGACCTGCAGGAATCTCTCCTAATTTTCAAAAACGGGTCTTCATATAAACCTGAACCTCTGAAGGGTGTCGCTTAACCTGTTCGAGCTTTCAAACTTTTTCTTTTATTAAAATTCGAAAGCTTTAATTACGCGAATTTTTCCGCGAAATCTCGGTTTCATAAAAAGTTTCCCTGGTTTTGAAATAAAAAAAGGTAAAATGACTTCCGGGGGCGGTAGAGGAAGAGAAAGAAGGTTCATTCATATTGAAAATGATTTCGCGTGCAAATAGAAAAGTTTTTTAATTTGTCAAGCGAAAAAAGATGAAAGGAAACTTTCCCTCCCTCTCTCTCTCTTCGACAGCAGCATCGACGATGAGTTGAGCTGTGTATACCAGAGCTTGGAAATGCGAAAAAGGGTGAAAGCCTTAAAGGAGACTTTCAAGGGTGGTGCCAAGAATTAACAAACATCAAAAGAGTAGATAGGATGAAGAGAAAGCGATCTGAGAAGAATAAATGAATGTTAACATCTAGAAGATGAGGAGATATGAGAACAGCACTATGCTGTTGCATCTGATTAAGATTAAAAATCCCAAAACCGACAGGATTTTGAGGGAGGTATCAACAAAAGTTTTAAACGGTGGTGTAGTCAAGCTTCCGTCTTCCCACTGAACCTTTAAATAACAGTCCGGAAGGTAGGATTAACCGCAAAAAGCTCACCAAAACCGAGTGAAGATCTCAAAAGTGAAAAACGAGAAGGAAAAACCGTCAAACATGACAAACTCACCGACAGGCCCTCCGACGTCTGAATCAGTCCTCCCACTCCTTCCATCTTTCCATTTGAAGCTTTCCTTTAGGAATTTTAATTATTTTTCAAATGAGCCTTTTTTTCCCTGGAAAATTTCATTTTGTCAAATCTGTCATGATGCGTCCCTCGAGGCAACCGTCTTTTTTTTCCTCTTCCTGCTCTGGAAGGAGAGAAAGAAAAAGCGGAGAAGGAGGAGGGTTACCAAAGAGAAGGATAAACGATTTTATAATTGAAGAAGAAGAATGAGGAAAATGTGAGGGAGGAGGAGGAGGAGGAGGGAAAGGACCAAGCAAGCATCGTTCACAAAGACATTTTTGTTCTCTTTCATTTCGTCTCTTGTGTCCAACATTTTTTTTTCCTCTCCCACCCCCTCTCCTCTTCGCCTTCTCTCTTTTTCTAGAGCTCATTATTGGTTTTCTTTTCCTTCTACTTCCGCCTAATTATCGACATTGAGATTTCATCCGATTTATAAGAGGAAAATTATCATTTTCCGATGGATTTCACCGGAAACGAACAAACTTTTCCCCACTTTTCTGAGAAACTTTGTCCGAGAGTTTTTCGGAGTGAGTACGATTCCTTTCTCACAAACTAAGTTACAGACTATCCTAAAGAGAACTTCAAAGGAGAGTTAGAAACAGGAAGAGAAGGAAACACACTTTTCAGTTTCGGATAGGTTGCTGTCTCAATCAGGTACAAGCTGAGTTACAGTGATCGGCAAAAAGTACTCGCAGTTGTTACACTATCTAACTAGCGAAAGAGGTTAAACTTCACAACGTCAGCAATCTAAAAACAAAAACAATCCAAACCGGAAATACAGATCTAATCAAACAAAACACCTCAAACAAGTGATAAAGTTGGATGAGCACAAGAACACAAGCTTAGGATAAAGTAATTGCCAGACTCAAATCAAACACAATAAGTCCCAGGACGAAGACACCAATAAACTCGACAACAAATCCATTCATGACAAAATCTTAGGTAACTAAACTCAGGTTCATCAAACCTAATTAAAATTTTCCGGATATAATTTGGAGGAACCAATGAAAAACAAAAAGGAAACAAAATTTGAAAAATTTATGTAAGCAATAAAGGAAAGTCTCGGGGGAGATGAAGAGGTCGAGGAGCAAAGTTCGTTAAAACCTTCCGCAATCATTTATTAGCAGAAGAAAGGGAGAGCGGGGGTGGGAATAGTGCGGGTGGGGGTTGAACGGGATTTAGGAGAGGAGAGGGTTGATTGATTTTCCCGAAGGGAATTTGATAGGCACCTTCACGCCGGTGCGAGGAACCGTGACTTAGCTTCGTCTGGAATTTAACGTTCCACTCGGTTTCACTCCTTTTTCCTCCTTTTAATTTCGGATATACTCTGTTGGGACCAACCACTGTTCCAACAAGGAACCGGAAATGATTTGAAGGATTCACTTTGTCAAATGTATCTTCGATTACTTCCAAACTGTGTGATTGTTTACCTAAAGATCCCGAGGGGGGAGGATTTGGTTTGACTCTAAAAGACGAACGAACAGTTCCCATCACAACATCCCACTACCACGAAGAACATAGAAAGAGGTCAACATACCTTAAAGGATCTTTCCAATCACAATAATCCGTTCGAAGAGGTCTCATTTCTTCCAGACGAATCTCTTCGTTATATCCAATCGGTCGTTAGGTGGTGGTGGTGGTGGGTGTTCACGTCGCAATCTAAAAATAAAATAAAAAACGGAAGTAGCACAAGAAGAAGGAGGAAGGAAGTGATTGTCATTCGCTGAACGTATTTCCAGCCGTTATATCGAATTAACAAAGTCAAGGAGTTTCGAAAAGCTTCGAGAAAGAATGTGACCTGAGAAATAAATCGGAATTAAATTTAGACCTTTTACGTCCCTGCTTTTTCCTGCGAGCTTTCGTCCCTGCCCTTCTTCCTCTCTCTCTACCCTCTTCCCTCCTTCCTTTTATTAGCTAAGAAACTTTTCTTCAATTTTTTCCTTCTTCCTAATTCGGAACAAGGTCGCCGGAAGTGCAAAACCTCCTGAACTTAAGCCTGGATGTTGTTAACGATGCCAAACACATCAGGACTAAGAGCTTTTAGTTATAGACAAACACAGAAACTTATCTAGAGGAACGCTATGGGAATAAAATACCTGGGAACCTGAAAAGAATTTGGCTTAAGGGACTCAAGAAACTTTGGAAGACTGCTTTCAAGGACCAGAACTTGTGATTAAGTTAGGAGTAGTGATCGATGTGGACGAAATAAAATGGCGAGCTTAAGGGGCTGGGAAATATTAAAACTTCGTACCTGACGTCATGAAAACATCAACCCAATGAAGACATCAGAACCGACAGCCAAGCCCTCAACACCAGAACGATGACCAAGTTGAAGACAACACCTTTCCACTTCCGCTATACTAAAGAATTAAAATCATTTTCCTCACCCACCCCCGTCCCACTTCAACCCTCCAACCCTTCCGTGGAACAAAACCCAAAATAGTAAAAATAATAAAGACGTTCAACGAAAAACCCTTTTCGAAAGGTTAACTCTCGAAAGCCAACAAATTACCCATATTTTAAAAGGATTTCCGGTTCCCAAAACTTCCGACCGGAAGTTTATCCTCATCAAGAAAAATCTAGGAAACAATTTTTTCCCGCTTCCTGCTCCCGGTTTTTGGTTCCGAGTTCGAAGGTCCATATTTCTTGTTATTCCAAACGATTCGTTCTGATTTTTGTCCTCCCACCCCCACTCACCCTCCTCCGTTCGGTCTATTTCCTTCCTCCTCTTCCTTTAAGACTTCCTCTTCTGTGGGATAATGAAGTATGTAAACCGCAAACTGACTACGATGACTATGGTTTGAAGGATTTGGACTCTTTGTTGCCATTCGCTATAACTATTAGTAACTGTTAGCCTTTTGTTTTGTAGCTATTCAAAGGTCAACAACCTCGTAACATATTTAAACAAGTGATTTAAAGAGAAATGAGGGCAATTATCTGACAGACGAGTGTTCTGGGCTGTTGGGTTTCATTCAATCATTTTGGAGGTAATAGAAGAATCGACTTAGGCTTCATCCAGACGTTTCACGACCAAACTTCCGCTGGACGATTGCAGGTTCATGAAGAAACGTCTGGATGAGGTTAGAGTCAATTCTCTTAACACACCCAAAAATTTGACTTGAGCACATCTAGCACATAATTCCTGGTGATTGTTCATAATCACCAACAACACAAATTATTGAATATTTATCACATTTACCGGGCTATTTTATAAAATCTTCAATTTGCTATGGGGGATTTGATTAAAATTTGCTTACATTCATGCCTTCTGTCATCTCTTCATCTCGTGTATTCGCCGGTTCTGATTCGAAAGTTCGGCGAGACAGCTGCATGGCTGTTGTTACGTTTTTTGTTAAGTCCGTCAAACTTTGACTAACTTCCCCATCACAATCTTGAAATTTTATAAACTAGCTGGTAAATGTGATAAATATTTAGACAGAAATTTGTTACATTTAGCAAGCTTAATCGGTTTTCGTGTCAGTGCCGGTAGAACTGACTCTCATGCTGCCTGAGCACCACAACTTTAGTGGTAATCGTCAACATACGATCGCCAGCGACGCTATAATTCCCGAATGTGACGTCATCGACACTAAGCCTGTTGGATACTGTTTTCATGTCTCACAGTGGGGCCAGCAGCATAGTGTTAATATATATTCGCCTGATTTATCACTTTTACCGATCTGCAGTACCGATTATGTGTTTTAGTCCCCTTAACAGTAACAGCAGTGAAAGTCAGGAACCTGTCAAAGCGTTTGATGATATAATCATACATCCGAATCGCCAAATTACGCGACTAATTGGCTCAACAATAAAAGTTAAAACTTCAAACAAGAGATGCAGACAGGGAAATCCAAAACTCATCGTCAACAACAGCAACAGCCATAAGTGAATTATTAAAATAAGAGCTTCACTTCAATAACTGTTAAAATACAGGGCACAAATACTTGCAATTATCTTAAAAACTCAAATGAAAGTTAAAAAGACCGGCTTCCCATTCCTCTTCCACCCCCATTCTACCCCAAAATCTAAAGCCAACCACAACAAAGGAAATGTAGAAGAAGAAAAGAAAAACGAAACCTCAGAGAGATTTCTTATCGCTAATTACCGATATCCGATGCCAAAAACTTTTACCGAGAAAATGAATTTGTCTTTATTTAAGAATTAAAAGGAAAGAAAAGAAGAAAGAAAAAGGAGGAGGAGGAGGAAGGGAAAGAGAAAAACAGGAAACACAGACGAGGTGGATGAAAGTTGAGGGCGAAAACTTGAAAGAAATAAGAAAAGAAGAGTCTGAGGGCTTGTGGGTGAAAGGGATGAAAGAGGAGACAATATATTTTCATTAAAAGGGAGGAGGAAGGAGAAGAAGAGTAGAAAAAAGAAAAGAGACACACAGACACACCGAACGACGTAAGAAAGAAAGCCTGGGAATTAACAAAGGCGGTGATATCTGATATTTTTATTTGATGAAAGGCGGTCGTTAATTTTCAACCCCCGACTTTCATCCCCTTCTTCCTGACATTTTTGGCGGGGAGGAAAACAAAGATGGTGGAGGGATGGTAGGCCAGAAGGCAAAGGAAAATTTTTTCTCTGAATTAATTAGAGGATGAGTTTGTCTTTTGAGAATGATGACCGGAAGTCAGGATTTTCCGCTTTTGTCGAAATTTTGGGGGTTGGAGGGAAGGAGGATGTGGAGTATACTCCACCTGAAATGTCTTCTTACGAGATGAACGTTTGTGTTGAGTTTTGCTTTATTTCCTTCCGTTTTGTCATATTTGTGCTTGACAGGGAGGAGGAAGAGAGGGGATGATTGCTGACTTCCAAATGTTAAGAA
Source organism: Columbicola columbae (assembly GCA_016920875.1). NCBI lineage: Eukaryota > Metazoa > Arthropoda > Insecta > Psocodea > Philopteridae > Columbicola > Columbicola columbae. The sequence goes on from JADMLL010000006.1 coordinate 5,362,901, forward strand.
AGAACAATGATCAGGTGGAGGAGGAAGGGACATGTGAGCGATACACTTCGCTCTTCACTAATTTGCTTATTTATTAACCGCGTGGAAATTATCCTCCTCCTCTCCCGTCTCCTCTCTCCCAAAATGGTTTCCCATCGGTTTAAACAAAAACCGGAAATCGGATTACCGAACCCAAATCCCACTGATTATTCAAACCTTTTAAACCGTTTTCATTATGGAAAATATGTTCTTCCAACTTTTCCGATCTCCGTTTCAATTTTCCGCTTTTATTTCCCGTTACCCCCCGCCGCATCCCCATCCGCTACTTCCGCTCCTCCTTTACTTTCACCCACCACTTCCATCCTCCGTATTCTACCTTTTGACTTCTTTTCTTTCTTCCTTTACTCCTCCCACAACCTTCCCTCTTCTCTCTCTCTCTCTCTTTCCAATTTCATTTTGATTTCCGAACTTTTTTTTCTGTCTCGGATACTTTGTCTTAAATTATTTCCAATTTGAAATCATGCGAGTCACGTTCGATTATCCTTTTCGAAACTTTCAGGTACTTTCCTTCCCTTTTCTCTCATTATTTTTGACATCGTCTTTCTAGTCCCTACGAATAGCTGTAATGTCTGAGGTTTTATATCTACTTCAAGTCTTGCTGGAAAGGTGAAAATTAGGTCTCGTTTAACGCGTGTTGCTTTTTGAGTGTCTTTTTAAGAATTTAGAAAATTTATTTCAATCAATTCAATGCGAGATTAAACCCAACAAACAAACCAACATCGTCAAGAGATGGTTTAGCGCATTTGTACTCAAGCTTTTCCCTTTCCGGGCCAAATTTCCATTGTGACCATTGCGACTGGACTACACGACTTACCAAAAAAAGGTTTTACAAGTCCGGATTTCGATGCGTACAGTCCACCCTCAGGGCATCATCGGTATATACATCTGTCTGTCTGTTTCTGTATGTTGCCTCACAAGATATGTCGAGGCAAACACTGTCAGCAGTTTCTGAGCACAGACCCGAACATTTTCGTACTGGTCAGGCACTATAGTTCAGACTTGACAATGAGCCACCGACCTTTCACAAATTTTCACTAAGTCGGTTTCCACTGGGCCGCTGGGCTGTTTGGTAGAGCGGGCCGCAGTTTGAGTACCAAGGGCTTAGCACAAACACAAGATTACTTAGTGGTAACAAGCAAAACAAGTCACAACAGTTTTTGTGATGTATTAGGTTGGCAATCCTACGATCATATATCATGGCGGGTAGATATTCATATTAGTCATTGAAACAGCACACAAGTGTTTCCCGATACATCAAAACCTAGCACAAACTCACTCCCAAAAGCTGAAGAAAAATCTAAAGAATTTAAGATCCCATTTCATAAGTATTGCACACTCTTACAAGCTAAATATCAATGATAAATTCTAATACCATCAAGGGATTTAGGTAGACTGAAGTCGAGGTTCCTGTAGAAGGAAGAAGAACAAGAGAAATTGGCAATGATGTGCTCCAAGACAATAAAATCCGGGAAACCTGAGTTTAGGATGGCAACCAAAACTAAAAATTGATAGAAGAGGGGCAAAGGAGAGAGAAAAAGGAAGACAACAACCAAACAAGAAGAAACAGAGTCAAGGGATGAAGAAAAGACGGGGATGTGAGGAGAGCAGAAAACCCCAAAACCCAAAAGAAAATCGAAAACAACTTCGTGCCTAACTAGAACAGACCAAAAACCTCAAAACCGGAAATTGAAACCGTTAAAGTGACCCCATCACATAGGAATAACCTCTTCCAACCACAAACCCTTTGACTATCGGTTTTGATATTTTCGGAATTTTGTCGGAGCTTTTCAAAATCATCTTATCGACAATCGACATTGATAACCTCCCACCCCCAAGCTCAACTCACCCCCAACCGTCCAAAAAGAAGAGAGAAAAAAAATCTTTTGGAAAATTAAAAACCATTTCCATGCTAAGAGAAGAAATCTTTCTTCATTTCCGGTTTTCCGAACCTTTTCCGTCGCTAACCCTAATATCCCTTCACTTCATCCCTTATCCTCTCTCTTTTTAAAGTGAGAAAAGAAAGGAAAACCATCCCCCAAAATTTATGTAATTATTCAAGAGTTAACGGGGGTTATTCAAGTCCGCCATTTTCCTTTAGAAAAAGAAAACGGAAGTCGTTGAGTTTACCTTGAAAATGAAAATCCGGGAAAATGGGAGCTTACTTCCACCTCTATCTCCCGGTTTCCCCGTCTCCGGGAAAAAGAAATCTTATTTAAGACTCCGAAATTTCTTTTTCGGGGGAGGAGAAAATTTCACAAATTTCCCCAGAATGAAGTTAACGGTTTTCCTTTCGTCTAATTGCCATCTTTCTTTTTAAATTTTCCCCCATTTCACCGCCTTCGTTAAGAGGTATTGTTTCGATGACATTATTAATTTTCTTCTTATTTTTTGGGGGGTAGGGGGTTGTAGTCTTTCGGGAGGAAAAATGGTTGACAGTGACTGAATTGATCCGAGATTGAATTTAAGGCCCGGTTTCTTTGAGCCCATGCCGAATTCACGTCTCTTTCCTGATGCTGTTGCTCCCTTGCCCTCTTTCATGTGCTCTCCTCCTTCCCCCCTTCGTTTGCTGTCGAATCGGTTCAATTTCAATTCCTGTCGTTTAACCGGATTTATTAATTCAGGATCGGATGTAATCCTTTATCAAAATAAATCATCTTTTTGTCAATAAATTCGCTCCGTTCATTCAAAACCCAAATAATTCAATTCGGAGGCCTCTCTACCCCCGGCCCCGTCCATCTCTCTACAAAATATTTTCCAGAAAGGTGGAAGAGAGCAGGAGAGAGTCGGGAGGGAAGCTGGATTTTTGTGTGTGTTTTTGGAAAGCATGAGAGGGACGGGAAAACTACGGGAGAATAGATTTCCGGTGGAAAAACAAAAAAACTTTCGTCCAAGGACACACAAATCGAGTGTGGGAGGAGATGGAAAAGCTTTTTATTTTTATTTCCTTTCTTCTTGTTGGATTTTTTTTTTCGTTTTTAATTTAATTGAAACGCGTTCCTCCCTGGTGACCGCACTCCCACCACCACCACCATCTGCCCCTCTCCCCGGCGCCTATTTCCATCCCTCGCGGTTCCCTTTGAATCTATGACAGGCGTCCGTCTGGGGTGTGGTTCATTCATGTAATAAATCCACCGGGCAATTTTCGCGTGAAGGTGATGGTCTTCCGGAAAATTGAAATCGATATCGGGAGAGAAGGAGGAAGGAAGACGGGAGGTGATGAACGGGAAATGAGGTGGGAGGGTATGCTGGAAAGGTTTTGGGAGGAGGGATTCGGTTGAGGTGTGATCGAGTAACCGAAATACGACTCCATGCCGTGTGAGTTATTTTGGGAGTTTTTCCAAATTCGCATAATTTGGATACAGTCGTTGTAGAATAGATTCCTTCTACCTTTGTCACACACACAGCCACCTACTACCTGTTAGGCCCTTTCTACTAAAGAACAAAACCCGATAAATCCACTTTGAAGACAGAGAGAGTGAGAGACAGCGACAACAACCGTCTCACGGATTTGCAATTTCTTTCCATTTTCCATTTCCCTTCTCTCTCTTCCTCATCTCCTTCTTCTCTTTGAATACCAGTGAAAGAAAAATGAACATTTTGTTTTCTCTTCGACCTCCTCCTCCTCTCCTCTCCTCTCTCTCTCTTCTTTCAATTTCGTTTTTATCAATTTTTTTTCGACTTAATCAAATATTGACTGAGGAAAAATTATTTTTTTATATTTATTTATTTATATTTCTTCTTCTTCTTCCTCCTCCTCCTTTTTTATAATATTTATTTATTATTTAAAAGAGAGAGTGAAAGGTGAGAGGTGAGAGAGAGAGAAAGTTGTGATGATTTCCGTTTTCCTGCGGACGGATTTTGTAATTTCTTCGTCACCCATTTTAAAATCTTTCCTCCTCCTCCTTTATCATCTTCTCCTTTCTACTATCACTTTTCTTTCGTCTTCGTCTTTCTCCTTCACCGGATTTGGTGTTCGATTGAGTTTTTCGAATACTGCTGGGTCGGAATGGAAAGTTGAAGCTTTTTCTGAGCTTTTTGGTGTGACGCTCTAATTCAGAGGATTGTCAAAGTCGTGTTCTTGTTTATTCATTTCCGGTTTCGGGAAATTATTTTCATTTATTTACTTTCCGGGACATTTGCATATGTCAAAATTGCTCATTAGAAAGTTTTTACAGGTATTGTAACCGGGAGCTGGTTTGGGGCTTGCATGCAGGATGTCGTGACACGTTTTCTGCCAGATTCTCATTCGAAAAGTTTTATTAAATTTGTGGATTCGGTTTGCAGTTCCTAATTTCTCGGGGTTTCCTTCTTTCTCCTTTGTTTCTCACTCCCCTTTTCCATTGCTTAATTTCTGTTGTTCTTCTTTTCATTGTCTTACTTCCCGGTTCTTGATTATTGTGTTTCAGGTAAAGTTTTTCATTTAAATACACCACAACTGAGTTTTTGACTGGGTCTTGGTTGGCTTGTTAATTTTTATTTTTAACTTTCCTTCTTCTTTGCTCTTTTCTTCTCACCCTTTCTTCATTCTTTCATTGTTATTCTTGTACTTCTCATTCGTTTTGGACTCGAGCTTATAAGAAATTGTCTGAAGAGATCAGTCTTCCTTCCACCTTCCTTATATACACAGCCATTCTAACCACTTCCCGTATGCACCGTTCTCTCTCTCTCTCTGGGCACTTAAAAGACAAAACCCGATAAATACAATTTGAAAATAGAGAGAGACAGCGAAAACAACCTCTCACGGGACAGATTCCCTCCCAACCCTCTCACAGGTTTTGATGTGTTGAATGTCGGAGGCTTGGGTCCGCTATTTGATACCTGATACAACTACGATACTGATATACTACCTGATACAAAGACTTACTACTGTTTCAACACCAAAGCACAACACAACCTGACCATTCACAACCCAGCAAACTGGTCAAGTGATCATGACCAAGGTTTCATGTTGACTATCCCTCAGTAGCCCGAAACCGAGGTTTCTTCTAAAAATGGTTTCTGCGAATTCGTGTACTGTCAAATTGACAAAGATCAATGATACCCGTACCAATTAGTGATTGTTGAGTGGTCTTTCAATTTATTTGTTCTGTGATAAACTGTACCTTTCTGTAGGTCGCAAATTGTGTTGTCGTCTTTTGTTCTGTGACATTCCAGAAAATACAAACAATTCTTACTCCCTGTCCAAGGTCGTAAATCATGCAATCGACCTTGGTTTTATGACACCTACCAGAAAACAGTTAACAGTTGTCACTTCCTCTTCGACACTTTTTATTTTTACTCCTTTTAAGGCTTTGTTACTTTGTCTCCTTCTTTCTACATTCCTCTCACTACTCCTACTTTCCGCTTAGTTCTAGTAAACACAACAAAGACGTCCACAAAAGTGCTACACAGGGAATAGCCAAACGGATTCAAAACAACAATTTTCTGTATAAAAACAAATCCCAACTACTTCCGCACTCACATACAGCTTAGAAAGACACATCACGTGACAATAAACTAACAAAAAATTTCTAAACCAGGAAAGCAAACAAAACCTCTCATCCTATCTCCAAAACATATGTATAGGAAAAAAAAAGAGGAAATCGATGTGCATACGTTGTAAATCCACCCTTAACGCAGGTCTGCCAACTACCCTACCCCCCTCCCATCTCCACATTATCGTTTTAATTTATCTAATGTTAATTATTCTCGCAGACTAAGCAAAAATGAAAAGCAAAAAATAAAGTAACGAGAGGAGAAGAAGAAGAGGTTGAGGAGTGAGAGGGAAGGAGCTGAAACAAATGGGCGAAGTTTTTCATATAAATACATCAAATGTATCGGCCAATAATTTTTTCCTTCATTCTCTACCCCGCTCCACCCTTCTTCTTTGGTTCCTCTTTGTCTTCCTCTCTTAAATTGCAACAGCAAAAACCTTTTTTGTTTCGCAGGTGTCTAATTTATCGAAACAGTTAGCGAGAGGATGTGTGCTGAGTGTCCCGGCCATTTTCTTCCAATTAGCTAAGAGAAAAATTTTTGCTGTGGTTAGCTAGATATGAAACGACCTGAAAAAGACCTAAGTAGAGGGAGAGGGGAGGAGGAGAGAGAGAGACTAAGGTTCTACCTGAAGGCTGATTTGATGAGAGGTGGAAGAACCCAGGTCAAACAATTATTATCAGTTTTGCTGTTTTTAGTTCTCGGTATTTGAGTAAGGTAAGGTGGGGTAATATGAGTTACAATCCGTGTGTAATGTACTTCCCTCATATTCTGAAATTGCTGAAGTAGAAACAAAGCTTACTTCCTCCTCCTCCTTCACATGGACGTCAACCCCAACAATCCTGTTTTGATTTTGTAAAAAGTAACCAGTCCAACCCCCTGGAAATGTCAAACCCATGGGTCCTGATTGCGAGTCCGGAATCCCATTTTCTTTCACCCCCCTCCCGTCCTCTCCTCTCCTTCTCCGTTTCCTCCCACTTCGTCGGAAAAATCCAAAGACGCGAGAGTTGCGTGATTGGGAAGGATAACGCCTCTCGGGAATTTTTCTGTTTTCCCCTTTTTTTTTATTTTTGCTTAGGAAAATTTCGAAAGCAAACGAGCTTTTAAGATAATCAAATATTGTCGAATGTCGTTAGTCGGTTAGGCTCTCCCTCCCTCCCTCCCCCCGAATCTCCTTTCCTCCCTTCATTCCATCACCAAAGAAGAATGCTGACAACTTTCCCCCACAGCCCAATTTCCAAGTTTTTGTTTTCTCCAGACCTCACTGACCTACACAAATTAATCAAACAACAAAAAACTAATCTCAGAGAGACAGTTCGTCAAAAAGCTCACTCCAGATGAGAAACAATGACTGCAGGAGAGAGGAAGGGTGGGTAGATGGAGAAAGAAAACCATCAAGAAATGAAAAGGAAACCCAAACAGGTTCAGGTTTGTTTGAACAAAACGAACCAGAAGATCCGTTCGAGACTTACCAAAACTTAACGATTCCGGAGAACTCCCCCCCACCGCCCCTCCACCAAGAAGAAAAGCTTTTACCAGAAAGAAATTTACGGGACTTGTAATTTCCTCACGGAGCAACAGACGAACATCCGGCCCCCAGAATCCAGGATTTACTTTCTCATCAATAAATTTTTAATTTTCGGCACCAGTGAAAGAATTAAGCCTAATACCCCCTCCTTGCAACCCCCTCACCCCCGTCTCCTTCATTCCAACAGGAAAGGAAAATCGGGGAGTGGGACGGAGGAGGACGCCACCTTCCGGAAAAATTGTTAAAAGAAAACAGGAGAAACGGAAGCAACAGGACGATTTTCGTGTTCAATCAAACGTTAAAAACAAAAATTGAGAAAGAAACCCAACCCCCGGGGGAGGAGGGGCGGGGGTGGTTTCTTTTATAACAAAAGCTCCTTATCTTTAGATAATTCGAGTTTTCCGTTTTTCCTTCTCTTTTCCTGACATCGAAACGGTTTGCAAGCGCCGTATTTCAATGATCTCTACCGGTTTTCTCATTCCGCCATTTTCTTATTTACCCCCGCCCTCCCCGTTGCTCCTACCCATTTCGAAGTTGGTATTTTCCAAAAGAGCTTAACCGAAATAATAAAGTCTATTCATGTAAAAAATGATATCCAGGAGTTTCTGGGTTTCCGCTGTTTTTGAGAACTGAATCTTTTGGATCGGACAGTTATGACGTCATAAAGGGTTGTTAATAAGCTGACTGACGTGAGCTTTGAATTATGAGCTGATTACATACCGGTTCTTTCAAATGGGAGAAGCTGGTCATGTATATTTGCTGAGCACCTTTTCCTCCTTGACCCAAAACCCAACAGGTTGGTCTCTCAGATTTTCGTGTCTTCTAATATCCGCCCCGAAACAGGGGAAACTCCAAGACACTAAACCTGAAATGAGAAAATTTTTTAAAGACAAATTCCACAGACTACAAAAACTCACAACCAAACCACGACCGCGCCTAAAAACATCAAAACAAATTGATTGTTAACCGAAGAATCAGTACGATTTACGAGGAAGAGAGACAGAGGAAGAGGATGAAGGCGGAAGGAGAGGGGGCGGGTGGATAGGAAGTGGTGGAGAGAAACTGTGGGAAAAACATCCAGCGGTGAAAAGAAAAGATTATCTGGTTTATCTGATGAAAGGCAGGAGAAGAAGGAAAAAAGGAAGAGAGTGAAAGAGAAATAGAAAGGAGGTTATGGAGAGAGGTGGGGTGGGTGGGCGGGGGAGGAGGAGGCAGAGAAAAAACCTGTTGATTAGAACATCTGCAAATGAGGCGCCGAGGCTTTCCCGAAAAAGGGAGAAAGATGAGGAAAGGTTATCGAAGGATTTGGGAAAAAATATGAAAAAAGGATAGAAAGAGAGAGAGAGAGTCTGGGGGGTTGAGGGGAGGTAGGTGAAAAAACAGAACAACAGAGAGCATGCGCGAGATTGTTTTTAATTTATTTTCCAACTTAAATCGCGGGGGCACGGGGGAAAGGAGCCGGACTCAGAGAGAGAGGCGACCACCGGCCGGAAAATATTTTCCCAACTGGAACGCATTTAAGATTTCGGTCAAATGGTTTGGAAATTCTTCATTTCCTTTACCACTCCCCTCCGACAGAACTACTGTATGGAGCAAGGAGATGGCGGGGGAGGTAGAGGAGAAATATATGAAACAGAAGAGGAGGAAGAAGTTAGAAATCTCTCCTGTTCTTGCAGTTGCAACGTGAGATTCTCCGGACGGAAATTCAATTCTTTTATAACTTACCACCGGAAGTGAGTTTGGTATCATAAATTTCGGCTCCCTGTCGCCATTTTGTTTTTGTCCTTTATCATTTCCTCTGTCGTCTTTTAATTCTGGAAATAAAAATAAATAAATAAATAAAACATTCAAAAGGAAGTAAGGAAACAATTGCAAAAATTCTCTGCAAGAGATAAAGAAGTGGATAAGCGAAAAGACGGGAATTTAGGGGATGAAAAAGGGATGGGACGGGGGTGAGAGAAAAGCTCGCAGCATTTTACAAAATATTTATTACTGTCTTGTGGTGAGTTCATATATTTTTTTAAACGCTTTTCTTCTTTTTCTTTAGTCCGTATGCGAATGTGATTTACGACGAAAACAGAAATAAGCAGCCTGGGAATAGAACCATACCTTCCTCCTCCTCCTCCTCCACATCCTCTTTTAACCACCACCTACCCCTATTCGAGTTATTTATTTATTTTAGAGGAGAAGAGGCGAAAAGATGATTTCTCTCTCAGGAGGAAGGAATCGGAAGCAGGAGTCCTTCCCAACACAAGCTCGACGACGGTCGGAAACTGTTATCGCGCAAGTTTTATCGTTTCTGTCTGTTGATCACGGAAACTTCGGATTTTACCAGGAGGTTCGGGGGAGGGTAAAAAGAAAATCTTCCCGAAGAGGTTAAACGAAATGGAAATTCAGGCACGAAACTCCGGGAGGAGAGGGTTTGTGCTGTGGTGCACGTAAACCCATCGAAAGGTTTGCGTGTACGCATCGCAACCGCTTTTACGGTTTTTTTTTCTTTCCTTTTGGGTTTCTTCTGCTTCTCCTCCGGCCCTTTGTTCTTTCTTCTACTTCTTCTACCCCCACTCTCCTCCCCGACTTTTCTTCCCTTCTTCCATTCTTTAAATTGATTATTAAGTAATAATGACGGTAATAAAATATTGTTTTATGACTGTTTGCTTACTCTTGGAAAAAAGCTCTTTTTCCCTTCCCTCTGCTGACGGGTAGAAGAGGGTGTAGGGCGGCAGAGAGGAAGGAAGAGAGGGGGTTGGAAAGAAAGCACAAGCGGGAAATCCTTTCCTTTATGCTGTTGTAACGAATCCAACATATCTGTTTCTGCTTTCGAGGTTCTTAAAAATACTTCCACTTCGTGGCCGATATCCGTACCTGATGACAACTCACCGCCTTTGATTGCAGAGGGGTATTAAGGTACTTGGAAACCACCCCGTTTACTACACGTGGCAAAAGACAAGACAACACTCATCTCGCACTCCAACTTTCGAAAAGGAGATGAAAATTCCGATCCGCCATTTATATAAAAAGGAGAAAAATTCTTCCAGTCCTCTTCCTCTCACCAAAAGAACCACAAAAATGCGATAGAAAAACAATTTCTGCGGAGGAAGTGGGGAAGGAAGTGGAAAGAGGATGAGAAGGAAATAAAGGCGTTAAAAGAATAAACCGAAGAAGGAAAAGGGAACAAGAAAGGGATGGGAATGATAAAGAGACAACTTTCTCCGGGAAAACTTTCTTTTCTTGAAAATTATTAAACTTTTTACTCCTCCACCTCTCCGATCCCTTTCTACCCTCTCCTCCCTCACTACCCTCTTCTACCGCTCAAAGCCCATTCTTGTAATGGTGAGAATGAAAGAGTTTTTCTTCAGCTCCTTCCTCCTCTTCGCTTTCATCGCCGTTCGCTCTCCTCGTTGTCTTTCAATGGCTATTCGGATGGTTTCTTCTTCCACTTCCGGTTTCCGTCATCATCACAAACTCATCCCTCACACTACCTGTAAGAGCTTTAAGGTCCTCCGGCCAAATTTTTTAGCTTCCTTTCAAATTAACTTTTACAAATTTTCAACGATCCTTTACGCAGTGACGGAATAAGGAAATTTTTTCAAAGAGGGAGGAACGGATGAAGAATATTGTGTAAAAATTTTTTTCCTGTCCCTCGAAGAAGACATTGTAAGAATCGATTTCTGTTTTGATGGTGGAGTTGTGAAGATAACTCAACAGCAGATTGATGCTTAAATACGACAGCAGTTCTTTGAACTTCAACTTCTCCCTCACTCTTAAAATAGTTATCCTGTTATAATTAATTCTCCTCTTTTGGAAATATAATCTGAGTCACGTGACTATAATCATTCATTTCAAATATTTCCAGTCCTATTATCTTGTTAAGGTTGGAGACTTTTTTTATGCGGTTTTGTAATAACCCATAAAAACATATACGTCGTCAGAAATTGCCCCCCAAAAAATCTTTCGTGTGTTGGAAAAGTTGAAACTCTTTGATGAAGTGCTGGAGCAGCGTCAAAACGAGGAGAAGAATGGTGGTAGATATCCATCTAACACCAAATTCGCAGAAGAAATCAATTTTAACTTTTAGCTTTGCTGTTAAACTGTTATTATCGTCTGACTGTTAATTACTTTTGTGTAATATTGATTCGTCAGTGTCGAAAGTTAAATAAAAAAATTAAAAATAAATAAGAACAGCTCGCAAAGTTGAAGTGTCAAAGAATCCAACAGAAGACATTGGTAATAATAAACTGAAGTTTAGCAAAGAGGGTAGTAGGTGGTAGCAGGTCTTGGGCCCCTGCTATAATTGTTTAGGTTGTAAGTTTATCAGGTGAAGAGAATTATGGTTGTCTGATACCTTTGGTGCCCCTGTGGTTAATCAGTCGCCTTGATGACTTTGGTTCTAGTCAGAGGACTCTGAGGGCTATCCAACCAGTGCTTGGTGGTGAGCTGTCTGGTGAGTGGACCAACTCCAAACCGAGGGGAGATTAGACTGTATAAAGTCATCGCCGAGTGAAGTAAAATTGCAGGTTCCATCCGAGTCTAGTTGGTGCCCACCCAGAGGTTTTAGTGGGCCCTCCCCAAAGGCAGGACGGACAACCTCCGAGAGGTCTCCCCAGGCCCAAAAGAGTCGTCATGATGGTCTTGCACTCTGGTTCTCTCAATCTATAGCTGGAGTCTAATTTTTCCTTTTATACAGGAGGCACTGTTGTGACTGGGAACATAGTGTCAGGAAGCAGAGCTTTTCCAATTCTCTCCTCTCATACAAACCCCGAAGAACTCTTACCAGCATTAATTTTTTCAAAAACAAAGACAAACACAAACAAACTGTAATGAGACCAATCCGACACTGATCGAACAACCCATATGAGTGTGCTGACTCAGGCATGTATGCTCAACACAAACGTGAGTGTTCCAAATTTGTTCGAATTTGGTGTCACAACAAAAACAAACATGACACCAAGCCAACGTCCTTAATTACAGACGACCAAGCTCTCGCACGAAACAGAGCCAAACAAACACCAAAACAAAGAATTCAAAGAATCGGACTGAAAAACCTGGAAACAATTAAAGATAAAAAAAGGAAGGAAGAAAGAAAGAAAAGTGAGAAATAACAAAAGAAATAAAAGAAAACGGAAACGGAAAACGGGAATAAGGAGCTTTTCCTCCTCCTCCTCTTCGCACCCACAAACTCCTTTCAAAACGCGAAAATATTTCCAGGAAAAAGAAAGAAGAAAAAGAGTTGAAAGTCGGCTAAAGTAAACCGAAAAAAGACATTAAATCATTTTTTATATTATTAAAAGGCTGTGGAAAAGTTCCAGAAGTCTAATTAACCGTTTCAATTACCACTTACTTATAAAAAAAAGTTTTCTTTTCCACGGCGCACACAAAAAACTCCCGGAAAATTAAAAAGTGAACATAAAACCATTTTCTCAAGGGATAAATCTACTTTCGCCTTCCTTTCAACGTATTTTTAGGCGCGTTGTATTTACCTCCCACCTCCAAACAATAACCCACTAGATCCTTGGTACTCAAGCTTTTCCCTTCCCGGGCCAAATTTCCATTGTGACCATTGCGACTGGGCCACACGATACACCACAAATAAAACGATTTTACAAGTCCGGATTTTCACGCATACAGTCCACCCTCCATCTGTATGTATATCTGTCAGTCTGTTTCTGTCTGTATTTTCTGTATATTGTCTCATAAAGATATGTTGAGGCAAACACTGTCAGCAGTTTCTGAGCACAGACCCGAACATTTTCGTCCTGGTCAGGCACTATAGTTCAGACTTGACAGTGAGCAATCGACCTTTCACGAATTTTCACTCAGTCAGTTTCATGACCCACTGGGCCCCACTCAATAGAGCTTGGTGGGCCGCAGTTTGAGTACCAAGATACTAGATTACACAACATAACTAGATGATGATAACTATTTACGTGCTGACTTCCGCGAAACTTTTCAACACTCCGCTCTAAGAAGACGGTTTGATTTACTTATAACTACGAGATAACTCGTGCATTCTTAACTCGACTAAAACCCCCAAATCTTGAAACCTTTCGTAGCTTTCAACGAGTTTAAGAGTTATACTAAACAAAAAGTCCTAATATTAGTATACATTACCCTTAACCCTTACCTATCCCATAATATTACGATTGAATATTAACCGTATTTATAGATTACAATACATGTGTGATATATTCTCCCAATTTATCCTATATATAGTAGCCTAATAATAAGAATAATATACTACGAGTTAACTCGTGAACTTTCTACTCGCCTAGAACCTTGGTTCATATCTGTATACAGTATTCTCTATAGGCAAGGGAGAGGAGAGTGAAAACTGGGCCTCCACAGGATCCTATCGTTTAAAGGGGTAGGCAACCTAACCTAAGGGTAAGGAAGTAATTCGGTTATATCTTATATTATTGTTTATAAATTTACTGTTTATCTGTTTCCTAATTTATGTATCTACTCATGAATTTGTAGCTTAGTTTATACAATTTTTATACTCACTTTTGATTTAGTTATTTTGTTCTAGCTCGCATAAGTATATGTGTGGCCAAACATTGCAACACCCGAAAGGGGTAGACAATATATATATAGTATATTATTCCCTATATAATATTATGTATAATACTCAATTTTTTTCCTTTTATGTCATAGTTACATCATGACTCTTGAGCTTTAAAGGAGAGCCATTACAAATTAAAATTAACGAATCAAAAATCACACACCACAACAGTATACAGTATACAGATAATAATATACAAATAACCTCCCACCCAATATATATACATCTAAACACAAACGCTTGATTTATAAATTCGTCAAATTTATCAAATTTTGAGGTGATTATGAATAACCACCGAAAATTATTCAAATTCGCCGGTCTACATAAAAAAGTTTTCAACGGTTAGGGAGAAGGAAACACTGGAAAAATAACCGGAAGTGATGATACGGCGGAGGTTTACTCAACTAGAAGTTATGAATTAAGGACAAGACAATTTCATTTATTTATTACATTTACCGGCTAATTTAATCAAAGTCTGTTCAAACACGTTGCTTCTGTCTCTTCTCATGTTTTATTGAGAGATTCTTTCGCTGTTACTGGCGAGGACAGGTCTTTGAATTGGTTCCTTTTTGTAAGAGAAATGACAGAAGCAAGACACGTGATTAAATTTCCCATCACAACCTTCAAATTATCTATACAAACCGGTAAATGTGATAAATATTCAATAATCCATCACTTCTACCATGTTTGGTTGGTGTTTATGAATAATCGTCGAGAATTCACCTGATTTATCACTTTTACCGTTGCATATATATTGGATATTACTCTCCGGTTCATATAATATCTGGCGTCCTAGATAGATAAACAACCCACAAGTTAACTCATAGTTAGCAGTCAAGTTTTTAATAAATAAAAGCAGTTATACGTGACGTAAGAGTGAGCGGACAACCTCAACACTGCTCTCATTATCTATACAAAGCGGAAACCTTTTCTTTCTTTATCTACACGTCTGTGGTAGATAGTGTCTCATTCAGGTTTTTTATTCCTTCAGATAAATTTTTTTTTCGTTGCCTTCTATTGTAGATAATTTTTATTTAGGAGACAGAGAGAGTGGTGGGAGAAAATTTTCATTGTTTAATCTACTTTCGAGCGAGAGGAAGTGGAGTTGAGTTGTAAAAGAAAATTTTCCCGCTTTTCCCGGCGTTCCGCCTCCCTCCCGACCGGAAGTTGAAGTTGAGTCGGCTGGAAAAGATGGAAAACCGAGGCTTCCTGAAGAAATTTGTTTTGTTTTCATTTTCCTCGAAACCTAAACTCCTGTTTACTTTAGACTGAGAGAGAGACACACCCAATATAAATTACGGCTCAATTTTCATAAGAGTTTTTCATCAGCCATCTTGCTTTTACAAATTTTTTTCCCTCCCCAACCCCCGCCCGCCCGCCCACCATCATCCCCTTTCCTCTTCCTGTCCTCTCTACTTCCGTTGTTTCCTCGTCGGAAACACGAGTTTTCTTCGTATTTCTTTGAGTCTTTCACTCTTGTTATGTCGTTTTTATTGCTTTTCGTCGTCGTCTTCCTCTTATCTCCTCCTATTGGAAAGAGTTCTTCTCTCAGATATTGTCATTGCATGATGGAGGAGGTCAGGATGATATAAAAAGGTTAAGAGTCGGTGATGTCAAACAACGTAAAGTCTGGCTGCGTATTTTTTGGTTTCGAGTCTGAACGTTCCAACTTTCCTAACAGTCTGAAGATTTTGAGCTTTAAGGTTCACAAACTTAAAGATTTTCATTTGGATCAAGTTAACGCTACCTGTTTTCAAATTAAGACCCCAAGAGGAAGAAGAGTAGATGAATCGTAGATAGAACTAGGGAAATCGTGATTTTAGTAGTTTTGGTGGTGATGTTAGTTGAGGATGGATGTAATAATCAAGCAGCAGAATAAACTCCAACCAACAGAAGTAGCCAACAGTACAGTTGAGTTTAAATCCCATTTTTCATCCTCTTTTTGGGTATAACAGGATACGGGAGGAGGATTTGAACTCGCCACTACAACTTCATAGTCTGGCACTTAAACCACTACACCTCAGACCTACCGCCCATAGCCAACAGGCTGAAGAAGTATTTGATGAAGACTTTGCCTCTTTTAAGGTGGTGGATGGAAGATCAAAAACTAGAGATTAGTATTGGGAGGATGCAAAGATTCTTCTGTCTCTCCTGAGATGTGTGATTGCCAGTGAGCGAAATGTTAAGAGGAGGACAAAACAGATAGAAAACAGACGGAGAAAGGCCGAAACTGCGAAGAAAAGAACAGGAAGAGAAGAATTTGAATAAAACAGAAAATAATGCAAAGATGAAGAAGAGAAGCAAAGGAAGTAAAATGGGAGAAGAAAAAGCAGAAACCAAACTAAAAGAAAGAGAGAAACATCAACAGATAAACAATGAGAAGAGGAACAGAGACTTCTGCTCTGTTTTCTGTTCTCTTTCATCTCTTACAACCACTCTGTTGCTCTATTCTGTCCTATAATCTCTATACACCTGACCTTACAGCTGTAAGGAACTAACTACACTACTAACCTAACACTAAGTGCCTAACTTCTCTAAACTAGTTCAGAGGAGGAAGAATTTAAAAGCAGACAGAAAACTCGAGGCTTATTTAGATGAGACACCAGAACTAAGTACAAGAAGCTCAACTCTTTCAGCTACCACCTAAGACATAAAAACTGAGAATCCGCCATCTTAAGATGAGAATCCAGCCCAGGACAGTATCGAGTGAGCTTTTAAAAGCTCATCGACACGTGAAATCATCGCTGACAACATCCAACCATGATTTAGTCTAAAAGCTCACTTTCGACAGAGTTAAGTCTCTCAGGTTCTGGTTTCCAGATGCAATCCTCGAGTTCGGTGAAGAGCACTCGGGAAGGACTTTTCCAAATGACAAATCGGAGCGGAAAAACCTTTTGCCCGATTTTGAATTTTCCACATTAATTTCCCTTTGAAGAGACTTTTCCTTCTTTTTATTTTTCTTTTTATTACTTCTCCCCAAAAATATGGATCTTAGCCAAATGACTAATGAAAATACTTGAAAAACCCTTTGAATGACTCTCCATTGAGAACCTTTTTTTTATGGTCGCTGTAAAAGGAAAATTCAAGATGGCCGCTTCAAATGTCACGAAACATTTTTCCATGACCCCAGCCAACGGGAAGCTCTGTCCCCTGAACAAAGGAAAAATCTTCTTCTCCCATACCCCGTTTGGCATCGTGTTCCTCCCACTAAACGCGCCTAAAAAACAGTCTCAACCATACCTGTTATCATTTTTTACGTCTAAAAATAAAACTTAAAAATTATAAAACAATAATTTTTACTTTTTACGACCTTTTCCCGTCTTTTTCCTTCCTCCCCCGCCACCATTTCCCACAAATTGCTCTTTATGACTTCCGGTTTTTCCTTTCGTTTCTTTTGTTCGTTCCTGACTCTGTTTCTAAGGTTTAAATTGTGTGTCCAGGCCTTCACTGTTTTTCTTTAATTATTTTCGGTTCAGGTTTTTGGTTTGTGTCCGTTTGGACTGGAGGCGAAATTTAATTTTGCGTTGGCTTTTGTGGAGGCGTTTATCGGTCGTTTCCGGTTTAATTTGTTTTGATTGTCCTCGACGTCGTGTGGATGAATGGAAAAATAGCCGATTTGGAAGTGTCGTTTAGTCCGATTTGTGATTTCTTCTGGGATCGATTCTTTGGTGAAGTCGACATCAATTTTTAACGTTTTATGGCTATGGTCGGATGTAAACGTGACAGTGGTCTCCATTTTATGGGGGATGAGCAACAAGCTGATTTATTGAAACAAAATTTTGGTCGGTACTTTTATTATGTCAGCTATATAACTGTCAGTTCAAATTGCTGATAGAATGAGGGAGTTTACTACCAAACCTCCAAAATTCTTCCTCCTAACTGATCTTACCTTAAGCTGTCTTCGCCAGGATAACATTAGCCGACAGAATTAGAGTCTCGTAACCACCGGAAAAATACCAAAAGTCAAGTTAGCAAGCTGTCAGGTTAGCGAAGGGTTCCATCAAAGGTTTAGCCAGACACTGGAATCCTTGAAACAATGAGGAGATCTACGGGACAGAACTTAGAGCAACTAGAACAGGAATAATAACAGTTGGAACTAGGGCCAAACAGCAAACGCTGATTGCTAACAACACATACAGCTCATCATGGGTAATAGAGGATTCGTTCCAAAAGTTCCCGAAATAGTTCACTGTAGTTGTCGACGGTAGCTGGCAGAGTGATGAAATTTGTGTAGAACCTAAGCCAGTCCAAATGACAACAGTACCTGAGGGTTGAGTTTCGGATGACGTCACTGGTTTTAAGATGATTTGGAGAGTGTGACAGTTAAGAGTGTTATCTATGTAGGCCTATTTATCTGTCCTTTTGCCTTTTGTTGTATTTATCAAAACTTTGTTGGAACGCGTTCACGTTCGCATCTTCTTGTATTAATATTCGCGGCTCCAACCTCAGAGAATATGCGTCCCGAGGAAATTGATCATTAAAACTCTCCTCTAAAGAGTTTCTCTCGCGTTTAGATAATCAGTCAACGAAATCAGACGTGATTTTCGTGGAAAAGCAATTTGTTACGGTCCCTGAGAGACGTTCACCCATTTACAGAGCTCAATTCACTTGGCGGAACCTCTTAAAACAAACCGCTTCCGACATTAAACTTGAGCATCGACGCCATCTACCCTCCACTCACAGCCTCCTCCCTCCCTCAGAGACAAACCTCTCGCAGCCTTTTCTCAAACCCATCTACGATTTCCACGAACTCGACCTGTTTCCTCACAATCCCGACCTCTTTTCTCTTTTTAGACGACAGAACAAAATCTCATACTTGTCAGAATTTGTTAAAGTTCGCTAAGAGAAAATCTCCAGCGAGGAATTACCTAAAAATCGGGTGAGGAGAGTTTTTAAGAAAAACAAAAACCAACAAAAGGAAGAAGTGGAGGAGGAGGAGGAGGGAAGGATGAAGAAGAAAGAAAAAAAAATTCAGGTGACAGAGCCCTGAGAGATTACTCACCGCCGAAGTCAATCACGAGGAGAGAAAAGCTCCCCCTTGGAAGAGGCTTAAAGGTTTTTATTTTGTTCCAGCGGGGATGAAGAAAAGGTGGAAAAGGGACTCGGGGGAGGGGTGGTTGGAAAAGCGGAAGAAAATTCTCGTTGACGCGTCCCACCAATGACAGGTACGAGAAAACACGTCAAAAAAATTAAAAAGCACTCATTTTACGGCAGTTTTTCCTTTTTTTCCTCCGCTGTAGAAGACCCCCCTCCTCCATCCTTCCTTCCGAAAATTTTCCCCCATTACGGATTGTCCTAATTCCAGGACATTGTTATGACTGTTTGCCTTCTGGAAAACACTTCTCGTCTGAGTTTTCTTATGTCCGCGATGGTAAATATGTGTTCTCCTCTTTCTACCACCCTGTATCCGGTTTTAAGCTGTGGACCAATTGACTGTTGCATCTGGAAAGCCTCTCTTCCGGTTGCTGTTTGCCTGTTTTCCTGGTTCTTTCGGGTTTCAAACCCTGTTTCACTCCCTACCATCCCCCACCATTTTCACAAGCTGTCATCTCTTCTTTCCATCCACTAAAATCCCATTTCCACTCTTCCTCCCATTGTCCTGCCCGTAATACTTTGTCCTCTCATTCATTCAAACGCCCACCATCATCCCAACCCACAAATTCTCAAAAGTCCAGATTTACCGGAGGGTAGACAATTCCAGACAAACGCTCATCAAAGTACAGGAGAGTGGAAAGAGAGAGAAGAACAGAAGGCGGTGGATAAGCACTTTCTCTGTCTCTCTCTCCGTTTTCAAAGGGAAGAGGATGAGCAGTCATGAGATTAAAAATTAAAACAAAAATTTTTCACTTACCTTAACACCTTTGATTCCTCTAAAGTCTTTCTCCTCTGTCAGCTGGATTTTCCATTTTCCCTGTAACAAAATAAATAAATAAATAAAACATTATTTTAATGGATGGGTTAATTAATTAGTATGACACATAATTAATTTTAATGATAATTAATAAAATTATTAATTAAGAGGATCCGATCAAGTCGTTGTTGTTTAGCCATCTTCACTGAGTACTTCCAAACTGAAATTTGAATTCAGATTGGTACTCAGCAGTCTAGAAGAAAATTTAAGATTTTAAGACAAATTCAAAGTGAATACTAATTAGACAACCATAATACCGGAAGCTCGTTTTCCCGGAACCATTTCCGGGATCATAACCTATAACTCAGCTTGCTTATAAGATTTGGAGAAGGTGTGTCCACTTGACGAAGAGAAAATTTTCACCAAAATAATGCAAATCAGTCATGTGACTGCTGTCGTGATAAATTTGGGTGCTTATTAAGCACTATGACATCCGCTGGCTCCACTGTGGGTTTATGAAACAGCATCTGTTGGCCACCGGTGTCCCGATGGTGGTGCCATGAAATACTTCGCAAACACTGTTGGCTGAGTGCCGGTGACGTCACATTCGGGAATTATTGCGCATGCGTCGCTGTCGATCTATACTCATGTGGACGATTACCACTGAAGTTCATATGTTGTGAATTTCAAATATTGGTGCCCAGACAGCATGAGAATCAGTTCCACCGGCACCATACTGACGTCATACATACACACCTCTCAAAACCAGTTCAGAGAAGTCAAAATAAGAGGAGAGAGAGAAGAGTGCTGAACCTGACAGACAATCAGTGATGGAGAAATGAAAAAAGTTCGTCAGCAGCTCAATTAGGACGAAAGTAGAATGACTGAGACCACCTAAAAGAACCCCAAAAGGAGAAACAGCTGTGAAACTCCACTCCAACAGCTCTTCCCCGATATCTTACCAAACAGCTAAAAGACCCAAAAAATAAATAAATAAGAGACAGAAAGAAAAACCGTAAGGACGAGTCTGTCACTTAAAAGGAAAAAGAAAAGGTCACCGAAGTAAGTTTTCTAATCGGGAGAATGAGACAGCCGGAGAGGCTGAAGGCTAAGACTAAGCTTGAAATACTGTTGGAACTTTCACTTTTAAATCATCTTCTCTGAGGCAGGCGGGAGGTGGGCGGGAGACACGAGGCAAAGAAACGAAACAAGGAGGATTTAAGGAACCATAACTCCTCGTCAGTGTTTTCTTTTAAGGGAAAAATCTCCGTCTGTCTTTCTCCCGGGTCCCACAAATTCAAATTTAAAACTACACTTTCTATATTACTCCTCCCCATTAAACTTTTTCTTTTACTTTAACAATATTCTTCTTTGTTTAAGGACCTTAGAAAAAATGTGACAGACCTGACATTTTTATTTTTTATTTCCCTCCTCCTCCTACGCCTCTGTCTCCTTCCTCTACCCCGCTCTACCCTCCTTGTTTTCCTTTTTTCCTTTAATCCTTTAACATTTTTCTTCTTCTTTTCATCCCATGGTTGAATGCTTTCTCCTTAATTTTCATTCGAACTGTTTTCCGCTTTTCGAAAGCTCGCCGAAGACTCGTTACAAAAGGTTTTACTGTCTGGAGTGGGTGGAAGAGGGAAAAATTATCCCCACAGGCGGAAATGAAAGTTTCGAATCCGATGGAAATCAGGATTTTCGAATTAGAAACCTGAAAAGGTTAATAACGTTCGTGAGGAAATGAAAGAAAAAAAAATTCGACAGTCATCCGAAAAGCTTATTAAATCCGAATCAAAAATACGTAGGAGATAAGTCCACAAGTTGGATCACACATACGCGTGGATTTTAATCAAGCAGAAGACTTTTCGAGAAGATAAGAAATGATCTCTCATCTTTTATTCAGTCACGAGAGAAAAGGAAGATGACAACTCAAAACTAAAAAGCTTTCGAGTGTGGTACTTGTCACCAGAACAAAAATCACGAAAAGAAAGTTTCATGATTAGCACACTGGTGGTCAGCTATAAGCCCATCTTCATCCCCCAAATTCTGCACTTTAATAAAAATAGAGAACAAACCAGAAGTGTTTCAGAAAGCTTGACTTCAATTACAAGAGTTCTTCAGACACCAAAGAACTGATTGCTGACTGTTAATACGTGCTGACGAATCACGGAAGAAGCAAAGGGGTGGTCAATAAGCCAATCGCAAGGCAAAATTGGGTTGATGCTTGATGGCTCGGATTGTTTGAAGTGGAATTCCGTGCACCAAAACTTTCTAACAATAGTCTAATCCATTGCATCTTATACTGAACCAAATATAAAAGTGTATAAGCCTAGTGTATACTCAAATAAGCGTACATATATACTATATGCTTACATTTCACACCTCTTCTTCCCCTTTAGACTATGGATATGACACACTTTTAAGATCAGAAATAGATCTCATATTATATACAGAAAAGTTGGCCTCCCTGTCACAATCAGCCACTCGTCCAAAATTTGTTAAAAGAAGTGGAGGACCTGTAGTTGAGTTGTCAAAGCTTTGACCTGACTAGAGAAGTGGTAGTTGAGAATCCCAACCTGATCCCTGAGACCTCCTCCAAATCCTGTTATACTGTAGGGCTGTAAAACGAGATTAAAACTCAGTTAAGTTGAAAGGCAGAAATACACTACAAAATAAATTAACTACAACCACAGTAACCACAATTGGGAATAACAAGTAACAAAAGTAAATCACCGAAAAGAACTAAACTAAACCAAAAAAAAAGAACAAATCGGAAAAGGAAATGGCGGTAGATGAGGCGGAAGTAAAAAAGCAAACAAACCAAAAAAAAAGCAGAAAATCATTTTCCCCAAAAAAGGGCGCGAAAAGAAACCGGAAATAACAACGTCTGTAAAAAAAAGAAAAATTTTTTCTCTACAAATTCTGAAAATTCCACAAAATTAAATTTTCGCGAGTTAACTTTCTAATCTTCTGCTTTCACTTTTCACTTCCTCACACCTCCAAACTCTTTCAAATCTGATACTTCAATTTCTGACTTGAGTTTGTTTCTCCTCACTCCCAAACTGAGTCGTCATCATCCTCTCACCTACCCCCGTCCCCGTCACAGCCTTCAAAAGTAATAAAAAAAGTTTGGCGAGCCGGAAGACAGGAGAGAGTGCCGCGATCACAGGAAAAATTCTTCTGCTTTCTGATCTTCCTCATCTTCTACTTCTATCTTAAAGTAAACAAATAGACGAAGAGATGAGAACTTACCACTTCCATCTCCTCTTCAACCTACATCCGGGGTAGAAGGAGCGGAAGTGTCAGCGAATCTATTCCAAAGGGGATGGACACTAATTTCTCATTTTCTTCTTTTCAGTTGTTTACGGCGTCAGTTGGGAAGAATGGTGGACCTACGATGGCATTTCCGGTGAGTCTGTAAACCAAATAACAATAATAAAACAAAACCAAAAACGGAAACGATTTCGTGAGTAACGAGATAAAACTGATTGGATGAGGCAATTCCGTCGAAAGGGGCGGCGATTCCCCACGCAAAAAGCTCATAAGGCCCACCATCCTGCCACCCACCTCCACCTCTCCGTCAAGTCATTTGTCCAAGGACGTCGAACCCATTGAAATATTGAAATCGGAGCTTATGGTCTTGAGCTTTTATGCCAAATTAAATTTCTTGGAACGGGAAGAAGGAGAAAGTGGAGAAAGGAACACGGTGGGAGAAGACATAAATAAATAAGCAAAAACAAGGGCGGAGGAGATTTTTCACATCAAATTAGGGTAGTAATAAGTTGGTATAGCTGTTCCATCATCGTATGATCGTGTGTGAGTGTTGGTATGAATGTTTCCATTTCCGGTTTTCCTTTGCGTTTCATCTTTTTGCTTATTTGTTTGTATTCTTTCATTTTCCATCTTTGACTTTGTGATAATCGTTGAATTTGGCTTCTCGAATTTGTCTTGATAAATCCTTCTTCTAGAATTTTGTCTTGTTTGATTTTTAATTACTGTACTGTACCTACTTTCTTGTGTCAGGTCTCTTGTCAACCTTTGTGGAGTAGGAACGGGTTTTGTTTCGTCCCTTTTGTGTGTGATAGCTTAAGCCTAACTGCTGAAACAGGTATACGAAGAAACCAGGTATACATTGCCGGCAATTTTAAAATGATCAAGTTAAACCAGTCAAGAAGAGTTGGGAAACGACAGCAATTTTTCCTCAAAATATTGACAAAACAAGAAATTAACACTGAACTCGATTTCCTAATCAAAAGCTCTAAGTGAGTATAAAATAAGTGACAAAGTGATCGAAAAACTGACAGGGCTGTCAGCAACTAGTGACTAGTTCCACTAAAAGAGACCCTAACGCATACATGACCAAACAAAAACAGAACGTCGACTCTTCCGCAATAATAAAAACTTTTTGTGGGTTCTGTAGGTGACTATTGTGTTCTCTGACATTTCTGTTTTATGAAAAATCTTCCAAAAATAAATTTTTGAGTTGAGTATTAATTAGCCTAATTAGTTGGTCCTCTTCAGTTAAAAAAAAACGGGGAGGAGGGAGTTGGTATCTACCAAAAATCAATCATCTC
>JADMLL010000006.1:5387026-5583667 GCA_016920875.1 Columbicola columbae
TTTAGGATGTTACCGTCCTTTTGAAAAGTATCACAAACCAAGGACGATAACACAATGATATGAACCAAAGTACAGTTTGTCACAGCGAAGAAATAAACCATTAAACAATTACAAATACCAAATGTATTGCTTCAACCCAAACATAAATTACTTTATGTATTACTATCAATTTTATAAATTACTTTATTACTAAGAAATGGTTCTTTCTAAAAATTCCAAATAGAGGATAGAACGAACAAACAAAGAAACAATAGTCGGCATTCCTAGGAAAGAACTTAAAGAAATAAGTAACATAAAAGAGACCCCTGCCAAATTGAGGACAACCTTCTTATTCATACCCTCGGTTTACACCACCGAGTCTTTCATAAAAAAGGTCAGTCGTTTGGAGGCACTCATCAAGAGCGGTCGTCATGGAACAGTACAGGGCAGACAGACAATGATAGAAACGTTGAAGCAATACAGTTGGAGTTTAGGTGTTTTGGTGGTGATAACTTGGTAAGTTCTCTGTGTTCATTCACATCTTATTTCCTTTATTTATGTTATCCCGTATAACATAAAATGGTGGCAGCGTACCCTCGAACCCAAGCCTCCGACCTATAACATAAAATGGTGGCAGCGTACCCTCGAACCCAAGCCTCCGACCTATAACATAAAATGGTAGCGGCGTACTTTCCCACCCAAACCTCAGACTTATAACATAAATAATGGTAGCACTTTCCGTCCCACTAAGCTCCAATCTATAACATAAAAGGGTAACAGTGTATTTCGTTACCCTCGTCTCTAAATTACGAGACAAATTTTAACTAAATGACACTTAATCATTAAGATTTTGTGTACGTCTCTGTTCAAAACCCTAATTCAAATCGTTAAAAAACGAATTGATTCTGTCAGATATTGCCAAATTAAATGAGGTATCTTAAACTACCCATAACATGGCAAATCCTGCGGAAAATTTAACACTCGTTACAACGATTACTCCCTTCTCTGGCGAGGATGGATCATTTACCCTCGCAGACTTCGTGTTCCAAATTAACGAAACCGCCGCACTCGCTAACTGGTCAGAAGCTACCAAATTGCGAACGGCCATCGTTAACTTAAAAGGACGAGCCCGTCAGTTACTGACAACCTTACCAGACCTACGAAAGTCTTTTCAGACATTCGAGGACCTACACGCCGTCCTACGTGAACATTTTCAACCCCCAGAAAACACGACCCTAAACTATATTAAATTTACTACGTGCAAACAGTACGTAAAGGAACCTTTAGTAACATTTATACATAGGTTCGAAGCGTTGGCGAATAAAGTCTCACCCACATTGGGACACGACGTAAACGCCAACAAAGCATTATTAGAATTCTTTGAACAGCAAAAGTTGTTATTTTTTGTACAAGGGTTGAAAGCAGAATACAGAGACTTTATACAAATACGTAATGCTACATCTTATAAAGACGCGGTCGAACTCGCCAAATTAAAACATTCCTTTTTACAACAAACTGAGCCGCTTAACACCGAGCTTGACGCACAAAAACATCAAATCGAACAATTATCCTTAGTCATCTCCAACAACACCCCAAACACCAGTATTAATATTCAAACCCCAAACACCAAAGCATTTTGCAGTTATTGTCAGACATATTCCCATCCCCGAAAAAACTGCCGCAACCTACAAAAAGACTTGAAACTGAAGAAGAACTTCGTTCTAACCAACGTTCCCCAAAAAACGTTAAGTCCTCAAATCAGAATTCAAGCGTTTCCAACAGACCCAAACATCACCTTTCATCAGCCCCATCCTCCCGGAAAGGCAAAAATAAACGCACAGACCAACCTTCATCCCCAACTGACACTAACCATCAGTGTCCCCGAAACACCTCCCGAGGAAACCTTTACTGTCACAACGACAACAAACCAAGAACCATGCGTTCTACCCATGGCCCTACACGATAACACAGTCCATTTCATATATGATATGGGCTCTAGTATAACCCTTCTAAAGGTCAGTGCTGTTCCCCCCTCTCTTCTTCACATGCTGGAACCTACTAATATAGAAATCCGAGGTGTGTCCAACACACAGGTACCCCTCTTGGGAAAACTTACCCTTCCCCTAAAACTTAATGGTAAAGAATTTCCCACTAACACCTACGTTGCACTCGATAAACACCTCAATTTTCCTACACAAGGAATTCTAGGTAGGCAATCAATGCAACAGCATGGTATCTTTTACGCGGAATAACGACAAAATCATTTTTAATAATATTGAAACTCCTTTACTCCCATTAACCCAAATCTCCCCCCTATCTGCCCAAGAAGCATCATTTACTATCCACTCAGTCATCGAATGTCAAAGTCGCATACAACATGCAGACGACACATTTGAAGGCTATCGCCCTACAAACCCTAATATTCCATCTCACCATCAAATTTTAACTATTACCACGAAGGAGAAACCAGACGAAATACCCTCGCTACCCCACCCTGGTATTTCCAAATACATTGATGAAAATGAATTACGAGCTGAACAAGTAAAAGACAGCTCTCTTTCTAAAATCATTTGCAAATTGCAAAATAACAAAATTATAAAATCGTATACCCTTACCTCCAATGGTATCCTCCTCCGTGAGTCACAAAACAATTTCCCACCTCGCATCTGTCTACCCAAATCCCTTTATACAAAATTCGTAGAAAAACTACACTCCAGTTTTTCACGAGAACACCTTCGCAAAAAGAAAATCCTCAAAGTAGGCCAGCAATTACGCCCCGAAAATCTCAAAACCATTAACAATGTAATTCCTCATGCTCCACATGTAGCCCTCCCAAACCTATTAAACCTTCCTCAGTCCCATCATCTATTCCCAAGCAATATAACAGTAATACCAGTTCAAACAAATTAAAAGTTGGACTTACGGTTTATGTAACAAATTTTCCAAGAAAATATGAAAAATCACGACCTCAATTTGTAGGACCGTACGCAATAAAAAACATAAACAATTCAAACGCAGTTTTATCAGACAAAGATGGCAATATCACTGTCACTCATATTTCTAAACTCAAAGTGATACCTTCCCTCTTTGACATAACACCTTTTCAACAAGGCAATTCTGATAAAACTGCTAAATCTCAAAACTTAAATGCTAAGAATTACAAATCAAACAAAATAAATTTGTCAAAACAATTAAAATGTTAATTTCCTAAGTTTTGAAAGACAACAAAACCAAATATTTGACGAAAAACAAATCAATAATATTGTAATAAAATAATTATTATGTATTTTACATCTTATGTATTCACTAAACATTAAAACAAACAATTATGTATTTTGAACTCCTCACTGCCGTACAAAATATTTTCCAGCATCGCCAAAGCAGAGTATCTACACACTACTCAACAACACAGCATACTCCTTCATCAATGGGAAAGATCTTCATCACTCATCACTAGTGGAATCTTATTACCGATGCCTTACCACTGCATAACATGGTAGACACAATAAGAGAGCTTTGCTGAGATCTCATAAAAAACAAACCAAATTCATTGCACCGGACACTATTTGTTTTGTTGAAAGTGACTCTGATGAACTCACTCGGACATCTGCTATCATCAAGTGAATGATAACCCAGTGAGACAATTCAAACGATCACCGTTTGTTTCCGTAGCAAATGAATTGCTATCGCCCTTTGGGCGTTGCTACATACAAAGACATTTATATAATAACACAACAACATCCAGTATTCCATTTCAAAAACAACCAACATCGTAAGAGGCACTGGAAGTACACCTAACGACGCCAACTGCCATAAACCAAAACCTAAATTTATGGCAAACCAATTGCAAGCAGAAATAGATTTCGATAAAACGCATCTATTCCTGCACCAAGCCGCTCACTACAGAACCATTCTTCATCATTATAATCTTTGTCATGCGACCTGGATTCATACTGTCGCTGTCCATGTACTACTACAAACCAGCAGTCTCCTCAAATGGATTCCGCACTCTCCATGAATTCACACAGTGCAGGCATTTCAAATAACAGCAACCACAGCTCAAGAAGAGATCCCACTGAACAACAGTAGTGCACCAAAACATCGCTCTACGGATACTCTGTTTTTTACAAACTCTTAGTGCAGTGAAAGAAAAATTTAATGTGTAATTTTAAATAATTTTCATTATACACAATACCTCCTACTATCAACACCAAGACACCGCAGTGACAAACTGGGGGCGAGGTATTATGTTACCGTCCTTTTGAAAAGTATCACAAACCAAGGACGATAACACAATGATATGAACCAAAGTACAGTTTGTCACAGCGAAGAAATAAACCATTAAACAATTACAAATACCAAATGTATTGCTTCAACCCAAACATAAATTACTTTATGTATTACTATCAATTTTATAAATTACTTTATTACTAAGAAATGGTTCTTTCTAAAAATTCCAAATAGAGGATAGAACGAACAAACAAAGAAACAATAGTCGGCATTCCCTAGGAAAGAACTTAAAGAAATAAGTAACATAAAAGAGACCCTGGTACCGCCAAATTGGAGGACAACCTTCTTATTCATACCCTCGGTTTACACCACCGAGTCTTTCATAAAAAAGGTCAGTCGTTTGGAGGCACTCATCAAGAGCGGTCGTCATGGAACAGTACAGGGCAGACAGACAATGATAGAAACGTTGAAGCAATACAGTTGAGTTTAGGTGTTTTGGTGGTGATAACTTGGTAAGTTCTCTGTGTTCATTCATCTTATTTTATTTCCTTTATTTATGTTATCCCGTATAACATAAAATGGTGGCAGCAAATTCTCGAAACCCAAGCCTGACCTATATAATAACAAGGAATAATATACTACACAGAGCACCCCTGAATTTTCTACTGCCTAGAACCTTGGTTCTGTATATCTGTACAGTATTCCTCTATAGCAAGGAGAGGAGAGTGAAAACTGGGCCTCCACAGGATCCTATCGTTTAAAGGGGTAGGCAACTAAGGGTAAGGAAGTAATTCGGTTATATCTTATATTATTGTTTATAAATTTACTGTTTATCTGTTTCCTAATTTATGTATCTACTCATGAATTTATAGCTTAGTTTATACAATTTTTATACTCACTTTTGATTTAGTTATTTTGTTCTTGCTCGTGTATGCCAAACATTGCAACACCCGAAACGGGTAGACAAATATATATAATATATTATTCCCTATATAATATTATGTATAATACTTAATATTTTTCCTTTTATGTCATAGTTATATCATTACTCTTGAGCTTTAAAGGAGAGCCATTACAAATTAAAATTAACGAATCACAAATCACACACCACAATCACTAATAGTATATAGATAATAATATACAAATAACCCCACACCCAATATATATACATCTAAACACAAACGCTTGATTTATAAATTCGTCAAATTTATCAAATTTTGAGGTGATTATGAATAACCGAAAATTATTCAAATTCGCCGGTTTACATAAAAAGTTTTCAACAGTTAGGAGAAGGAAACACTGGAAAATAACCGGAAGTGATGATACGGCGGAGGTTTACTCAACTGAAGTTATGAATTAAGACAAGACAATTTATTTATTTATTACATTTACCGGCTAATTTAATCAAAGTTTGTTCAAACACGTTGCTTCTGTCTTCTCATGTATTATTGAGATTCTTTCGCTGTTACTGAGGACAGGTCTTTGAATTGGTTCCTTTTGTAAGAGAAATGACAGAAGCAAGACACGTGATTAAATTTCCCATCACAACCTTCAAATTATCTATACAAACCGGTAAATGTGATAAATATTCAATAATCCATCACTTCTACCATGTTTGGTTGGTGTTTATGAATAATCGTCGAGAATTCACCCCTTTATCACTTTTACCGTTGCATATATATTGGATATTACACTCCGGTTCATATATAATATCTGGCGTCCTAGATAGATAAACCACAAGTTAACTCATAGTTAGCAGTCAAGTTTTTAATAAATAAAAGCAGTTATACGTGACGTAAGAGCTAGCGGACAACCTCAACACTGCTCTCATTATCTATACAAAGCGGAAACCTTTTCTTTCTTTATCTACACGTCTGTGGTAGATAGTGTCTCATTCAGGTTTTTTATTCCTTCAGATAAATTTTTTTTTCGTTGCCTTCTATTGTAGATAATTTTTTTTTATTTTATTTAGGAGACAGAGAGAGTGGTGGGAGAAAATTTTTATTGTTTAATCTACTTTCGAGCGAGAGGAAGTGGAGTTGAGTTGTAAAAGAAAATTTTCCCGCTTTTCCCGGCGTTCCGCCTCCCTCCCGACCGGAAGTTGAAGTTGAGTCGGCTGGAAAAGATGGAAAACCGAGGCTTCCCGAAGAAATTTGTTTTTGTTTTTCATTTTCCCTCGAAACCTAAACTCCTGTTTACTTTAGACTGAGAGAGAGACACACCCAATATAAATTACGGCTCAATTTTCATAAGAGTTTTTCATCAGCCATCTTGCTTTTACCCTCCCCAACCCCCTCCGCCGCCCACCATCATCCCTTTCCTCTTCCTGTCCTCTCTACTTCCGTTGTTTCCTCGTCGGAAACACGAGTTTTCTTCGTATTTCTTTGAGTCTTTCACCTCTTGTTATGTCGTTTTATTGCTTTTTCGTCGTCGTCTTCCTTATCTCCTCCTATTGGAAAGAGTTCTTCTCTCAGATATTGTCATTGCATGATGGAGGAGGTCAGGATGATATAAAAGGTTAAGAGTCGGTGATGTCAAACAACGTAAAGTCTGGCTGCGTATTTTTTGGTTTCGAAGTCTGAACGTTCCAACTTTCCTAACAGTCTGAAGATTTTGAGTTTTAAGGTTCACAAACTTAAAGATTTTCATTTGGACTCAAGTTAACCTCTACCTGTTTTCAAATTAAGACCCCAAGAGGAAGAAGAGTAGATGAATCGTAGATAAAACTAGGAAATCGTGATTTTAGTAGTTTTTGGTGGTGATGTTGAGAGGATGGATGTAATAATCAAGCAGCAGAATAACTCCAACCAAAGAAGTAGCCAACAGTACAGTTGAGTTTAAATCCCATTTTTCATCCTCTTTTTGGGTATAACAGGATACGGGAGGAGGATTTGAATCGCCACTACAACTTCATAGTCTGGCACTTAAACCACTACACCTCAGACCTACCAACTAATATAAGTAGCCAACAGGCTGAAGAAGTATTTGATGAAGACTTTGCCTCTTTTAAGGTGGTGGAAGATCAAAACTAGAGATTAGTATTGGGAGGATGCAAAGATTCTTCTGTCTCTCCTGAGTGTGTGATTGCCAGTGAGCGAAATGTTAAGAGGAGGACAAAACAGATAGAAAACAGACGGAGAAAGGCCGAAACTGCGAAGAAAAGAACAGGAAGAGAAGAATTTGAATAAAACAGAAAATAATGCAAAGATGAAGAAGAGAAGCAAAGGAAGTAAAATGGGAGAAGAAAAGCAGAAACCAAACTAAAAGAAAGAGAGAAACACCAACAGATAAACAATGAGAAGAGGAACAGAGACTTCTGCTCTGTTTTCTGTTCTCTTTCATCTCTTACAACCACTCTGTTGCTCCATTCTGTCCTATAATCTCTGTTCACTGATTTTTGTTCCTTACAACTGTAAGGAACTACTACTACTACCTAACACTAAGTGCCTAACTTCACTAAACTAGTTCAGAGGAGGAAGAATTTAAAAGCAGACAGAAAACTCGAGGCTTATTTAGATGAGACACCAGAACTAAGTACAAGAAGCTCAACTCTTTCAGCTACCACCTAAGACATAAAAAAACTGAGAATCCGCCATCTTAAGATGAGAATCCAGCCCAGGACAGTATCGAGTGAGCTTTTAAAAGCTCATCGACACGTGAAATCATTGCTGATAAGATCCAACCGGCGATTTAGTCTAAAAGCTCACTTTCGACAGAGTTAAGTCTCTCAGGTTCTGGTTTCCAGATGCAATCCTCGAGTTCGGTGAAGAGCACTCGGGAAGGACTTTTCCAAATGACAAATCGGAGCGGAAAAACCTTTTGCCCGATTTTGAATTTTCCACATTAATTTCCTTTGAAGAGACTTTTCCTTTTTATTTTTCTTTTTATTACTTCTCCCCAAAAATATGGATCTTAGCCAAATGACTAATGAAAATACTTGAAAAACCCTTTGAATGACTCTCCATTGAGAACCTTTTTTTTATGGTCGCTGTAAAAGGAAAATTCAAGATGGCCGCTTCAAATGTCACGAAACATTTTTTTCCATGACCCCAGCCAACGGGAAGCTCTGTCCCCTGAACAAAGGAAAAATCTTCTTCTCCCATACCCCGTTTGGCATCGTGTTCCTCCCACTAAACGCGCCTAAAAAACAGTCTCAACCATACCTGTTATCATTTTTTACGTCTAAAAATAAAACTTAAAAATTATAAAACAATAATTTTTACTTTTTACGACCTTTTCCCGTCTTTTTCCTTCCTCCCCATACCATTTCCCACAAATTGCTCTTTATGACTTCCGGTTTTTCCTTTCGTTTCTTTTTGTTCGTTCCTGACTCTGTTTCTAAGGTTGAAATTTGTGTCCAGGCCTTCACTTTTTCTTTAATTATTCGGTTCAGGTTTTTGGTTTGTGTCCTTTTGGACTGGAGGCGAAATTTAATTTTGCGTTGGCTTTTGTGGAGGCGTTTATCGGTCGTTTCCGGTTTAATTTGTTTTGATTGATTCTCGACGTCGTGTGGATGAATGGAAAAATAGCCGATTTGGAAGTGTCGTTTAGTCCGATTTGTGATTTCTTCTGGGATCGATTCTTTGGTGAAGTCGACATCAATTTTTTTAACGTTTTATGGCTATGGTCGGATGTAAACGTGACAGTGGTCTCCATTTTATGGGAGATGAGCAACAAGCTGATTTTCCGAAACAAAATTTTGGTCGGTACTGTTAATATGTCAGCTATACAACTGTCAGTCAAATTGTTGATAGAATGACGGAGTTTACTACCAAACCTCCAAACCTTCTTCCTAACTGATCTTACCTGAAGCTGTCTTCGCCAGGATAACATTAGCCGACAGAATTAGAGTCTCGTAACCACCGGAAAAATACCAAAAGTCAAGTTAGCAAGCTGTCAGGTTGAAGAAGGTTCCATCAAAGGTTTAGCCAGACACTGGAATCCTTGAAACAATGAGAGATCTACGGACAGAACTTAGAGCATCTAGAACAGGAGAAATAACAGTTGGAACTAGGGCCAAACAGCAAACGCTGATTGCTAACAACACATACAGCTCATCATGGGTAATAGAGGATTCGTTCAAAAAGTTCCCGAAATAGTTCACTGTAGTTGTCGACGGTAGCTGGCAGAGTGATGAAATTTGTGTAGAACTCAAGTCTTGAAGTCAGTTCAAGTGACAACAGTACCTGAGGGTTGAGTTTCGGATGACGTCACTGGTTTTAAGATGATTTGGAGAGTGTGACAGTTAAGAGTGTTATCTATGTAGGCCTATTTATCTGTCCTTTTGCCTTTTGTTGTATTTATCAAAACTTTGTTGGAACGCGTTCACGTTCGCATCTTCTTGTATTAATATTCGCGGCTCCAACCTCAGAGAATATGCGTCCCGAGGAAATTGATCATTAAAACTCTCCTCTAAAGAGTTTCTCTCGCGTTTAGATAATCAGTCAACGAAATCAGACGTGATTTTCGTGGAAAAGCAATTTGTTACGGTCCCTGAGACGTTCACCCATTTACAGAGCTCAATTCACTTGGCGGAACCTCTTAAAACAAACCGCTTCCGACATTAAACTTGAGCATCGACGCCATCTACCCTCCACTCACAGCCTCCCTCCCTCCCTCAGAGGCAAACCTCTCGCAGCCTTTTCTCAAACCCATCTACGATTTCCACGAACTCGACCTGTTTCCTCACAATCCCGACCTCTTTTCTCTTTTTAAATAGACGACAGAACAAAATCTCATACTTGTCAGAATTTGTTAAAGTTCGCTAAGAGAAAATCTCCAGCGAGGAATTACCTAAAAATAATCCGGGTGAGGAGAGTTTTTAAGAAAAACAAAAACCAACAAAAGGAAGAAGTGGAGGAGGAGGAGGAGGAAGGATGAAGAAGAAGAAAGAAAGAAAAATTCAGGTGACAGAGCCCTGAGAGATTACTCACCGCCGAAGTCAATCACGAGGAGAGAAAAGCTCCCCCTTGGAAGAGGCTTAAAGGTTTTTATTTTGTTCCAGCGGGGATGAAGAAAAGGTGGAAAAGGGACTCGGGGAGGGGTGGTTGGAAGCGGAAGAAAATTCTCGTTGACGCGTCCCACCAATGACAGGTACGAGAAAACACGTCAAAAAAATTAAAAAGCACTCATTTTACGGCAGTTTTTCCTTTTTTTCCTCCGCTGTAGAAGACCCCCCTCCTCCATCCTTCCTTCCGGAAAATTTTTTTCCCCCCATTACGGATTGTCCTAATTCCAGGACATTGTTATGACTGTTTGCCTTCTGGAAAACACTTCTCGTCTGAGTTTTCTTATGTCCGCGATGGTAAATATGTGTTCTCCTCTCTACCACCCTATCCGGTTTTAAGCTGTGGACCAATTGACTGTTGCATCTGGAAAGCTCTCTTCCGGTTGCTGTTTGCCTGTTTTCCTGGTTCTTTCGGGTTTCAAACCCGTTTCTCCCTACCATCCCCACCATTTTCACAAGCTGTCATCTCTTCTTTCCATCCACTAAAATCCCATTTCCACTCTTCCTCCCATTGTCCTGCCCGTAATACTTTGTCCTCTCATTCATTCAAACGCCCACCATCATCCCAACGCACAAATTCTCAAAAGTCCAGATTTACCGGAGGGTAGACAATTCCAGACAAACGCTCATCAAAGTACAGGAGAGTGGAAAGAGAGAGAAGAACAGAAGGCGGTGGATAAGCACTTTCTCTCTCTCTCTCCCGTTTTCAAAGAGAAGAGGATGAGCAGTCATGAGATTAAAAATTAAAACAAAAATTTTTCACTTACCTTAACACCTTTGATTCCTCTAAAGTCTTTCTCCTCTGTCAGCTGGATTTTCCATTTTCCCTGTAACAAAATAAATAAATAAATAAACATTATTTTAATGGATGGGTTAATTAATTAGTATGACACATAATTAATTTTAATGATAATTAATAAAATTATTAATTAAGAGGATCCGATCAAGTCGTTGTTGTTTAGCCATCTTCACTGAGTACTTCCAAACTGAAATTTGAATTCAGATTGGTACTCAGCAGTCTAGAAGAAAATTTAAGATTTTAAGACAAATTCAAAGTGAGTACTAATTAGACAACCATAATACCGGAAGCTCGTTTTCCCGGAACCATTTCCGGGATCATGACCTATAACTCAGCTTGCTTATAAGATTTGGAGAAGGTGTGTCCACTTGACGAAGAGAAAATTTTCACCAAAATAATGCAAATCAGTCATGTGACTGCTGTCGTGATAAATTTGGGTGCTTATTAAGCACTATGACATCCGCTGGCTCCACTGTGGGGTTATGAAAACAGTATCTGTTGGCCGGTGATCCGATGGCGGTACCATGAAATACTTCGCAAACACTGTTGGCTGAGTGCCGGTGACGTCACATTCGGGAATTATTGCGCGTGTCGTACTATTTGCTCTTATACATTTACTCATGTGGACGATTACCACTGAAGTTCATATGTTGTGAATTTCAAATATTGGTGCCCAGACAGCATGAGAATCAGTTCCACCGGCACCATACTGACGTCATACATACACACCCGTCAAAACCAGTTCAGAGAAGTCAAAATAAGAGGAGAGAGAGTAGAGTGCTGAACCTGACAGACAATCAGTGATGGAGAAATGAAAAAAGTTCGTCAGCAGCTCAATTAGGACGAAAGTAGAATGACTGAGACCACCTAAAGAACCCCAAAAGGAGAAACAGCTGTGAAACTCCACTCAACAGCTCTTCCCCGATATCTTACCAAACAGCTAAAAGACCAAGAAAATAAATAAATAAGAGACAGAAAGAAAAACCGTAAGGACGAGTCTGTCACTTAAAAGGAAAAAGAAAAGGTCACCGAAGTAAGTTTTCTAATCGGGAGAATGAGACAGCCGGAGAGGCTGAAGGCTAAGACTAAGCTTGAAATACTGTTGGAACTTTCACTTTTAAATCATCTTCTCTGAGGCAGGCGGGAGGTGGGCGGGAGACACGAGGCAAAGAAACGAAACAAGGAGGATTTAAGGAACCATAACTCCTCGTCAGTGTTTTCTTTTAAGGGAAAAATCTCCGTCTGTCTTTCTCTCGGTCCCACAAATTCAAATTTAAAACTACACTTTCTATATTACTCCTCCCCATTAAACTTTTTTACTTTAACAATATTCTTCTTTGTTTAAGGACCTTAGAAAAATGTGACAGACCTGACATTTTTATTTTCCTCCTCCTCCTACGCCTCTGTCTCCTTCCTCTACCCCGCTCTACCCTCCTTGTTTTCCTTTTTTCCTTTAATCCTTTAACATTTTTCTTCTTCTTTTCATCCCATGGTTGAATGCTTTCTCCTTAATTTTCATTCGAACTGTTTTCCGCTTTTCGAAAGCTCGCCGAAGACTCGTTACAAAAGGTTTTACTGTCTGGAGTGGTGGAAGAGGGAAAAATTATCCCCCACAGGCGGAAATGAAAGTTTCGAATCCGATGGAAATCAGGATTTTCGAATTAGAAACCTGAAAAGGTTAATAACGTTCGTGATGAAAGAAAAATTCGACAGTCATCCGAAAAGCTTATTAAATCCGAATCAAAAATACGTAGGAGATAAGTCCACAAGTTGGATCACACATACGCGTGGATTTTAATCAAGCAGAAGACTTTTCGAGAAGATAAGAAATGATCTCTCATCTTTTATTCAGTCACGAGAGAAAAGGAAGATGACAACTCAAAACTAAAAAGCTTTCGAGTGTGGTACTTGTCACCAGAACAAAAATCACGAAAAGAAAGTTTCATGATTAGCACACTGGTGGTCAGCTATAAGCCCATCTTCATCCCCCAAATTCTGCACTTTAATAAAAAATAGAGAACGAAACCAGAAGTGTTTCAGAAAGCTTGACTTCAATTACAAGAAAGTTCTTCAGACACCAAAGAACTGATTGCTGACTGTTAATACGTGCTGACGAATCACGGAAGAAGCAAAGGGTGGTCAATAAGTCAATCGCAAGGCAAAATTGGGTTGATACTTGATGGCTCGGATTGTTTGAAGTGGAATTCCGTGCACCAAAACTTTCTAACAATAGTCTAATCCATTGCATCTTATACTGAACCAAATATAAAAGTGTATAAGCCTAGTGTATACTCAAATGAGGGTATATATATATACTATATACATAGTGTATGAACTTCACATGTTTCACACCTCTTATTCCCCTTTAGACTATGGATATGACACACTTTTAAGATCAGAAATAGATCTCATATTATATACAGAAAAGTTGGCCTCCCTGTCACAATCAGCCACTCGTCCAAAATTTGTTAAAAGAAGTGGAGGACCTGTAGTTGAGTTGTCAAAGCTTTGACCTGACTAGAGAAGTGGTAGTTAAGAATCCCAACCTGATCCCTGAGACCTCCTCCAAATCCTGTTATACTGTAGGGCTGTAAAATGAGATTAAAACTCAGTTACAGTGAAAGGCAGAAATACACTACAAAATAAATTAACTACAACCACAGTAACCACAATTGGGAATAACAAGTAACAAAAGTAAATCACCGAAAAGAACTAAACTAAACCAAAAAGAACAAATCGGAAAAGGCGGTAGATGAGGCGGAAGTAAAAAGCAAACAAACCAAAAAAAAAGCAGAAAATCATTTTCCCCCAAAAAAGGGCGCGAAAAGAAACCGGAAATAACAACTTCTGTAAAAAGAAAAATTTTTTCTCTACAAATTCTGAAAATTCCACAAAATTAAATTTTCGCGAGTTAACTTTCTAATCTTCTGCTTTCACTTTTCACTTCCTCACACCTCCAAACTCTTTCAAATCTGATACTTCAATTTCTGACTTGAGTTTGTTTCTCCTCACTCCCAAACTGAGTCGTCATCATCCTCTCCTCACCTACCCCCCGTCCCCGTCACAGCCTTCAAAAGTAATAAAAAAAGTTTGGCGAGCCGGAAGACAGGAGAGAGTGCCGCGATCACAGGAAAAATTCTTCTGCTTTCTGATCTTCCTCATCTTCTACTTCTATCTTAAAGTAAACAAATAGACGAAGAGATGGTGAGAACTTACCACTTCCATCTCCTCTTCAACCTACATCCGGGGTAGAAGGAGCGGAAGTGTCAGCGAATCTATTCCAAAAGCGAAGGGATGGACACTAATTTTCTCATTTTCTTCTCTTTCCAGTTGTTTACGGCGTCAGTTGGGAAGAATGGTGGACCTACGATGGCATTTCCGGTGAGTCTGTAAACCCAAAAATAAATAACAATAATAAAACAAAACCAAAAACGGAAACGATTTCGTGAGTAACGAGATAAAACTGATTGGATGAGGCAATTCCGTCGAAAGGGGCGGCGATTCCCCCCGCACGCAAAAAGCTCATAAGGCCCACCATCCTGCCACCCACCTCCACCTCTCCGTCCAAGTCATTTGTCCAAGGACGTCGAACCCATTGAAATATTACCAGAAATCGGAGCTTATGGTCTTGAGCTTTTATGCCAAATTAAATTTCTTGGAACGGGAAGAAGGAGAAAGTGGAGAAAGGAACACGGGTGGGAGAAGACATAAATAAATAAG
Organism: Columbicola columbae; assembly: GCA_016920875.1. NCBI lineage: Eukaryota > Metazoa > Arthropoda > Insecta > Psocodea > Philopteridae > Columbicola > Columbicola columbae. The sequence goes on from JADMLL010000006.1 coordinate 5,401,762, forward strand.
CAAACAAGGGCGGAGGAGATTTTTCACATCAAATTAGGGTAGTAATAAGTTGGTATAGCTGTTCCATCATCGTATGATCGTGTGTGAGTGTTGGTATGAATGTTTCCATTTCCGGTTTGCTTATTTGTTTGTATTCTTTCATTTTCCATCTTTGACTTTGTGATAATCGTTGAATTTGGCTTCTCGAATTTGTCTTGATAAATCCTTCTTCTAGAATTTTGTCTTGTTTGATTTTTAATTACTGTACTGTACCTACTTTCTTGTGTCAGGTCTCTTGTCAACCTTTGTGGAGTAGGGACGGGTTTTGTTTCGTCCCTTTTGTGTGTGATAGCTTAAGCCTAACTGCTGAAACAGGTATACGAAGAAACCAGGTATACATTGCCGGCAATTTAAAAATGATCAAGTTAAACGAGTCAAGAAGAGTTGGGGAAACGACAGCAATTTCTTCCTCAAAATATTGACAAAACAAGAAATTAACACTGAACTCGATTTCCTAATCAAAAGCTCTAAGTGAGTATAAAATAAGTGACAAAGTGATCGAAAAACTGACAGGGCTGTCAGCAACTAGTGACTAGTTCCACTAAAAGAGACCCTAACGCATACATGACCAGACAAAAACAGAGGTGTCGACTCTTCCGCAATAATAAAAACTTTTTTGTGGGTTCTGTAGGTGACTATTGTGTTCTCTGACATTTCTGTTTTATGAAAAATCTTCCAAAAATAAACTTTTGTGTTGAGTATTAATTAGCCTAATTAGTTGGCCCTCTTCAGTTAAAAACGGGGAGGAGGGAGTTGGTATCTACCAAAGAAATCAATCATCTCTCCTTCTAAAAGTCAAAACAGGAAAGCCTGAATCAAGACTTTGAAATAATCGTCAGCCAACAGAAAACTATCTTATAGCCTTCCTCCCATTCCTTCTCCTGTTCTCTTCCATCTACTACTTCGGGTTACGACTTTGGTCAATTTCATATAACCTTCTCAAGCAGGTGGAGATGTGGGGAAGGTTGACAAACACCAGAAAAGGAAGCAGGACGAGAGGAAAATTTAAGCAACCATAACTCCTCAGTGTTTTCATTGAAAAGAGAAAAATCGAATCCCAATCTCTGTCCTCCTCCCAAAATAAAATCTCAAAGGTCGTAGAAAGACACTTGAGACAGAAACTACCTCAAAACGATGTTTTCAAATTGTTTAAATTCCAAAAGAAAAATCTCGAAAACTAATTTTCCGAAAGGTTTCCGACGGAATGAACAAATCCGAACAAATTCTTCAAAAAAAAGGAGAAGAAACTCGATAAATTCTGACCGTCGGAAAAATTTCCAGTCCTTTATGTGGGTAAAGGAAGTGAAATTCTTGTCCCCATCCCCAAGTGATGGAAGGAGAAAAAGAAAACATCAAACCCAACAGTCAAAGATGACCCAAAGAAAAAAACAGTCAAACTACCATCGACTCGATTTCCAAAACCGGAAACGCTTTATAAAAAGACGAACACGCATTCCACAGAGAGAAGGCAATTTCCTTTCTCTGGAGGCTGGACAAAGAGCGTCCGTCCGCGCCTTTTCAACCCCGTCAACTCCTCCGAGGATGCTGAGACAATCATTTTACGAATCGTTTGATCTTTGTAATTTCGGGTAAACAACAGAAACTTTTCCGGTGACCACGTTTAGAAAAACCTTCCGGGCAATCACCTAAATAAATCCCTCGAGTTTTCCCATGTAGCCTGCTGTCGCGGCTGTTGCTACCACTGACATCCTTTCCTTCATCATCTTTTGACCGGTTTTGTGGTCCTATCAGGTTGTTTTCTGTATTGGGGAAGACCCCGTTGCTCTCTTTTTGGGGAGTGGGGGAAGAAACCAACTCCTGCAGAGGAGTTGTTCTGGTCGTAAACAAATTTTGCGATTTGATTTTCAAATTCTGGATTAATTATACATTCGAGAATTGGAACGGGTTGTTGAGAGCAAGAGAATCAGCATTTTGGGTGTCCCCCGACCAAAAAAGTCACAAAAATGGAGAAACAAACAAGAAAAGTTGAAGAGGAATCAACAACAGACATGAAAATTAAAAACCACAGGAAGAGGGAAGGAAGGTTGGGCCTTGACCGAAACACTGAAGAAAGAATAAAAGGACAAAGAAAAATTATTAATCAATCAATCAATCAATCAATTAATCAATCAGTCATGTCCTACCTTTTCCTGCAGCTCAATAGGAGGTCTTTTCCTTGCGTTTAAACTTTTCCCAGTTTTCCTTTCACCCCCTCGGTCCCAGTTCGACAATCGAGAACGCCATCTGACGTCATCATCTCTATAATTTGTATCTGTCTTCTTCTTTTATTGTCTTCTCTTTTCTTCTGTGAAAATGTGGTCGTTTCCACAAGTCACTCGTAACCTTTTACATCTTCTATACGAAAGAACACTGCCCCAGTTTCTGACTTGAAGTTCTTCACTTTCTAAAAAAAAATTCTTCGGTAAGTTTTATACATTTCTTAATCCGCTCCTGAATAGAAGTTTTCTTTATTAATCCATACCAACATTCAATAAACCCAACCAACTCTTCGAATCCGAAACAAAAGACGAGGAAAAACAGTTTTAAACAAAAAAATCCTAATCACCCTAAAACCTCCAAATCAAAACCAGGAAGTTAAACTTACAGACAAACTCCAATCCCAACAGGAGAAAAAAAATACAAGAGGCCAGAAAAAAGACAAAAACAAGGATAAACAAAAGAAACAAAATCAAACAAAAAGGAAAGAAGTGGGGAAAAACCCAACAACAACAAACAAACAAAAATAAATTCACAAGACAGTCAACAGCAAACTAAAATCGGAGACAACAGGAAAAAAAAGGTAAAAAGAAATAAAATAAAAAGGGCAGAGGGGAAGCGGGTGAGAAGGAGGAGGAGGAGGAAGAAGATGGCGGGAAAGAAGGAGAAGAAAGGAGGAAGAGGAAAACTGGCAAAAACCAAATGACTCCATTCAAAAAATCATTTTCCTTTCTTTCCCACTTTTTCATTTCAGATTTGGTGGCGCACAACAGCAAAAATAAAGAAACCAAGAGAGCGAGGGAGGGAAAGAGGAAAAGGAAAAGAGGAAAGGAAAGGAAAAAAGAAAATCCTTTAAAAATAAAAACAAAAGAAAAACAATTTCGAGGAGAGAGAGAGAGAAAAGAAAAACAAAATCATGAGCTTTCGTCAAGTAGAAAATTCTAGGTAGAAAGCGCCTGTGAATAATTTATCTCAACTTCGAATGTTTCCTTTATTTGAAAAGATTTTCTTCTCCTCTCTTCTCCTTCCTCCTCCTTTTATTCCTTTTTCCGGGGAGGCTTTTTTCCGGGACAACAGCGAAATCAAACTAAAACTTCGATTATCGTCCTCTTCTACCACCTCCACCAGAAATAAAATTTGATTTCCAACGTTCAAGGAATTATGATGAGGTAAAAGAGGGCACTAGAAACCAAAGGTAGTAACTAAAACAGAAGTAGAAAAAGGTAGAAACTAACTCAAAGGCTTTGAACGACAGAAAAATTCGACAGTATTACATTATCATCGCGCCTAAAAAGACAAAATCAAAAGCCATCTGGTAGGTCTTTAAAACTGTGGTCAAGGATTTTGTGTTGGTACCTCTGAGTTGTTTAAATATGGCGTCGTGTAACGGTTACATGTTATAGATGAGTATGTGTACACCTGATTCTGTACAACAGTTCTACTTCCTACAAGAAACGTTCGAGAAATGATGTTGAGGTAAAGGAGAGGAGGAGAAGGAGAGGATGTGGGGAAATAAGAAAGAAGAAGATGAAAAGAAAGATGGAGATCAAAAGAGTAACCCAAAGAAAGACTGAGGAGGTATGATAGAAACTATTAACACTAGGACGTCCGGAGGTCTGATGTAAATCTTTCGGTGTCGGTTCTGGTGGAACATGAGGCTGTCGTCATGCTGTCTGAGTACCAATATTTGAAATTCACAACATATGAACTCTAGTAGTAATCAGTATAAGATCGTCAGCGACGGATGCGCAAAAATTCCCGAATGTGACGTCACCAGCCAATAGTGTTTGTGAAATATTTCATGGCACCACCATCGGATCACCGGCGGACAACAGATGCCGTTTTTATGACTCCACAGTGGGGCCAGCGGACGTCATAGTGTCATTGCTTAAATTTTTGCGGTCGTACTGTGTCGTTTTCTGTATATAGTATATACAAAGACTTCCAGACTGTGTGTCAGCAAAGCTGTTCAGCACTCACAAACCACAATGACTCCCAACCAGACTTAATATCACAACATCGCGCCTAAAAAGACGAAGAAAAGAAACCAAATCAGAAGAATCCAAAACCATCTTGTGGTCTTTCTCCAATCATATTAAAAGAAAAAGTTTCACTTCCGATAACTCACACCGAGTTTCCGTTTCCGATTAATTTCTTTCCACCTCTTTTATTTCCATTTCATTTAGAAAATTTAAATACATTTTTCCTCCTCCTCCTCCTCTTTCTCAGTTTCAGAAAACTCGGGAAGGAATCAGAAGAGAAGGAGGCACAAAAGAAAGAAATGTCTTCACCACCACCACTACTACCCCCTTCCCCATTTTCCGATGAAAAACACTTTTTAATAAAAAATTCCGGAAGTCGCAAACGGGGAAAGCATAATGAGCGGGAAAATCCTCCGGAATAACTTTTCTCTAATTTAATTCCGTTCGATTCAATTGAATTTAATTTAATTTAATTAGTTGGTGTCAAAAGAAAGGTTCTTCCAAGACGGATGAATGTGTTATCAACCAAAAAATGAAAAACGGAAATCGGCGTCAGGTTTTGATAGCTGATTGGAGGAGTTACGGATATGTCACATCGTTCTCTAGTAGAGAAAGCGGTGGAAAGACAAACTAGAGTTAGAGGGGAAGTGTAGTTTCTATGTGAGGAGGAAGTCGATGAAGACAAAATAGACACACAACAGGTGAGTAGATGGTTGGTTACATTGACAAACAGGCGGAGAGAGGAAAAGGAAGTCGAAAGAAATAAGACGAATAAGTAGACAAACCGACAGATAATTAAACAGATAAGGGAATGAGTGAGTAGATAGAACAGGTAACAAGTAGACAACCATGAAAGTTAGATGCAGGACAGAGAAGATCTTCTTGGAGTAACTTCCAAGCAAAACCTGTTCTTGATGGTTATGTAAGAGGTCACACGAGTCACAAGCTCACAAAATACCTGAAATTCAGGAAGCGACTTTCAAAAAGCTGTTGTTGAAGGAAGCTTTGAGCTTTCGAATCAAAATTTTCTTTCACAGCCTCCAGTCACTTTTCCTTTTTTTTCTATTCCCTCAGCCATGATTCTGTTTACAAACCTCCTCCCCCACCCACCCACCCTCCTACCCTTAACTCCCGGTGGGTATTATTAAAAATCAAAGGTTGGTACACCTTAGTTCTTTGAGTTAACCTCAGGGTCGTATGTAGGTTACCGAGTCAAATGGGTTTTTATTGGTTTTTCGCTTCCCGGAGGAATTCTCTCTCCTTTTGGCTGCTCTCTCATTTTATGACCTTACATTCCTCACTACCTTCCGTCTCCATTTGGGGTGATAATGGCGGACAACCGGAAATAGATTTAGTATTTTTGAGTATAAAGAGGGAAACTGTTGCTTCGGTAGCCAATCCTCCTGGGACACGCTTCCTTGACCAACCGGAAATAGACTAGATACCATCCCCGCATCGTCCTGAACCGTAGAGCTTTTGTGTTAGCCATTTGACCTTGGTTGGCGTTATGTCTTAATGACTGGATTCTATTTACACGAAGGTGACGTCACGACGGTATTGTTTCCCGCCAAATCCGTCGAGTCATCTTCAACTTTTACACTTCCTTTCTGTTTTAGACAATTCCTTTCGTCTATTGTCTGCCGTTTTGGTTTTTCTTTTGTCTTTATTTTTTGGGGGGTCTAAAAAAAGACGACCCAAAGCTTTTGTTCGTATCTGGCGTCACTCTTCCTCCCTTTCGACTTTTCCGATTTTCTCACTTTCATAAAATTATTTCGCCCTCGGCCAACACCTGACATTGAGGAGATGGTTAGGAAAAGTTGTCATTTTGTCAAGTCAACCAAACCCCCAACCAACCCCCACCACCACCACCACCTCCCTATTCCACCAAATCAAAGTTCATCAAAGTCACTCACTCATTCCATGATGATGATGATGATGATGAGTTTTCCCAAAATGACGTCTTGCCAAACATGATTTTTACACACACACACCACTCCACCCTCCACCCCCTCTCCCCCCCGCCACCACAGGAAATAAAAATCCATCAAGAAAAATTTTTAAACTGCAAAATTAAGGCCCTGAGTCCAACGGTGCAAATCAAAATTTGTCATTCACGCGCGATCCCAATCACAGATCCAATATCGGAATCAATAAATATGTGAGAGAGAGAGAGATGGAAGGGAAGAGGAGGAGAGAGAGAGAGAGAGAAGAGGGAACCGAAACCGATTAAAAATATTTCCCGGTTTTTCCGGGCCTGATTTTAATTGTGGAAAACCGAGATTTTTATCAAACGAATTGAAATTTTTTTTTGAAAGAGAGAGAGAGAGAACTCGGAATGAAAGTGAGGATGAAGGAGAGAGAGAGAGAGAGGAAGGAGAGAAAGGAAGGAAGAAAGGAGGAGAGAGGAATTAAATTTTCCAAAACTGACGGATGGATATGAGTTCAATTAATTTCACCAAAAGGTGCAACTTACTCTCTCTCTCTCTCAATTTTTTTAATATTTTAATATCAGCCATATTTTCAACTTTTGGGTTTAAATGTGCATGAAATAAAAATCCACCGGAAGTGGTTTAGTGAGAGCGCGCGCGCGCCAAAAAGAGGAATCAAACCCAACGCGGATTTAAACACACTGAATGACTTGTTAACGTCACGTGACACCTTTCTCTAAAATCATGCCATTGTTGTCGTGAGATTATCTATAATAGATAACCTCCAAGCAGAAGGAAGTTCCTGGAAGATGGTCGAAAGCTCTGAGTAAATGTTTTTCACTCGATAACTATCATTCTAAAGGTCATCGTAGTCTTTTCCAAAACTGATTTTTGTCTTTTTCCGGTTTTGCTGATTTTTGAGAAAAATGTCTCGTTTCCGGTTGGAGTTTTTTTGCTGGGAGGTTTTCACTCTGTTTGGAATAGTATAGGTTTTTAATCAGTGCCGGATCCACGCCACTACAAATATTTCCAGTCTCTTGGTGATGAGACCTGTTGCCAAAAGTTTGAATAACTTGAGCTTTTGATTTTTGTTTGTTCCGGAAGTAGTTATATATATAATATACTATATATAAGTGTGTATAAGTAGTTTTATATTATTTTTTTATCGTTTAAAAGAACCGTCATATTGATTTTTAATTTTTAATATATCCTCCTTGGTTAGTTTGTTTTGGAAATACTGAAATATTGTATTAGAATTATATTATGACAACAGTATTAGTATTATTGTTATATATATTTATTATATAGATTTGTACCTATGTAGGATAACGAAGCAGCATTTGTGGATGGGTGGGTGATTGATATAGCAACAGTACCCGAGTGGATCTTAGGCCATAAACCAAAAAGAAACTTTTCAAATGATTAACATCCGGGGAGGTGAACAAAGCCAAGAAACGACCCCCGCATAGTACGAATTATGTATAATATAACCAGTTTAAAAGGAAACCCTAATATTTTTCATTATTTCAAAAGCGGGAAACTCGAAAATTTCCCACGGTTTATGGTCGCCCCGCCTTTTTTGCCCTCTCCTCCTCTCGTTTTGTTTTGAACCGTCTCACCAACACTGTCTTTTTATTTTTAATGTATGACCTCCACCAACCCACTTCCTCCCGGAACCACCCGCATCTCCTCCCAGCATCCCTCCTCCACCACCTCCCCCTCGCAACCCCCTTGCACACCATATCTCCTTATGCGCGCCTGTTTTTATGTGTTCTTCTGGTTTTATGCTCCACGCTTTGGGAAATTTGTTTTTAAAAGCAATTTAGACTTTTTAGAGATGTTTTTTTTTCCCTTCTTCCTCCAAGATATTTATGTTCTTTTCCTCCCTCCCTACCTCCCTCCCTGTTTCTTCATCCCTCTCCTTACCATCCTCACATAAAGACAATATCATTGGTCATATTTTCCTTTTTTTATTCTATTTCGTTTTAATGGAGTCACAATTTCATTTTTTGCTGTTTTTTTCAATTACGACCGGAATTTCTCTCTCTGTCTCTTTCTTCCCTTTCCCACCAACCCCTCCTCCCCTTCTCCTCTCCTTCCACCCACCCCCGCGTCCCGGTTTTATTTGTCGGTTTGGTTTAGTGAATAATTTCCTTTTCCGGTTTTTGTTTTTTCTTTTGGTTTTGTTACCGAGTGTGTTCGTGTTTGTTCTTTTTTCTTTCTTTCTTTTGCTTCCTTTTTCTGTTTTGGGTTTGTTTGAGATGTCTTTGATCACTTACTTTCTTCTTTTTATTTTATTTCAGTGCATGCTGATTGTCTTGCACTTATTTTTGGGTTTTCTTTGTGAAGTGGAATGTGTTCGTGAGGATGAGAGACAGAAGCGAAAGTTTTTTTGTACAAAGTTTGGAGTTTTCTCTTTTTATTTTCTTTTGTTCTTTCATCTAGTTTGTCTTCACTTCTCTCATATTTTCCAAGGTTGTAGATCTTGGAGCGCATCCCTCAGGTTTCGTTAAAACTTGTCTACCTTAATTAGCATCGTCTAGTTTTTCTATTTCAAAAGTGCTTGAATGTATTCTTCGATAGTTCGTCTCAATCCTAGAGCTACAAGTTTTCTCTTTTTAGATTCGTCACTTTTCTCCAAACCAATCGTCTTACAAATTCTAGGTTTTCTAGAAGATTTCTCATCTTCATCTTTTCATCTGGAAATTTTAGAATCTCTGATGTTACAACTACGTCCCAGTGTCTCGATTTAGTTTTTGTAAATGTGGCTCTTTTTCATGTTTATTGTGGAGATGTGCATCACTTCAAACCCGCGACTTCTGGTTTCAAAAATTTCCCTCTGCACTGCTGACAACTTTTCGCTTTTTCATTTTGGTTTCCCTGATGTTTTATTAATGAAAAACAAAACAAGGCTCCAACTACCCAGTTCTTTTTAATGTCCTATTTTATCGAGGGAGAAAGCACAACCAAACACAACCAGTCAGTTCTTAATTTCAGCTGTGACATAGCAAAAGACTAAAAAGCACTGCACGCAAGGTAACCTACTTCCGGTTTCCAGAATCCAGATCCCATACAACTCCGACCCAATCTCTCTCTACACATTTCGAGCCTTTTAAAGCCATTCATCAAAATTAATTCGTTCAAAAACAAAAACAAAACCTAAATTTGGAGAAAGAACACGTGGTGACACGTGTCCTGGAATTCCACTTCCGGGTATTCCCAGAAGAACGAGCGGGAGTCCTCCGCAATAAAAATGGGATAAAACTTTCTCCACTTCCAAGTAGTCAATTCGACTTGGGGCTTACCCGGAAATGAAAATATTTTGTGTGTGTGTGGTGATAGGGGTGAGGATTGGGGGGGTGAAAGGGGTTGAAAACGCTCCGTGAAAAATAATTCGAGTTCCCGGCCGTAAATCCTGTGGGTAAAAACAACCCCTAAATTAAATCTAATAAGGAAGGAATGACGTAAAACATAATTTTGCAATACAAAACCGAAGGTAGGCCATTAATCAAGAATAGTTCGGACGAAACCCGGGGTTTTCAAGGTGAGAGAAGAAAGTGGAGAAAGTAGACGGAGAAAGGATCCTTTTGTTAATTAGCCGTGTGCATGAGCTTTTCGCCTCTGAAATTCCCCCCCGGCTCCGAGGAGAGAAACCGGAAAAGCTTCATTGGACCGCATAAATTTATTTTTCCCGAACTTTTCTTTTTATTCCTTTCGCTTACTTCCGGTCCGTCACACACTTTTCACTTTCTCGAATAGCACTCGAGAGGGTGTTTACGTCCTAAGTCTTTTACTTACATCAAATCCTTTCCCGAAGGCCCGGATAGTGTTTTGGTGATGAAATCGAAGATGAACACCAACGGCTTTCCTTCCACTTCCGGTTTTATCTGCAAATAAAAGATGGATTCCTGTAAGGGGATGTATATTTATTGGTAAATTTGTGGTTTGTCCCTTATTTATTTATTTATATATGGTAACATTGTTGCTTATTGAGTATTAATTTTAATAATTTGAGTATATTTATATTATTTATATATTTATCTGCCTATATATAACATTTTTGTCGGTTTTCTTGTCTTCCAATTCCTCTTTTTAATATTTGGTGAATTATTACCCACCAATGGAAGAAGAGAGGAGGAGCTGTATGATGGTCAATCTCCCTGAAAGTGCAGAAGGAAGGTTTGCCAGCAGTTGCTGCGTATTTGAGAAAATTTTTTAAGAAGTTGGAAGAAGCTGAGTTTGTGTTTCGTGTAGTGTAATGGGGTGGTGTATGACTATGTGTATAGTTACAGTATATAGTTGTACTTGATACATTTTTTGTAAAATAAATAAATTAAATATAATTAAAAATAAAATTCGGTGAATTGGTAGTTTATTTTTATTTATTTATTTATTTACGATCAATTTTCGTCGAATTTTGATGAATTTTTATTTATCTACAGACCTATGTATAATATTTATTTGTTGCTTACTTCCACACTTGTGTGTTTATTTTTATATTAGCCATTTCCGGCGCTCCAGACCAGAACCTACCTTTTATATTTATAAAATCATGGGACCATTCCTCTAGGCCAGGGATGGCGAACCTTTTTTCATGTCCGTGTCACAAGGTCATAAAAATTCTTTTTTTAAATAAAATTCTATTCGAAATGTTAGCTTGGTCAAAACTATAAGTAAGTATAAATAAATAAACAGATACAAGTACTTCTTCAAACAATTTCATCTACTGCGAATTTTTATATACTTCGAGAGAACTCGTTTGATATTGTAATAATAAAACGTATAATTTGCGGTCCTACTTGACATACTAACATAAGTATTACAAATTTATATTATAAATTAAGTATAGATTAATGATTTTTAATTAATTCATATAAAAAGATAGCTTTCTAAAAAAATGATTTTGTTTTTGTGCGTGCCATCAACATTTTCAAACGTGCCACTTGTGGCACGCGTGCCATACGTTCGTCATCCCTGCTCTAGGCTATTTATTTATTTATTTACGAGTTGCTATTGGTCTAGTTATCTATTTTACATCTGTTTATTATTTATTTATATATTGTCGTTGCGTATATATTTTATTCACAGCCTTGTGTAGTCACTTATCTTCCACCTGTAATTTATTTATTTATTAATAAAATTATATCAATCTTTATAATTATAATATAATAATATTATAAGTTCTTCGGCGTGTCGACCATTTCAGAATTTATTTTGTTAGACCGGAAGCAACCTCAGAAACAAGTGTTGGGCATAATCAACCTTTTGTGTTGGTACCAGTATGTATACGGTACTTAAGATGGCTACTAGTTATTGATTTCACTTTCTAGCTTTTAACACAGAGGGCCTTAGGTGAGAAGTAATAATGAGTAGATAAATAAATAAATAAAGTAAATTATCAATAATTCAGTGCTGACGGAAACAAATAATCAGTGTTAGACCTAATCAACCTTTTGAGTTGGTACCAGTGTGTGTTTTAAAATGGCTACTATTTATGGTTATTGATTTAATGTTATTGTAGTTGGTTATGTATCAATTATCTTCTATATATTATGCTTATTATAGTAATAACACTAACATTCAAGACGGGTATCTGTCCCAGTTCACCCGCGTTCTAGGTTTCTGTATAAAAAGTTTCTTTCCCTCGTCTTTCTTTATTTACTAAATCAAAACAGCAAAAAAAAATTCTTTAACTGTTGCCATTTCTCTACGTCCTCTATGAGGGCAAAAATAAAAATAAATCATGAGGCGAGACAAAAGAATTTTCCCAGGGCAAAAAAAAGGAAGTTTCTAAAAGGAAGAAGGAAAAAAAGGAAATTTCATTTCCTCCTCCAAGCCTAATTGTGGACAATTGTTTCGGTACTTTTGCCTAACGTGCGCTTTTTTTATTTACTTCGCCCCTGGAATTTTTAAATTCGAGCTTTCATGAAGTTTATAAAATAAAGCTTTTTGTTAACTTTAAGACTAATGTGCTAGAAAACCGCACAACTTTGAAACTATTATTTTAAACTCTTGATTCCGCGATCATTGCTCTCTGGAGGACACACTCTCGACTTTTTCACTTCTTCGTTTTGTCTTTCTACACTCTCTATTTGATCTAAAAAATAATTTTCAAAATGGCGGTTGATATATTATCTCAGAAGGGACTGAGAATCGGAATATACAGGAAGGTGAGTTCTAATTGGCTGGTTCAAGCACCGGATGTTCAGTATAAGTGGGAAGCCTATGCTGTAGAGGTTAGACTGCCTGACTGTAGTTCTTGTGGTGGTTTGTTCGAATCCTTCTTCCGTACCTTGTTATACTCAAGGCCGAAAAATGGAATTAAAACTAAGGTAGATAATAATAATATAAAGTATAAGTCATACGTACCTCCCAAAACGTCATGAGGAAGAGAAGAATCGGTCATTTTCAGCAGAATGAACCCATGAAGACTAACAAATCTTCCAGGAGAAAAAAGACAACACCAGCGTGGTTCCTAGAGACAATAAAAGATGTTAAGGAGCTTTAGGAATCACGTGACACCTTAAACAGCCTGAGAAGACAAAGAACAAAGTGGAGCCAAGGTTTCTGCTGAAAACGGGTAAAACGTGGTTCGAGGAGAAGAAAATAAGTCGCAGCAACAAGATGAGGGATTAATGGAGGAGGCAAAAATTAGAAAAAGAAAAACTGAAGTAATGACGTCACGGTCCTAAAAGATATACAATATATACATAATATAAGTAAAATGAAACCCAGGAAGCATTTAAGCCGAGGGAAACGACAGTAAAAATTGCGAAAGATAAAAAAATTTAGGGAAAGTTGAAGAAATATGTTCAAGGCAAAATTTAAATTTGAAATTTTCGTTAAACATGAGTGTAAAGATAGAAGAAAGTCGACAGAGACAAAAACTAAATAAATAAAACACGAAACCCCCACGATTGATGACAACAGCAAAATTTTTTCCCGGGGTTAAGGAACACGACTACACCTGGTTGAAAATTCAGCGAAGGGAATTCTTGACCGAGTGAACAAATCGACTTCGGCCCTTCGACCCTGAATTCAAAAACCATTCGGAATCATCCGCGTAAAAAAAAATAAGATGATCTCTTTCACGGCCGTTTCCCCATCTTCTTAAAGCATTCGGGGATGACCGCAAAAAACCATCGGGAAATTCTTTCGGAAAAGCGAAAGGAAAACTCAAAGCAATAAAAAACCGGGGAAACCGGACTCGGGGATAAACCGCCCACGTTTGACTTATACGCGTCGCTAAATACGTCGGCCGGAAAACGTTCGCCGTTTTTCACCCATCTCCCAATTTACCCATGCTTGACTTACCTTTCGGCCTTCGTTTAATAATGTAACCGAGGTTGCTTCCTCCAAAACCACCCCCTTTACACCCCCGTTCAAAAAGGCTGTGAGAGTTGTTCGCGGCCTTTAGACAAACGACTCCCTTCCCTTTCAAACCCCCGGAAAATTCCGGATGATATTTCACTTCTTCTCTTTTCTCTTTTCCCGGAGAGTGGGTGACTAGATTTGCGACAGTTTTCCCTTTCTTTTCCGGGAAATACGTCTTCCGTCAGAATCGTCGATTGTCTTTCTCCGCTGTTTTATTTCTCTTCTCATCCGTTCATTTCCAACCAACGGGATTCGGGGGAAACGTGGGTTTGACTGTTCCAACCTTTTCATCGATAATTTTTGTGTGTTCCTTTCTGTCTTGTTTTCTTTATTCTATTGTTCTCAATCATAAATTTTACAGGCGTGAAAGGACAAAAAAAAATGAAAGCCAAGCCCTCATCCCTTCCTCTTATCCTCACCACCTCTCATCCCTTTTCATTTTTGTTTATCTCGAGATTCATTTTTTTCCCTGCAGTCAATCAAAAGATTCAGTCAAAAAAAAAGTCGAAATTAATGAAAAGCAAATAAAAAATGGTTTATCGGATTTTGTTTTGGACGCGTAAAACCAAAATCATTGATTAATCGTTTATGCGATTGTGAGAGAGGAGAGAAAGGAGAAGGAATGTTACTTCTACCCCAACTCCCCGCATTCACACAAAACAAAAAATTCGTTTTGCTGTTGTTGTTTTGGATAAAATTGGATTTCTGTGCTTCTAATAATATTTTGCTACATAGTCTATCGAATGTTTATAGTCTATTTCGGGACTAATCGACGCAGACGTTAAGTTCACAAATTAGGATAATGAGTCTGTGACGTTACTGATTGATTATCCGACGGTTCTTATTCTGTATGGGCTTTGAACGTAGTCCTTCAACTTGTTAACCTGTTTGGATACCTGATATTTAGAACCTCATTCTAAAAGCTCTAAAATTCCTAGTCAACAAAAAATTTCTTTGTCTACCTAAACTCATTAGCAAGGTGACACGAAATTGATTTTGTGTAAATGATTCCGGGAACTTTTGGAACAGGTCTTGTGTCTGGGGAGTTTGGTATCGTTTTGCGAGTCCGAACTAAAAGAACCAAAAACCAGAAGCAGATGTTTCAACACCACACTCGGAGAAGAAGCCCGGATTAAGAACCTTTTCTGTTAATCCGAATAGTGATACCAAAACCTTGGCACTAATCTCCTCCCATAAAGGAATAACAACCTTCGTCAAAACACGAGCGTGGAGTCTTCTCCTAGAGGGAAACAAAGGACCAAAAGTCAAATAAACAATTTCTGATTACGACAAAAAAAAATTGTTCCACCAAACAGAAAAGATGAGGAAGCAAAAGAGAGAAGAGAGAGAGAGAGAGGGAGGGAGGGAGATGTAGACACAGCATGACATCACAAGAACGGCAACCTAATTGAAAATCCGTGTCACCAACAAAAGCAATCATCGGCCTTTGACGTCTTTTTAACGGTTTTTTGCAGTATAAACGTAAACACCTAAAAGAAGAATGAGACGACGACAACGACGACGAAGTCAAAGGAAGAATCGAGAGCGGAGGTGGGGGAGGGGGAACGACAGGAACGGGTGAGAGTGGCTTATTCAAATTTACTCAGCGGATTCCTCCTCCTCGGCCTCCCTCTCCCCGTTTCGAATAGAATCAAAATCGGTTTGATTGAGTCAAGAACATGTTTGGCTTCCTTTTGAAGAGGATTTTCACTTTTATGATTTTGAAAAATTATATTTGAAGAGAGCGGGGAAGAGTAGAGGGTGGGGGAGACACACAGACCCAGAGCGTGCGTGAAAGAGGGCCAGAAAAAAGTCTGACTTCTGTTTTTGATATTCACTCCGAGAGAGACAACAGTTCGGCAACAGACGAACACGAAACAAGACAAAAGAAGTTGGAGACAGAAGGATTTTGGTTGAAGTTAAAGATGAAACCCTCTCAAAACCAATGATAAAGATACCAAAGACAACAGGGTGTGTGAGGGGCTTAAACCCTCCTTCCTCCAACCGGCAGGAAATTTTCTGAATGCGGAAACTAATTTCTAAGTAACGTAAGACCTTTGTGGAGTCTTATGTTTCATTCTTCACATGTCGACAAGGAGGAAGAGGGATAGGTGGTGGTGTGTCAGTGCGCCAAAGAAGTATTTCACTCAAACTAGTTAAGAATCACGTCTAAGAACGGTTGTTAGTGGTAACCAAGGTGTGTCATTCAGTGCCGTAACACCTTCCATCTTCCTCTTTCCCTTTCCCGGAAAAATTTTATTTCTGGTTTAATGAGTCACCGAATCTCTCTACAAAAGCCTTTGAACCTGTTTCAGCATCCACGTCCAACCAACACGAATCTTAAATTTAAGAACTTTTCAAATACTTCCCTGACTCAGGGACGAAGGAAAACTTGAAGCTTCGAACAAAATTTTTATTTTCCCGAGTTGAAATTGTTGCTCATGTTGGCAATCTTCCGGTCCACGAGGGACTCATCCACGGATTATCGAGAAATTCATTACAACTTTTACAGCCGGCTGTTGGATCGTGAAACCGTACATCCAAACACTCAGAACCGTATCCGGTACGAATTTAACACACCTTCCCCCCGTGAGGCAACAGGGGGATGAAATCTCTTCGGGAATCGCGAATTCTTGGCTTGAGGGGTTCGTGGGGGATGGAAATGGTTTTTGGTTTTTAGATTTTTTCTTCACTCTCTTAAGGCCTCACCCGAGCCCTTGAAATTAAATCAAACGTTCGCATCATTTCCTCTCACATTTCCTCCGGAAGCTCAAGATGGGGATGGGGGTGAGGGGTTGGATATGAGATGAAACTTTCAATAATTTAGAGAATAATAAATGTTGGAGATATTTCATTCAATCCAATAAAAGGATCGCCTTTATGAAAAGTGGTTTTTCGAAATTAATGAGAAGTGGTCGGAAGGAGAAAGAAGAGAAGAAGAGGAAGGAGGAGGAGGAAGAGCGGAAAACAAGAGAACAAGACCGCGGTCAGGACTTCATTTATCTTTTTTAATTTTTATCTATCTTTCTCCACATCCAACAGTGAGATTAGATTGGCTCAAGAGCTTTCGAAAATTAGCTATACCATCAAACCCAACCCCACAGACCTTTTGAAAGTGACCCAAACTCCCGCCCTGGTAATTCGGCTTCTAACTCTTGGCGGTCGAGAGCCCTAATACAAGACCAAGGGGGTCAGGTATCTCGTACACAGTTTCACACCACAAACACCAGCACCAACACAAACAAAATGAAACAGTATAACTGTTCTTACTGAATTTTGAACATCAACAAGTATATTCAATATACTTGAATAACTAGTCAAATTACCTCCCAAACAGTATAAAAGTAGGCGTTATATATGCAAAATTAATCTCCAAAATTTTTATATTCAATTGTCACGATCCAATTTGAAGCGTTTGGATTGCCAGAAATGTATTACACTGTGAAAAAATTATAAATTTATAAACAAAATTATATTAATATAAAAGTAAAAAATGATCTTGTTGATGTGGAACACCACGACTACTTAATTTTGTTCTGCTTGAACGTTTCCGAAACTACGAATATGGCGATTCGTCACCATAAATAATGTCTGAATATATATTTGTAATTAATATATATTATAAAAATTGCTAATATAATATATTAATTAACCGGCCAGCAAATTAGCAACCTATATCAAATATATATATGTTTATACCCTTTAGCACCGTAGATTATATTTATCCAATTTCATTATATTTCTTATAATAAAGTTTTTCAAAAGATTTTTTTTACAAGTTTATAATTACCATATATATATTTTTAATTTAGTTTAATATTCTTATACAGACGCCGATTATCATACTTTTTCGGAAAATGTTTCCTATAACGACGAAAACTGTAGGCCTACAATTTCGCTAACCTTGAAAGCTGCCCGTCCTTTGGGCATACTAATAGAAAACTAGTCTGTCGTGAAAGTGAAATAGGTTACATAGTATACATTATAATATACTAAGTAACCTATCTCACTTTCATATTTATGGTTTCAAATTTTCTTATGTTTTCATATTTATCTAACATATTTAACTATTATATTATAATATATTTTTAAATATATTAATATATATCTTTAATAATATAAATGATTAATATATATAATATATATCTAAATAATCTATATCTAATATCTAATTAATATATATTTTAAAATAATTGATAATAGAATATGAAGCCAATAGATAATAGAATATTGCTCAAAACAATTAGAGTTTTAGAATATATTCAAAAAATATATATAGTATACATAAAATTTATGTTATATAGTAGTTAAAAAGTAAACGTTTATAAAATAATCAAAAATGATATTATTGACGTGGAGCTCCACGACTGACTATTTTGTTTTCTTCTTGTCTTCTGCTTTCTTTGATTAGTATTAAATCGAACGTTTCCCAAACAAATTTGGGGAATTGCCACTACTACATATATAGTATATTTATATATTTCTTACTCAAAAGGGAGGAGGTCTGGGGTGTACACTAAGAAGTTATAGTCGCGAGTTTAAATCCTCCTCCCATACACAGTTATACCCAATGAAAAGCGAGGAAAAAGGGATTAAAGCTCAAGTATAACTATAACTATATCCTCTACTCAAAATCATGATTTCCCGGAAAAAGCTTTCTAAAAGACCAATCAACATCCGGAAAGAATTAGTTCTGGTAATCAAACTACCCAAAAAAAGGTTTCCAGCCGTTACATCTGTCATTCTGACGGCTGTTCAATTTTCTCCAAAACCAACACCAAAAAAAGAAGACGAAGAAAAAGCTCCAAAACCGGATGTTAAGCAAAAAGCAATAAGATGGCGGAAGGGGGAAAGAGATTCGTTAAATGAATCCGACTTAACCTTAAGAGAATTTTTATTTAATTTTCACTTCTGCCAACCGTTGAAGAAAAATCTAATTTGCTTAGTCGTAAAAAATAAAATTCTTAACTTGCGGAAAACGGGAAACGAGAGCTTTAAACGAGGGGGGGGGGGAAGGAGATGAATAATCTGTCTCTAAAGAACCATATGAAGAACTGATGGATGGAAAGTGAAAGATGATTGCGGAAGATGGAAATGATGTTAGCGGAAGGAAAGACTTGGACACAGAACAAGAATCTAATTTCTTTTTATATTAAATATTTAAAATATTTGATTGTCATATTGTGTTCGGATCAAAAGGCAGATAAATTTTTATCTATAGATATTTTTTCTCTCTCAACAAAGATGGCGGAGAAGGGAGATAAAAACGAGGAGGATTGTGGGACATGTTCAAAACATTTTCATTCTTGAAAAATAAGTTTCTTTCCTTTATATAGTCTTTACCGTTCTCACAATATAGCTCAATATAGTTTGGTCGGTTAACACTACCCTATCACTACAATAGATCATTATGACTGTAGTTTCAGAATGTTCTTGGAGTGCCCTTATTCCCCTAGGTTGCAGGATAGGTAGAGTGTCTATGACTCAGTTTGACTAGACAGTCATAAACTTTTTGCTATCATAGAACTTTGAGGTAGTAGATTTTGACTACCATTCATTAGCTCCACAGCCCTGTGTGGGTCTTGGTCTTCCGCCATTCCGCCCTATCCAAAGCGCATTTCCTCCAGTTTTGGGTTCCAAGCATTTTGACTACGATAAACATTTACAAATTTGAACTACTGCTAAGGCTCAAGATTTGATAAATGAGTCATTCCTACACTAAAGCTTTCTACATATTTTTGCTACGATCAAGGTATCTAAAAATGACTTTTGCTAAACACAACATTTTTCTAGATAAATTAGAACCTAAGTATTCTAAGAGAAAGCTTCAAAACACCTAAACCTATAAATATGCTATACAGAGTAACCCATAGAAAGGTAACCTAGATAAGCCAATATAGTACCACCTGATAGTTATCATTAATAATCCAATAAATAAATTAAAGTAAACAAAACTAAACCTTAATAAGCTAATAAATAACACAAGTAAGAATCCATAAATATCTGTACAAATTATTGAATAAATAAATAACACACAGAACACATTCTTCAACGAGTAATGGAATAAACAAAGCTAACCAAAGAGAACTAGAGACTTGTAAATAGATGAAGTAACAAAACAGTAAACAACTCAATACGGTCCATCTATTCAAAGATGAATTTTCGCTATAAAATACTGAAAAATTTCAGTTATGATGACAATTTGCGGGGATGAGTTTTTGCTATAAATCAAAATTTCTAAGAGTAAATAGAACTAAGAAAGGACTACACTCCCAGAAATTAATTTTAAGCCTAGCAGGGTACAGTGTTTCAAGAAGACATTTCACTTTTGTTATAGCAGAGGTTTCTAGTATCAATTTCTTACTATAGTTATGCGATCTTTTATGTTCCTAAGCTTTTGAAGTTGTTCTTTGGTTGATAAACACAGGAAATGGTTTCAGAAAGTAGGAGAATTTAAACACACAGAGGGAGAGAGAGAGGACCATCATCAACAACAATTTCGGGAACTGATATACTCAAACTCATATCATTTGTATAAAAGAATCGTTATGATAGGAAAGCAGACGAAAAGATAATATATCGAAAAATTCCAGATTTTCAGTTACGATGACAGGTGGAAATGAATTTTTGCTATAATCAAGAATTCTAAATATGAATATCCTTCTTAGTCTAAATTTCCAAAATTAAGTTTAAGCACAGCCATAATTTTTAGAAATTAAATTATAGCGAGGTACAGTGTTTCGAGAAAACACTTCACTCTTGCTATAGTCGAGGTTTCTGATGTCAATTTCTTGCTATATTTATGCGATTCCTTATGTTCCTAAGCGTTTGAAGTTGTTGTTTGGTTGATAAACACAGGAAATCGTTTAAGAAAGTAGTAGAATAGAGTATTCCATAAAGGCTTTCAACAGAAAAATTTTTGCTGTCGTCAAGATTCCTGGCACCAATTTGTGAGTTAAACTACCGTATTTGACATTTAACATTTTTCACTCTTGGGCATAACAGAATAAGAGCCGGGCATAACTTTTATAGTCGGGTACTTTAACACTTCACCACAAACCTTCCGACATGCTATAGTTAAATTCTTACGCCTGTCAATACGACAAGAAACTGATTTAATAATCAACATAATAAAAAATAGTTTGACTAATTTCGTGACGTCAGTCAGTGCTAAAACCAAACCCAAAAAGACCAAAAATTGCTGGTGGTGATTCAAATCCAGTTTTTCACCCTTTTGGGGGTACAACAGGATGCGGGAGGAGAATTTTAACTCACGACCATTTGCATCCAAGTCAGGAACTTGAACCACTGCACCAAAAATTTAAATCAAATTAATCCTCCCCCACCCCCAAAAATTCTAAAACACTAATTTCGAGTTTGGAGGTTGAAACTCAGACGAGGGATTGTTACGGTTCTCATAAAACACATTACCAAACACAAGAAACTTCTTCAATTATCTCCTCTCCTCCCCGAGCCCCTTACCCCCACGATGGAAACCACGAAAGAAATAGAAAACTCTTAACAATCTAACAAACCGGAAGAAGGAAGTAAAGTTTTTTTTTAAAGTTAATGTTAACAAAGAAAAAACGAAAGGTAGAGAGAGAGAGAAGGAAATTACCAAAAAATGAGGAGAAAAACCGTTTATACAACCGAAAAGCGCCAACCTTATTATTTTCTATTAATTAGTTAATTAATTAATTTATTAATTAAGAGAATTTCGCTTGAGTAGCAAAGAACGAACCGCTATAAGCGAGGTCTGGAGAATCTTACCCCGGCTATAATCGATTCGTTGTTAAAATGATTTCGGACTTAGTTCCGGATTTTGTTTAAGAGTCTTATAGGTGGTGACGCTGGAAGGAGACAGAAGAAGATGGTGGTGGATGAGGAGAAGGAGGAGGGGTAATTTAATTTTTCAATTTTCATTCCTCCCACTAATACCAACAAAACGGTAGAAAATCTTTTCTTCGAGGAATTCGAATTAGAATTTAAGTGAATACTAACGTCTAACGCAATATATGGGCACGATATCATGACACGCCCTTTACAGTAATATATATACAGTTACTAGATACTGTTTGAGCTTCCATCGAAAAAGACAGAAGTTCACCTACGAGAATCAACTCGTGCCAAATAATAATAATAATAAAATTATTTTAATCAAACTTATAAAAATATAATTTTGAACCGGTAGTTACACGATACGCACAACATCAAACCCATATACATTGAATCCGCACTTCACGGATCAACATCAATACTGACATAAGTCAATCACCTTAAAAGTTTCACTACTACTCTCCTGTAGGAACGAGTCTAGCTTTTACAGCAAGCTAACATTGATCTAGAAGCTTCTGGAACACTTCTAAAGCCTTCTAGAATATTATTCTTCCATAACTTCTGTACGGAGAAGGCTCTCCTCACACCCGGAAGTCCCAGAAACACTTATAACGGACCTCCTGAAACCAGTGCACTCATTTGTGTGTCAAGGTTCTGCAGGAAGTACCTAAGGGCTAAAACCACTTATCTCCAAATTATTTTATTCAAATACAATTTAAATACTCAAAATCAAATTTCTTTCCCTTTGCCCCTGGTGCTTTGTGCAAAACCCTGGCGGTCACAAACTTTTCATCAAGTCTTACAGATACTAAATAACAAAACCCTTACTTCCGGTTAACTAAACACTTCATTTTAGTTTTGTTCTCCTCCTTAACAACGCGAGCTTTCCGATTTATTCATGATACGTGACTCCTCAAACTCCTCAAACTTTATCGACTGTCGTTAAATACGCACCTAAACACTTCCTAAACCTCCCCAAAAAACTTTTTCACTTCAAACCGAGAGATTCAAAATCCTCTGGGACGTTCGAATTAATTCTGGAAAAACTTAAAAAATTAAAATGGCGGACGAGATAAAGCGGGGTAGTAGTGAGAGGAGGAGGAGGAGGAGGAAAGCTTTTTGTTTGCACGGTACAAAAACCACTCGAGAAGGGTTTTTACTAAACCCTGACAAATTTATTTATTTATTTTTATTTTATTTTATTTCGAGTTGAAGGCCTCATCCTTAGAAGGAAAAGATTAGACGAGTGGATGGTGAGGTTGAGGGTTGAGGGTGGTTGTACGGTTTTTGGAGAAAGGGCCAGACAAATTTGTTTTTAATTAACCGAAAAGTGGAGACCCATGTCTCACGTCACTATCACTGTTTTCTTTTCCTTCTTCCTCTTCTTTCTTATCTCTCTCTCTTACCGATCTTTATCTCCTCCTCCTCCTCCACCTATCTGACTTAGTCTTGTCCTCTGGACACGAATCTTTGACTTTGGGTTACCTTAATTTGAGACAAACTGTTTTTTGTTTTGTTCTCTACTAGTTTTCGATATTTCAGTTTTGGTTATACTCCCCTGGGAGGTGAGGAAGAATGCAGGGAGGAGGGAGGAGACGTCATGACACAAAAAAAAATTTTTGAAACACGTAGAACGACTTCTCTAACTTGGCCCGAGTATATACGCATTAACACGATAATTCGGTTTGTTTTATACATAAAAATATACTAAAATAAACTTACTTACAATAAATATATACTGAATGAGGGTCCAAATAATAATATAAACCATCTCTGAGACACTTTCACTAATTAACTCACACTCAACATGTCACACTCACGAATACTCAAACACTAATGAATTCACGTGAGCCTAGCGGTGGTCACTTCCTCAAACAAAATAAGATGCGCGCGCATGATCTTTAGCTCCTTTTAACATTGATTACTATTTGCTACACTTAACAAGGTCATCACAGGTATAACCTATACAACATGATTATATCCTTCCCATTTACAAGAGACCACGTGATAAGACCAAACGATATTTCTGTCACACCCGAGCCTAATTACGAAAGAAGCTCCGAACACTACAGCAACGAAGGTTCATGCGTGACGTCACAGAATTTCGAAATCTTTGATAGATAATCAGGAAAACAATAAAATTTGGAAGAGAAACCGGAGGATACAGACGAAGGTCAACAAATAATTACGAATCTCTAAGCAACCAGGGAATTCCTATCCTCTTCAAAGCCTGGAGGGATGAACGAGAGACAGAAGGAGGTAGAGGAGGAAGACGAAAGTTGGAAGAAAATCATTTCCGCTTCCTCCTTTCCTTCTTCCTTAATTCTAATTCAATATTTCAAGCACATTTCTGTATATATATTAAAAAAAATTTTTTTCTAGTCCCTACAAGACCGAAATGTTGTCTTTAATATAACGATATTACAGTCAAAGGAAATAATCGTTAAGGAGGAGGCGAAGACGAAAGTGGAAGGGAATCAAAGAGACGAACTTACTCACCAGATGGAAGGAGAGAGGCGGGAGGAGAGGAGTCAGGAGGGAGGAAGAAGAGATGAAGACACGAAAATGCTTCACGATTAAAGAATTTATACTAATATTAGATTAGATCCGTGAGCAGCATCATTAGGGGGATGAACGTTAAGAGAAAAATTTTTATATACTTTATTGCGAAACTCATGTTTGCCAACTGAAGAATCTAGTTTCTCGTGATTGCGTGACCTCTCCCCAAACACACTACCCTTCTACCTCTCAAACGAACCTAGATTTTGATTTGAGGTTCCTTTTTCCTTAGAGTTTTGACCTTCTGTTTAGATAGCGTGCCTTTTAGATTCGAGTTTAGAGTCAGAGTTTGATGACCTTCTCTGTGCTGGATAGTGTGCAATATTTATGAAATGAAATTTGATAGACAGTGTGCGGTACTTTTGAAACGAGTATCCTCTTAAAGTGTGCAGTACTTTTGAAATGAAAGTTTGAGTACAGTATTTAAGAAGAAAATTCTCGTGTTTATCATTTTCCCTGATTTCTTTTTGGAGGAATTTAGTATTTGTGATATGAGTTCGGGTATAGAGTGTGCATTACTTTTGAAATAAACAACTTTCCAACTTGTGCATTGCTTTTGAAATGAATTTACAACAAAATTGTGTGTATAATTTATGACTAAAAAATAAACATCATATATATATATACTCATATCATATTTGATATGATCTCTGCTTAAGAGTGTGCATTACTTTTGAAACGGCCTCATTAAAACACAAAAATTATTTGTAATAAACTCAAACGAAAGATTTCTTATTAAGGGGAAAGTGATATCAACCTCCAAATTGAAAAAAAAAATTTGAGAACATGGCACGTGAGTCAGATTGACTCAATACACTCACAAACCTATTTTTGTGCGGTTTTTGTGCGATTTTTAAGTGCGTTTTCTTTGCGTTTATTGTGTGTCCGTATTTAGAACTGAAAAGCCCGGGAACTAATGAGAAGCGCAACAGTCAATGAGATCTCTCGACAGTCACTGCCATTTAGCGGCAGGAATGTGAGGAATTCTGTAGAAACCTGCAGAAACTTCGAACCATGCGAAGATTCGAGTAAAGTCGCGAATGCAAATCTAAAGAATTCTAGCATATTCTTAGTTTATGAGAAAGGACATATATTCCGATGTCGCCGGTGCCTACAGGAGAGTCTCAATTCAGTCTTTGTAGAGGTATGGTTATCAGGCATATCCTTTATGATTAAACCTTTTGTGAGTTAAACGTTGTGAATTTAAGATTTATTGCTGACGTCTTATTTCTCCGTGGACCTGGACTTTCGCAAGTGTTTAAAATAGATTCAGCTTTGTCATGAACGGCCTTTCTTCCTCGTTTTCATCTCTTTTTCTTGGGAAGTATTTGTGAGTCGCAGACATACCGAATACTATTAGCTATTCGTGATTTTTATACGCGTTTTATTTTATGCGGTCCCTATCCACAGCACAAGTTTGAGTTTATATAAATCTGGAGTTAAACAAACAGCTACAGGACTTCAATCAAAACAGCCCGAAAGAGGTGAAAAATGATCTAAAACAGATGAAAACTACAGGACAACGAGAAGGAAGCCAAAGGAGACAAAACAATTAACGAAAGTAGAGAGAAAGTTGTAAAAAAGTGGAGAAAAGACAAAAAAGGAATTAAAGATGGAGGGAGATGGGAGGAGAAGGAGAACATAAAACCAAAAAAAAAATTTTCATGAAAATAATTTCCGTCTAGACAATCCTCGCGGTGAGATGACACTCTCAACATTCTTCCCAAACTTTGGTCAAAACTCAAAAAGGGAAAAGGAAACAAACAAAACAAAAATTTTCCCTCCTTCTCTTACTTACAGCAGATAAATTTATCTACACAAAAAAAAGCTAAATCTTTTAGATGAAAGAAGAATCCTTTTCGAGCACACAAAAAATTGAATGAAAGAGGAGTAGAAGGAGGAGGAGGACAAAGAAAGAAACAAACAATCTCATTTCGACGTCTTCTTCTTCTTTCCTCTCAGTAGACCACATCCTTCCAGACATGTTGCAAAAAAAGAAGGAGAAGATAATTTATCATATCATTAGTAATCATTACACCGAATATTAACAGAGAGAGAGGAGGAGGAGGAGGAGGGAGGTACGGTGAAGAGGAGTAAGGGAAAAGAAAGATTTGGCAACAATGGAATTTCCTTTTGAAACGAACCAAAGAGAAGATAATCTCATGACAAAGTGGAAAAAGGCGGCACCAAAGGATTTTCCAATGGGATTTATGACCGGGATAAATGTCACGCGCCCCGACTTCCTACATTGACCAAAAGAGAGTCCAATTTCGTTGGAAAGTTTTGGAGGACAGAGGAGGAGGAGGAGGAAGAACTCTTTCATCAGTTCTTAAAATTACAGATTCAATTTTCTTATAACATTTGGGTGAGAAGTGAAAGGAAGAGGAAAGCGGTGCAGAAATAAGAGAAAGAGAAGATCACAAAGCACAAAATGAAGGCTTTCTTTTATACTTATCCAACTGTAATCAAGGTCTTTTTAAATTTCACAAAACAAGATAAAGGAATCAATGAAATATTAATCAATGTGAATTGTCCAAGAAGAAAATTATTCACTTCAAATTGCCCTAATTTTGAAAATGATGTCCTTATAAAAGTTTACGTGATACTTTCTCATTGACAGTGTGCATTACTTTTGAAATGACCTTCCCACCGATTTGTGCGTAACTTAATGAAAAAAATTTTTTGTTAAAAGTGTTCATCGATTCCAAACTGAGTTCCGTTTGAGGGTGCAGTGTTTCAGAGTGTGCATTACTTTTGAAATAAACGCCTCTCGAAGGTGTGCATTACTTTTGAAATGAATTTTTACCAACTTGAGTAATTCATGAGAAAAAAAAATGTCCTGCTAGAAGGTTTCATTTCCGTTTGAGAGTATCTATGAATTTATAAAATGGTTTCCGCTTTAAGGTGTGCAATACTTTTGAAATGAACTCCTCTCACAAGTGTGCATTATTTCTGAAATGAATTTCCAACGAAATTGTGAGCATAATTCGTGAAAAATTTCTCGTTAAAACTGTTTAACAATATCGAAATTAGCTCCGGCTGAGAGTTTGTATGCATTTGTGAAATGATTTCGGCTTCAGAGTGTGCATTACTTTTGAAATAAACGCCTCTCGAGGGTGTGCATTATTTTTGAAATGAATTTTTACCAAGTTGAGTGATCTACAAGACAAAGAAAATTCTCGCTGAAGGTGTTTATCATTTCTACATGAGAGTGTGTATGTATTTGTCAAATGGTTTCCGCTTCAAAGTGTGCATTACTTTTGAAATGAACTCCTCTAATTAGTGTGCATTATTTTTGAAATAAATTTCCAACTAAATTGTGTTTCATAATTTTTGTTTCCAAAAAAATTTCTCGTTAAAAGTTATTTAAATTTTCGAAATGAGTTCTGATTGAGAGTGTGCATTACTTTTGAAACGGGTTCTTCAAGAATAATTTTATTTATTTATTTAGCTTCAACCCCTTTTTTACCCTTAAGTATAACAAAATAAGGGTGAAGGATTCAAATTCACAACCATGACTTCTATGCTCTTGCGCTTTAAACATCACACCATAGACCAACACAAAAATAATTTTTAACAAACTCAAACGAAAGATTTCTCATCAAAAAGAGTCCAAATTTAAGAAGATGTGAGTACATGACACCAGAATAACCTTCAAAGAGTCAGACTGACTCAATATATAATTCCAAAGTTATACGAACAGCTACAAACCTTCAATACACGACAACAGACAAACACAAAACAGACCACGACTTGCTAACCACCAAATAAAGGAAGTAGCAGGGAAATTTAATCCCTGCCATACAGGGAAATTTCCCCGCCTTCCATCTCTCAAATACCTGCTCCCACAACCACTACCACGATCCATTAGTAGACAAAACGAGTCTCCAATGCGTATAAGTATGTGTATAAATTCAGAACCCTTTCCTCCTCCACTTCACTCATTTTTCTTTTTACTTCCACCCCCGCCCTCCCACCACCACCTTCATCCCCTTTCTCACCACCAATAATATACATCCAACCAGATACATAATATATAAGAATACGGTTAGTTGAAATGGCTTTACCGATATTATCGACAAAAAATTTTTTTTTCTCTATCAGATATGGAAATATGTCGGGAGAAATTTATTTTATTTTATTAAATTTTTTTCTCCTTTTTTGGGGTTGGTAGCATTGTAAGTGAATATCAATATCAGGGTTCCCAACCAAATAACTAAGAGTTTTCCTTTTCTCCTCTTCCACCTCCTCCTCCCTCGCCTTTCTTTTGTAAATAATCTCTTTTTCAATACTTTCCTTCTCCCCAAACTTGCTTTTATGTTTCTCCTTTCACTTCCTACTACCTCCTACCAACCCCCTTTCCCTTGACATCTACCCCCGTCCTCCCCCGTATTTGTTTCCGTTAAGAAATTTTTTGTAATGGATTTTCCATTAGGCTTCGAGAACGATCAGCCTCCCGAACAGATGGACCGACTTTTTCTTGTCCTCTTGTCTTCCTTTCCTTTTTTTGGGTGGTGGGAAAAGCGAACGTTTCGGTTCTTGTTCGCTACGCTTCTCTCTTCTTCAAGATTCTGATTGTGAAAGTTTTCCCTCCTCCTCCTCCTCCCCCGAACCAGAAATAATCGTGGAAAACCGTGACAAATGACGGGTGGGGTCTCGTGGGTGGAGATATCAAGTCAAAAACCTAACTCTCGGTCTCCGGAGGTTTTTCCGAGTCTCTTCCTCTTCCAAATGCAAAAACTTGACGTTTTCTTTCGGGGGTAGGTGTAGCCGGGGGTGGGGGTGGGAGCTTTTCCGTTTTAAATGATTTTAATTTCGCGGATTTATACGACGTGGAGGGGATGTGTTGGTGGCGGTTTGAATTGAAATTAATTAAAAATCAAATTTGAAACTGTGAGTCAAAAGTGGTCTCTCTCTCTCTCTCTAGCTGTCTTTGATGTTATTGGACGTCAGTGGAAATGATAAAAATCTTTGATTGGGGGGGTGTGTTTGACGTTGACTTCTTTCTCCTTTCCTCCCACCAGCCTCTCTCCTCCTAGAACAATTTGGGTGGAGTGGAATCCGAATCGAGATTCCGAACCTTGGTCTGACGGCTGTTATCTTCTGCTTTTATTTGAACCTTAATCAAATTTATCTACTAGAGTGGGAAGAAGAATTTCTTGTCAGCGGTTTTTAGAAACTCCGAGTTTCATGAGTTTTCTCGTCCTCTTCTACCCTGGTAACAGTATAAAATCGCCACACAACGATTATCTGTAGCAAAACCTCTAGTCTGGTACGGAAAAAATTTACAACACCAAGTGGTAGACGAACAGACCTCACAAGGACACCAACAACAACCGACAAAAGCGTTCCGCCCCACACCAGTCAAGGAAGTAGACCGAAACTGACTTATGCTCATCTTTCCTTACCTAACATCACCGCCATCTTGACTAATTCTTTTCGCAAAAACCTAATTATCTGGATTATGAAGCATTTAGATGAAAAAGCAGAAATTAGGATGAAACGAATCTGGAAGGAGTAAACGTTTAAGATTGAAATCTTGTTAATTAGTTTCGGGGATGAAGGGAGGGGGTAGTTAATGAATACGAAAACCGGGAAGCGGCACCGGTAAACGCTCTCTCCCACAATCATACCGACGTCTTTGTCGCGTGCCGCTCAAGTGAATTTCCACCCGGGAACAAAGGCTAAAAAACCGTTTGTTCGGGAGATTTCTCTTCCTATCCTCTCTCATTTCCCTCCACCACCACCCTCTCCTCCTCTTTTTTGTACCTACGTGTGTTTTTGATTTCCTTTTTAGAAAATATTTCTCCAAGGTCTCAGTTGATGGATGGAACAGAAGAAAGGGACTTTTCATCTTATCCAATCAAAGACGGAGGAATAATGCTGACAGAAAAGACTCGTCCCTTTCCACCCTCTGTCTCTCTTATCTTCTTTTAAAACCCTTTTTTGAGATAATTAAAATAATGGAGTCCTTTTGATTCCAAAGGAAAAGTCAAGATCTCGGGGGAAAGATCTCGGGAAAAATATTTCTTAACTCGGGAAAAAAAGGAGACAAACAAAAGAAGATCGCTATTTAAAGAGTTAAGACTCGAGGAATGAGTTCAAATTGTTAAGCGAGGAATAAAAGAAGATGAAGAAGACAAAGAAGAATCTTTGGCGGGAAATCCGTGATTTCGGTATCATCATCATCATCATCGTGTGCCATCTCCGCGTCGAAAGTTGGCAATCAACAGGCTATGGCGACCTTGGATGCTGCCGCTCGGAAGAGGGCGGCGGATGACATGCCGAACCATTCCCGAAGATTCTTCAGCCACGAGTTTTTCTTCTTCCGGGGCGTCGCTTCCTCTATTTTTCCTCCATGATGACCTACTTTATATTTGTCATTTCTCATTGTGTGTCCGAAGTACGTTTGCGGCGCTTAACCTCAGCTCTTCTCTATGCCCATACGAGCCAGAACTTCCGCGTTTGTCATTCGTCTCGTCAGGCAATTTTGAGCATGCGGCGGTAAAGCCACATCTCAAGTGTTCGATTTTCCTCTCTAGGGCCTTCGTAAGCGTCCACCCTTCGCACCCGTACAGAAGAACTGGAAGATCCGCGTTCTCATTGATTTCGGTATAGAGAAGCTAAAATTTATTCGATGCACTAACCCATAGTGAATAGCTTTGGGGTTAAATCCAGCGCAGTTTCACTAACAGACACAAAATCAAACCACACATATCCACACCCAGTACCAGAAACAACACAACACTAACTGTTGCAGAAAGGAGGTGACAAGTGCTGACACCAAGACTGTCAACCCGACGAAACGTTACAAAAGCTCATAGACGAGAGTAGAGACACGAATAGATGCTCCGAAGAATCGTTTCTAAACTTCACATTTCGAAATAAAATTCAAAATACAAGGTCGGTTTGGTTTACTTCCGGTTTCTAAATAATTGCAGTTGCATTGTATGCGCTTATGCATCAGTCAGAACCAGTTTCCCAACTAGTGCATATACGAACAGGTTTCGACTTGCATAACAACATCCTCTTCTCTCATTAGCCTCATTTGTATTTCATCCAACTCGACCTTCCTCATCATGATCTCGAGATCATTCTCAATCGCGGTCTTTTTTTATGCGATTGCAAAGTCCTAAAAACTCAAAATGACTTTGTCACACCACAAACCTAATTATTGTAGCAAATTATTTTGTAGGTCTATAATCATTAAAAAATTAAAACGTTTTAGTTAGCTGATAAGGAATCGACGTTTCATAAATATTGCACACTGAATAATTGATTCAGTTTTGTGAGGTTACTTTTTACCAGCGTTGATTATCACAAACATTCTCGGGATTATCGTCTAAGGAGATGGTTTAATTTGATTAGACCATACAAATACGATATAACTCGTAGTTGGCGGTGGGTTGGTGCAACTACAGGCTATATTATAGCTGGGAGTCAGTCGTAAATAAACGGAGACGCTCCACGTGGTCAGTTATTCTTGGAGGGTCTATAAAAAGAGCGAGAAACGAACACTAAAGTCACGAAAACCAAGAAGAAGATTCCACACAGACTCTATACCAGAGAAAAGGAAGAAAGACCAAAAAGAAGATGAAGAAGAGGAGGAGGAGAACGAAAATATTTTCTGGAAACCAAACGATTTCTCTGTGGTCGGGAAACTCGGTGGACGTTTATTTTCACGAATTGACCTCACAGTTTGTAACACAAATCAGTCACGTGGTACAGGGATGAGGGTGGGGGGTTGGAGGAGATTTTTCTGTTTTTTGCCAGAAAGTTTTCAAGTCTTGTGTTGCTTTTTTTGCAAAAACTTCGGGAAACTCATTAAAAAAAATTTTTTTTTGGGAGAACTTCCCGTAATTAGGTTGACTGACTCCAGACCTACTTGAGTTCTCCCTCTTCTTCCTCTTCTCTTTTCTTTTCCTTCGATAAATTAAAATCCTTTAAGCACTAAGAGAGAGAAAGTACTTTTCGAAAAATTTCGTACCCCTCCTGTCGTATTTTTTTGAGAGCCGAGCTTCCCACCGCCCTCCATGCTCCCATCTTGTCTTCCTATCAGGAGAAAGATGAAACCTCTCCAAAGGGAATTAGCCACTGGAAATTTTATTTTTCATTTTTTCTTTTACCCCGAGTAATTGGTACTTGATTCGGTACAATTTATCGAGGGATTCTTCCTTCTTCTTCTTCTTCTTTCTCTTTTCTCCTCCTCCTCATCTTCTTTTTTTCGGGGCAAAACATAATTGAAATATGATTTCATTCTCCCATTTGTATTTCCTTCTCTGATTCGCTTTCAAGTTGTCCTTTTTGTTGGTAATCTTCTTTGCCGAAGGTGGAAGGCTCAAGAGTCTGGTAGCCTTGAACCTTCATTCGAAACACACAAAAGTAGCAGAATCGACGATTTTATAGAAGTTTCAAGTTGGCAATGACGTCATTTCCTACCAAGGAAGCGTGTAGTTTTGTAGCTACTCATCGTTTTGTGTGTCACCTGTATGTGCCAGAGTATCTCACATCTCATCCATACATAGGACACCATGAAAGTTCTGAGGTGTGAGAGTTGTTTTGGGAATTTTACCTCGTCTTCCGGTTCAAATTTAGACATATCACATGTTTGCCATGGCTCCGGTTTCTTTTCCTTGGTTTCGTCTTTAGTTTCCGCTTTTGTTTGCTACATTTCTACTTCTTTTTAGAATTTCGGTGTTTAGAAGCTAGAAAGGTGGCTGAGATGGAGCTCAACTTCATCCTACACGATAAGAGTGACTCTCAGCATGGATCTCATAGGACGTGTTGATAAGGCAAACACCACTCCTATCAGAAGAAGCGAAAGAACCTTTTACGAGCCCTACGAAACTTGATCCCTTGATATGGCCGACTTAAAGTTTCGGAGCTTTTGATTCAAAAAGAAAAATGAGCGGTTACTTCCGGAATTACACCAATAACCCGAGCACATTTCCTTCCCTTTTACGACTCCGGAACGAACTGAAAAATTGCTTTTATATCGACTGTAAAAAATTTTTCCCCGTTTTCATCATCATCTTCTTCTTCCTTTCATTCCTTTCTTTCTTTCTCTTCCTTGACACACACAAATTGCCTTCAACAGAGACAAAATTTCTTCAAATCAAAATCAAACTTCCCTACATCCCTGAAAATCCCTGTCCATTATCCATACAGCCACACCTCCATCATCGTGTCACTTCCTCCTAAACAAAATAGGCGTGGACTTTGATGTTTCCTTTCCAAGGTCATCAACAACCCAAGAGAAAAGACTTTCCAGGACCCGCCATCATATGAACGATGTGAAAATCTCGTGATTCTTCAGGAGTGAAAACCCGAGGACAAAAGGAAAATAACCGCGGAAGTCAAAAGCAAAACAAAAAAATTCGTGTACCGGTTTCCTTCCGCTTCACTTCCGCTTTCCTTCCAATCCCCTTCCCTCGACGATATTCCCTCATAGCCGTTAATGCGTGAAAATTTATCTTTACTCCCATACTTCCGGTGAATTGAATTAAATTTTTCATCTCCACTTCCGGTTTTCCTTTCATGCATTCATGCCTGTGCGGCGGAGGGAGAACGTAGAGATAGAGACCTCTTCTGTGGAGGACTTTTCCAACTAAAATTAAACCGAAAACTCGTCTTCATCTTCCTCGAGTGAGCTTTCTGGGAAAAGCTTTTGCGGCCTACTCTCCGTTTCCATATCCGGTTTTCATCAGTCCCTCCGTTTGACCGTAACTCCCAAGTGGGATGATTCACGGTTTCCGGTGGATTTTCTAATTGATTGGAGCTTTTGAGGTCGTTTACCATCGTCCCAGAGGGAGAAACCTGGAGAATTTGGAGGGTTTGGTTTGATCGGAAGTTTAATCATCAATCGGTGTTTGAATTTCTTGCTTTCCTTCCTTCCAAACCAGGACAAGAAGTCATCTTTCTAATTCTCCTTCCCTACCCCCTCCTCTCTTCCATCTTCTGTTCCAAGAAAAGAAAGAGATCACGTTCGAGAAGTTAATTCGATTCCGATACAAACTTAACCCTCGCGTAGAGAATTTCAATTAAATTTCAAAACAGGGAAGAGAGGAGAGGAGGAAGAAGAAGAAGATGGAAGAAGGAGGAAAGAAAATTAAAACAAACATGTGGAAGAGAAAGACAAGACATCTGGACGAGACAAAAACGGGTAAAATAAGATAAAAACTGAAATTCACAGATAAATAAAATCGTCCAACAGGATTTTTGAAAACCTTCCCCTTCAACCTCCCCCAAAGTCCCACAAAAATCAGTTTTTAAAGGCTCCCCATCTCCTCTGTTTCAGGTCCTGCTTTCTGGGGCTTGATCAACCCCGAATGGTCTCTTTGCAACAGGGGCAGAAGGCAATCTCCGGTCAATTTGGAACCCGACAAACTTCTCTTTGATCCTAATTTAAGATCGCTACATATCGACAAACACAGGGTGAGTATACTGATCTAAGCTCAATATCCGGTTCTACCGGAAGTTTATTTCTCTCTTTATATCTCCGATCCTGTTTAGAATTCTAAAGAAGTCGGTCTGCGTTATCGTGTTTATGACTTTCTCGGCAATTTTCTAATTTCAACAGTTTTATCTACAAATAATCTAGAATTTAATAATTTTTGTCTTGTCTCCTTTTTACGCGGATTATTTTAATACAATTTCCAAGCTACGCGACTCGGAAAAATTATTTTTTCGAAACCCAGGAAGACGGTTTTAGGAAAACGTAACCATAACAACACTCATTTGAAGAAATGTAAGAAGACTGTCGAGCCATATCGATAATATAGGAAACGCGATAAAAATTTTTAGGCAGGAATTTTTCTACAACCGCATAAAACGAGACCTGATTTTTTTTAACCATCCTGCCCCGGAAGTGGTGTATTAGAAGCCTTATTGCTGACATCGCAACTACTAATACAAACTTCCGGTTTCTTCATTTCCGTTTGAGTGTAGACCTAGTAAATGTCTCCTATAAAACGGGATTTTCCTTTGACTCCTCCTCTTCTACTCTCTCTCTCTCTCTCTCTCTTCCTTTCCTTCCGCACACTCGATAATAAAACCGAATGAAAGAAGAAAGTTTTTAAAAGGAAACAAAGAAAAATTATGCGAAGTAATCAAGTTAGACGTCGAGGGAAGGAAAAACTTTTCCCCGAAAATCCTTTTCGTAAACTGTTTTTATGCTCATATAAGGTCTCTGCCACTCCGCCCACCGTTGCCCCACCGCCACCACTTCCCTCCTCTCTAACTCCGCCTCTATACGAGGAGGCAAACTTTTCCCGAGGAGGAGGCAAAAAGAAAAACTTGTTTTTAAAACTAAGTTTCCTTCTTCGAACGTGAGAAGTTTCCGAGGTTAAATGTTCTCCCGGAAAAAGGTTTATTATTAAAAATATGAACATTAAATACGAAAGTAAGGAAATTAAAAGGTTCGTGAAAGGCATATTAGGCTGTCGCAGGTGTTTTATGTCTCGGGAGGAAGAACAAAAACGAGGAGGAAGAGTCTGGAAAAAAAAGATTCAGACACGTACTCTCAGATTTCGTTTCTGTGCGGTGGACATGTCTCACGAACAAAAATTCTTATTTTAAAGAAATTCTTTCCAAACACGTCCTTAATGTTATTATTATGAACGGACACGTCTTCTTACATTGCCAACAAAAAATTAATAATTCCTTCTTCCCAAATGACTCTGTTATTAATTTAGTTGTTAGTGTTTAGTTCTAAACACGTCTTTGGTTGTACGAAACTAATCTCAAAAATCATTTTCAATATAATGACCTATTTTACTTATATAATAGCAATAGAAAACTATGTCTTCTTACATTTCCCGATTATATATATTTTTAGGTTAAATACAGTAATTGGCATACAAATGTGAACGGCACAACTTTAGAATTGGCTTAAGTCTGGTTCGAAGTCTAAATTTATGTCTAAATTGAAAATTTAAATTTGATTTGAAGGAAATAAATTTATTACTAGTGGTCTTAACAGATTTTAAGATTTAAAAAAAAATTTTTGATTACAAAAATAAAATCCAGCTATCAATGAATTCTTCCTTTATCCGACCCTGGGTAGAGGTAGAGGTTTGGTACTTAAATAAAAATTCCTTTAAAGCAAAAGTCATCTACTTGTAATCTCGAAATCGGAAGCTGAGAGCAGCTAACTAGGGTTTAATCTTTTTCTATTTTAGTCGCACAATTTTAAAATCGCGTAAATAGAGTTTGTGGGTTGTATGTTGGGTTTGAAGTGTGGAATCATATTTCACTACAACCCCTCCACCACTTTTACAGATAAACGGGTACATAGCCAACACAGGACACAGCGTCATATTCACCATCGACAACACTACGAGAAACCACATCAACGTCACCGGAGGACCCCTGTCCTACAGGTACCAGTTCCAGGAAATGCACATGCACTACGGACTACACGACGACTCCGGAAGCGAACATTCAATCAACGACTATGCTTTTCCGGCTGAGGTGAGTTTCACCGACTTTGAATGAAGTGCCTCCCCCGCAGCCCCCAGCCCCCAACAATCACTCCAGGCCTCTTTCCCAACGTGAAAAAGCCTTCAGCGAAATCATATTTACAGAATAAAAACCGACAGCGAGAGAGAGAGAAGGTGAGGAGAGACAACAGGAGCGGTTCCGGGGCCTTTTTTTTTTATATTTCACCGTCAGCAATATATCAACAACAAAAAAATTTTTTTTTCTGTTGGCTGTCGGTCTCACGCACACACCACATACACGTTTGAGTCGTATTGCCCCATCCTTGTGTAAACCGATACCCCCCCCCCTCACTCGCGAAATAACAATTTTATAATTCAAATCATGCTTTTAATCATGATTATGTTTTGATTGGGTTCTATAAATCACTTTTTATAGCGCGATACACTTTTTTTTCGATTGTATAAAGTCTTTTTAACCGAATCTCTCTCTTTTTTTGGTGCACGCCCCCCCCATCACCCCCACCCCGCCACCTCTCCACCTCTCGATATAAGGTTTCGTTTTGTAAATCAAAAAATTGCTTTCCCTGTCTTTTTTATTTCATTTTTATAGCTTAATTATAGTCGGCACGCGTTTCAAATTAATTTTATAGCGTTTTTTTGTTTTATCGCTTTTACTTAATAATGGCATTTCAATTTTTTCCCCGTTCGGGGGAAGGGGGAAGGGAAACGGGGTAGAAGCTTACCACAGAGATGGTTATAGTGATAGTCGTTAGAGGTTCTTAAAAGAGTCGGAAAAACGCTTATATAGATACTATAAACAATTTAATTTCCCTTTTTTTTGTCTTCCTCTCTGTCGAATGTCGAGGATTTACGAAATTGAGATTTATTTCCGGTTTTATATCTTCCGGATTTGCGGGGGTAGAATTTAATTTTATAGCGTTTGTTTAGAGGTCTTTGTGGTAGACCTTGAGAGGACGTAATTGTGTCGGAAAGTCGTTAAGCTGGTGAAAGGTTTGGGTGACCTATAGTTTGTGTGACTACCCAGAAGATGAGACCGAAAGAGGTTGTAGAGGTTTTGCTGCCTGAGGGGATGTATATCCGGTTTTGGTGGTGTCTATACAAACTGACTTGAGTTTTGCTGTTGTGAGATTTTTCCCGATTTAGTGCTGCTTTCTAAACCCATCAAGAGGTGGGTGATGGGCGATAGAGTTTTGGTACAAAACTATACAACCTGCAGGTGCACCTACGTCCTGGACCACAAACGTCATCTTAGAAAGATCAAAACCCATCCATCACGCAGATTCTGACTCAACTCTTACGTTTCCAACTAGCTTCATGAACCCCGAGGACCCAAAAACAAACAAAAACCTCAACTTCCGGTCATTATATGCTTCTCTTCATTAGTTTCCAGTTTCCTATGTGACGTCACCAAGTTTCCCTTTCGTTTCTCCCTCGATGTGACCATTAGTCACCGAAATAATTACTGTGTGCCCAAGATGAGGATGACGAATCGCATAAACAAATCCTTCTACCTTTCCCGCCCTCCTTCCTCCTCTTCCCCGCCCGGTCCCAGGGGATTTTTCCAAAGCCTTAGAATTTTCCTTTTCCTCACAACTTTTCCAATTTCCCTCTTTTTTTCTGCTGAATATTCAAAAATAATTTTCTCTCCCCAACACTGTTTGTTGTCTCTCTCTAACCCGCTTCCTCCCGTTTTCCTTATTTTCTCTCCCCGGTCTCCTTCCTTCCATTCCAATATTGACTACACAATAAATACGTTATTGTACACGCGGGAAAGAGAAAAAAAGGAAGAAAAGAATAAAGATGATAAAAATATAATAATAAAATAAAATATTCAATTTTATATATATAAAAAAAAATCTGTTCAAGAGAAATTTAGAAAGTTATTTTCTAAAGTGGAATACTAAAAAGTGAAATTTGATTTAGTTTCCTTTGACTGGAACCATTGGGGGGGAAAAAAAGGAAGAAAATTTTCCTTTTTTGTATTTTCCAAATACAATGAGCAATAACTATAATAAATTCGGTGCCCCCTTCCCCTCTTCCTACTGTTTGGTTAAACTCGCGTCGAGGAAATCGGTTTTATTCCTTCCTCCCAGCATCCTCCTCATCTCTCTCCTTCCACGGTTCTCTTAATTTTTTTTCTCTCCTCTCTTGAGATCATTGTTTTTGAATAAATTTTCCTTTCTTCTCTCTTTCCTCCACTTTCACTCCTCCTCTCTCTTTTGTGGGTTTCTAGAAAAAGTTTTTCTGTTAAGCGATGAGTTTCTTCTTTCCTGTTCTTCACTAAAAGTTCTTGACACTACCTTATGACTGAATGTTGTTGGAGTGTCTTCATTTCTTTAGGTTGTGTGAGATGAGAGATGGTTAAAACTCCATCTACACTACAAATTCGTTGATTTACAAATACCGAGTGTTTACATGAATGTGTTTCACGCCGACACTGAATAACTGCGAAACTGAATTACTGAATGACCGGCGACGAGTGACCTGTTTATATACCTTCACTCAAGAATAGTCTCGAAGTTCTTCGGAAACACGTTCTAGAACTCTCTCGAGCTTTATAGAAGCTTCTCTTCCCATAAGCTTAATATGGGAAGAAGTTCTCGATGATTCGAGACCATTCTTACCTTTTGTAGTGTCGCAACCTGCGCCGCATTTTGTTTTTGTTTTTAGTCGTAACATTTTCGTTTGGTGGCTTAGGTCGCGACACTTTTTATTTGGTCGCCACAGGTTGCAAGATAGGTACAGCTCTCTCCCTGTAATTATCTAGACTAGTGGTCGGCAAACTCGTCATTCAAAAGAGCCATAAGAAATTGAAATTTGGTCAAAGAGCCATTTTTAAAAAATTTTCTTTCTGGAGATAAGCTTTGCTGAGATATTTTTACACTGTACACTCTCGAGCTTGCCTTGACTTAATACTGTATGTCTTGGGCTAAAATATTTATGAAAGGGATTCTGTACTACATTGTTTTTATAATGAATTCTGCATCGAAGTGTGCATTACTTTTGAAATGAATCACACACCATAGTAAGCATCACACTCACATTTCTGTGATAAAATTTTTCATAAATGATACACATAATGTACATAAAAGTGGAATTGATTTCATAAATAGTGCTCACTTCCATGAACGATTAAATCTCATGAAATAGGTACTATCAGTGTATGTTCAGGTCTACTATCATGGACCGCTAAATTTTCTTTTGCTGACTTAAACCCCTGGGGTTAGACCACTTTTGGGATTCACTACTCAAGAGCATACAGCTTTGATGAGTATGTCTAGTAAATTCCAGACTCATGGTGACAACAAGTGGAGATGGTTTTTGTCATAATCAAGATTTCTAAGTATGAGTATCCTTCTTCTTAGTCTAAATTTTCAGGAATTAATTTATAGTATAGCCAAAATTTCTAGAAATGAAATTATAGCCGGCTGCAGTCTTTCGAGAAGACATTTCACTTCTGCTACAGCCGAGGTTTCTGATGTCAATTTCTTGCTATATTTATGCGATTCCTTATTTTTTGTAAGCTTTTAGTTGTTCTTTGGTTGATAAACACAGGAAATCGTTTAAGAAAGTAGTAGAATACAGACACAGAGAGGGGGAGGGACAATCATCAACAACAGTTTCGAGAACTGATTATACTCAACCTCACATCATTTGTAGTGAAGAATCATTATAACAAGAAAGCGGAGAAGAAGATAAGAGCATGACAGAATAAAACAGGAGGAACAAACCAAACAAAACGAGAACAGCATCCCAAACAGGGAAGAAAAAAAAAAGTTGCGATCATTGTAATCGCTTTCATCCGGCTAAAAGAGATGAGTCTCAGCCTCGCCCCACAACCCACCCCACCTCCGAAATTCACACGAGCTTATGAATAATTCATGGGTATTCATGCAAGAGGGTTACCAGATTTGAAAAAATAAACACCCCGACCCATTCACTACAACAACAACAACAGCAAAAAGCGAGATAAGAATAAATAAAAGTGCGGGAAAGCTGGTAATGAAAGATATACAAAAACGAGAGAGGAAACGGTTCTAAGAACATTTTGTCAACAGCGACGACGATTGCAGAAAGCCAAACAGAGAATTTTACAGACACCGATGGATAAATAAATAAACCAACAGGAAATGGTTAAGCACAAAAGCCCTCAAAGTCCGGTGAATGAGAAGTTGTAATGAAACGTGTCCGCCACGTGGAATTTTAAATCCGTTCTCGAAATTGGGAAAACTTCTTTTCCATAATTGGTTTCCGCGAATTGAGAAAATAGTTGTAAAACCGGAAATGAACGAACCGGATTACAAAAAAAAAACTTTTCCTCTCTGGGATTCGAAGTGGGACATCATTTTCTTTTTCTTCCATTTCCGGCTTTTTTTTTAAACCACCGCCCCCTTCTCACTCCCAGGAGCTTTCCTTAATTAAATCCGATTGTCCCGTCGAGAGATTAAAAACACCCCCAATTTGAATATAAACAAATTTCCGGGTTTCAAAATCCTTTTCCCGTTTTTCATATAAATTTCTCGACCGGAAATAAAAAATTTTCCCCGTGAGAAGTGGTTCGTTCGCTTTGGTTTTCGGTAGATAAAGCCATGGATGAGAGGGTTTTGGTTTTCCTTTCCTGGAGGCTTTTGGAAGGAAGGTTTTGAGCTTTTCGTCTGATTACTTCTTGTTCTCATGTGGTGATGTTGTCCTGTCGATTTCTTCCTCTCCGCCATCATCATGTGCCGTCTCCGCGTCGAAGGTTGGCAATTAACAGGACTATGGCGAACTTGGATGCTGCTGTCATGCCGAACACTTCTCTTAGGTTCTTGATCACCAAGTTTTCCGTCTTCCGGGGCATCGCTTTTCCTCTATTTTCCCCTCCAGCTGGAGTAGTTTGTGTTTGCTGTTCCGTAGGTGTTTCAAGTATTGTAGTTTCCGGCGCTTAACTTCGTCGCCATTGTATGATTATCTATAAAATATTTATCTACTTACCCCCTTCCTATAGCATCCGATTTTCCGGCTACGTATTCTTTTTGTCGTTTTTCGAGTTTTCTGATAAATTCGTGTCTACCCTCATTTGCTGCTTGCTTCCGGCAAACCTGAAATTGTTGATTTGAACTTTATTTGAAGGAGATGACGCTATCGAAGAAGAATAAGGCGGCAAAATAAGAAAACTGTTAGCTCGGCTCTGATTTAAAATAAAGAAAAAATAAATCTGGTAACATTTTGTGCAACTTGTTTCCCTTCCCTGCCCCGCCTCCTCCTCCTCTCTCTCTCTTAACCTCTTCCATTCACTTTCATTTCCCAATTCTCATTTTCTCCGTTTCCCCGCGTAAAAATTGAAAATGTGAGGAAACTGGCAAAGTTCAATTTCCTCCGTTGGAAAACCAAAATTTCTTTTTTTATATGACTCCTGCCACACAAGGAGATGTGAAACGGGATAGAGGGGAAGGGGGAGGA
The DNA here is from genome assembly GCA_016920875.1 of Columbicola columbae. Lineage (NCBI taxonomy): Eukaryota > Metazoa > Arthropoda > Insecta > Psocodea > Philopteridae > Columbicola > Columbicola columbae. Next base: position 5,443,600 of record JADMLL010000006.1, read on the forward strand.
GGAGGAAAAGCGTTGAGAGCTGCTGACTCGAAACCGTGGACTTTGAACCTCTCGCTGACCTTTAATGTCATATAAATTTCCTTCCTACTTTCGCCACGTTTATAACGAAATTTCGGGCTTTTGGCCGGGAAAGTGTTTTTGAAAAGGATTTTCCACCACCACCCCCCCACATCCCCTTCCTTTCCCGAGTTTTGAAGAAAGAAAATGTCTCCGTGGACGGAGGAGCGGGAAAACAACCTAATTTTCATCCCACCATCGGAAGAACACAAGGAAACCGACGTTACTTTTCCAAGAGAGTTAGGAATGAGGACTTTGTCCGCTGTTGGCTGTTGTTCTCTGGTCTATGTTCGTGTGTTTATCATCCACGAAAGCGAACCGCCGTCACGAAAACGTTTTCTTTTTCTTTTTGAATGGATTCACGGCAAATGTAAGTCACTTAAAAATTTGAAGTGACACTAAAAGGAAACGAATCAGGGACGGATTAAGTTTTTCCTCCTCTTCTTTCATTTTCCCCTTTCTTCCATCTTCAACTCCCTGCCTTTTTCTGTTCATATTTGGTTTTTCTTTTCTTTTTATTTCTCTTTGCCCACTTGAGAATTTAATTTTTGTAATTTTAATTTCAAAACTTGGTTGACTTTCCCCCGAATTTCCCGGATTTTCTCATTAAATTATTTTTTTCTGTCGTTTTCTTTTCATTTTTTTTTATTCATGAGTCACTTTCCCCCGACCGTGACTTCTCTTTTTTTGTTCTTAGTTATTTTGTTATGTCCTCTTTTCATTCCTCCTCCTCCTCTCTCTGTCTCTTTCTGTATTTAAATCCTTTTCTGTGATGCCTTTTATGTCTTATCCGTCATTAATTCGGCATGTTGACTTTCAATAGTCTTCCCTCTGTTCAGTTTTTCTCTCATTTTTCTGTTTAATAGACTTTTCCCTAAAATCTTATTTCCTTTCCGACAATTTATAACTTTTCCTTTGAGTCCATCATTTTTTGTCTCCATTTCCGGGGAAGGAGAATGGAAGTGTCGTCAGCAGGGGAGCCTTAAAGCCAAACGGTAATCGCTTCGGTTTGATAGGGTGTTCAGTATTGATTCGCTCATATCGATGGATTTTCCAAAACACTCTGGCGGTTATGGTTTTGTGGTGTTTTGAGTGGAAGAGGGGAAAGCGGGGTCGAATAAAACGGCCGTGAAAATTTCGCAGTGTCACGGTTTCAAAATCCACCGATTCATTTCCGGTTTTTGAACAGCGGGTCGAACTCACTCACACCCACAAACTAACCAACCCACCCTGACTTTCCATATTATACTTTTATACTATACCTTACGACCACTTCATAAATTATTCTACAAATTGACTACGTTGTAGTGACATACAGAAGACCTTTGAACGAATTGAATCTTTCATCAAATTCAAAACGGAAACAGTGACTCAGGTCGAATTGACTTTCGTGCATCGTTTTTATTTATTAACGTCGCCATCTTTTCATTTTGAATTTGGTAGCTTTTCATCTTTCCCCGCAGTTCTAACTGATAATCTTTAATTCAACGGTTTTGTTCCTTACAACCATAAAACCAGAGAAAAGATTAATTTTATCCCTTCACTACAGAATAATTTCCGACAGTAGATCATTATCTTCCCTTTTTGTTTTACTTTCTTAACTGCTTCTATTGTGACACTGTGACACTTGTTAAAATCTACTCCAAGACTTTTGGGAGGTAGATTATAACTTAAAGAAGATAGATGTCGTTAGAGCTGACTGGATAAAAAGTTTATTGGCTAGTTAGATAATTTAACTAATAACTGTGAGTACCGGTGTGAATATCTTTTGTCTGCTGATGTGACTGCTTGATTCTAGTGCCCTCTAATAAATTACAAACAAGTTTTTAATGTTCAACGAGTCAAAATGACTCATTTTGAACTTATTCAAATCCACCTTGCTGTAGTTCTCGATTGTTTATTCCAAAATTTATCAAAAAAGCTTTGCTGTCTCTTTGGTGGGATTTGAATCTTTTAATTTGAGCTTCCGAGCAAAAACAACGTTCAATTCTGAAGTGTACTGTGATCGACAGGAGAAACTGAACGATTCAGTTAAAGAAAAAAGGCTAGAATGGGTCAACAGGGAGGGTTCGGTGCTCCAACAGGGTAATCGAAACCACATACACGGAAAAAGCTTTCAGACATTGGATGGGTTATACCGCCACGAAATTTCCCAACTGACATTGAACACAAGAATTCCTGTATTCTGAAGGGAACTGGCGAGCATTTCACACCTTCACGAGTCCTAACAACCAAGGAAGATGACAAAAGAACTCGACAGGAACAGCCAAGAAAGAAGGGAACAAAGTAATGCTTCCTATGTGTCTCTTTCCGGCTAAAGACATAACCTCCAGAACTCTAAAGGAGAGTCAGTACAACGAAGCGCCGAGGACTTCTGGAAAGTATAGCCTCTACCGGCGGGTCTTCTGGGAACCTCAGACGCCAGCAATGTGATCAAATTAACTTTATAAAGAGATATACTGCCACACCAATCAAACCCACTAGACCTGACACCTTTCGATCACCATTTGTTTCGGTCACTACAAAATTTTTAAGACGGTGGAACGTTTAATTAAAACGACAGAGACAAAAATCGCTTCGACCAGCAAAGAATAAAAATTTTATGACCTACAGCCAAAAAGATGGCAAGAAATCAAAATAGACAGTTTTCAATTGAACAGAATATTATTTCACTACAAGGAAATCGTTCACAGCCCAAATTTATTGTAGTGAATGGTAATAGGTTAAAAAGTTCGCGATGCGATGTAACATTCTTGCTTCTCTCATGGGATGAGCCACCACTGTCACATACCCAATGTTGGTGGTTTTAACAAAACAACAGAAACCTCCCCAACGTCCAAACCTAATTTTTGCCTATTTTTCCTGGTCCGGTTCAAATATTTGGTTCGTAAAATTCAGAATACAACAGGACAGACAAATTTTTTTGGTCCGAGTGAGAAATTCTGATTCCTGGTTCTCCAAATGCGAATTTGAATAAGGCAGAAACAGTTCTCCCCACTGTAAGCAACTCATAAATCTGTCTGACTTCGAATTTCCTCGACACTGCGGTCTTTTATACTCTCGATCATGTGCTGAATATTTCTTTTCCTTATCCAATCCATCAAAAAATAAATTAAACAAGAAATGGGTCACGAAACATTTTTATCCGACACAATCATTAATACCGATTTGAAAGAAAGCAAGAATAAAACAAAACAAGGGAAACCTGCATTCTGGATTCGTTCCTGTCCAGGTCAGTGAATAAAGTAAATCAAACGTGACGGAGGATTTGATATATTGCTCGACTTCATGAACCGGAGAAACTTGTTACGGGGGAAATTCGAATGTTTTGAGGGAAAGCCTTAACACACAAAAAAGGAAAACGTATTTAGGGAGTAAGAGACATGCGAGAAGAGAAGGAAGAGTCAAGAGTAGGAGGAAGAGGGAAGGAAAAAGCCAAACGAAAAATAAGAAGAAGAGAAAAGAAATGAAGAAAGAGGGAAAGAAGATAAGCGAAAGCTTTTGTATTCATCGACAATTCAATTCCCACCAAATTAAATGAATATTCAACCATGCGTGATCTTACATAATATATCACAGAGCAGCCATTTTTCAACTTGTTTTCGAAAACCCGATGAGAAAAACAGAAACAAAGAAAACATTTGGATTAACGAGAAAATGAGAAAGCCACGAAGGAGGAGGAGAGATTGTCCGGATGAATTAAACACGGCACTGAATTAAACACCATGTAACATGTGAGGAGGAGATGACTTTTGTCAATCTCCAATCGATCCATGTATACAGTATAGAACGCAATCATTCTCCTAACCCAAAATCATATTTTCCCAAGGAAATAAGCAATCGGGCCCACTACCCTCTCTCCACCTCTGTTTCTTACTACAACCACATCTTGTACTCCTCTCTCTCTCTCTTTCCTCGTACTTAATCCGTTTTTCTTCCTTTTTTTAAACAAAGTTAAACGTTTCACCTGCTGCCGACAGCTGACAGACGTAAACTTTCTTTTTTTTTCCTCTTATCCTCATCCTTTCCTGTTCCCAAAGGAATACGAGAAAAAATTCTTCTTCTTCTCTTCTTTATTCATGTTCTGTATGCCTTTTCTTTTCCCGTCCTCCTCCTTACAGTATAAAAATGCGAATCTGACAAATTAATTATATGATAAGAAGGTGTTGTTGTGATAAAGCTCTACAATCTTGAGATAGGCCCTACAGAAACCGGGTTGTCATCCTTAGTCAAAGTTGTTAGCTGCTGTTAATGACCAAATGTCATTTCATAAATACTGCACGTTTTGATTTGTTTATTCGGTATAACAACTTCCCAGTGTTGCCATTTCGTTTTGACATGTACTTAGTTAGGATTGTAAAAAGACATTAACGCCTCACTACTTCGTACCAAATTGATCTTTCGTCTTAGAATTTTCCCATCAATGTTCGTTCCTTTACTAAAATTTGTTTTGTAAAACAAGACAGTGTAACAGTCGGAGGAATAACGTTACCAACATTAATAGTGTCAGCAGCGGAGACTTCACAACTCAAAAATTACCCAGCCTCTTTGACCTGAAAATTTTTGTAACTCTTCCTATTTTCCTTCCACTATCACCAAGATATTCCTTTCAAAGCTAACAACCTAGTCAGCAGTGTTAGGAGGTGGTACGAATAAACATCCCAACGGATTACTCTGACAAACGACAATGTATAGCTCTACAACTAAACATACGACACTGTTTGACACTCTACATTCTGTAACGTCAGCAGTTGACGTCTTCCACAACTTAGTACGTCCATTAACCTTAACATATTTAAAGGTGTTATGACAAGGATTGCTGGGATAAGAAACCTAACAGGTCAGTGACTGGTGAAAAGGATTCAGCCAAGTCAAAAACCTGGGTTGATGACTGCTGACTAACAACTTCACTTCCCTTTAAATAATAAGAGAACTTAAGTAGTTGAAGAATTAATCATAAGTCATGAGGTGGTGAAGAGTCAGCCAGTCAGAACATGTCAACTCAAATAAGAGGCTGTATATAACTAATATCACCGATTTCCGGTTATTAACTTATTAACTACTATACTATATACTATTCAAAAATGAGAAAGACGACTCTTCATTGTACTATCAGAATTACGGCTGAGAAGAGGTTACAAGAAAACACCAAATGACATTTCATAAATACTGCACAACTTGATTGGTTTATTTGGTATAACAACTTTCCAGTGTTGCCATTTCGGTTGGACAAGTTACTTAGTAATGTAAAAAGACATTATCGACTCACTACCTCATACCAAATTGATCTTTCATCTTAGAATGTGAATGTCAGTTAAGATTTTTACGGTTATCTAGTCTAGCTAGTCACGGACTACTCATCAGTTTAGTTTTAATTAGTTTTATTTTTATATGTATCCTTAGTTTTATATTATTTGTACCTAAATATACTGCATATACTCAAAAGCAAGAGACATAATCTCCAAACCAGAGGTCGGCAACCTTTTTTGGCCACAGATCAGGATCGACCAAAATGCCAGTATTAAAGAGACGTTTGGCGACAGGACAATTTCGCTGCATTCCGCATACTATCGGCCAATTCCATATCCAGTCAGGCGAGGTGGGGCTTTAACTATTTTATATACACTGGATGTTATACTAGATTCAAATTTGGTATTTTTATAACTTGGCGACAAAAATTTTTGGGAAAAGGAAAAATGTTTGTATATCTTATACTTAATTTTTGGAACTAAAGTGGGTCACTTGAAATTACCAAATGGGTGACCCACGGGCCATAGGTTGCCGACCTCTTCTCTAAACTATTATCTACCAAAGGTAAACTACGTTTTAGAAGATAATTGAACACAGAAACGAACACAAAAAAATTAGAAAAACTAACGAAGCTCAAGAATAAAGCAAAAAGCAGAAATTCAAGTCGTGGAAACAAAAAGACCGAGGCAAAAACACCTGCAGCTTAAAAGTATAAATAATTAAAACGTGTTATTCAACACAAAGAATATAAATAAGTAAATAAATAACAAAACAAAAGAAAATGGAAATCAAAAAGCGGGGGCAAAAGGGAAAAAGATCGCCAAAGGAAATCAAAACATTAAAAAGCAATAAACCAAAACGATTGCTGAGAGAGAGAGAGATTGAGCAAAGTGATTAAAAAATCAAAAATATTCTCCAAACACAAATATTATAAAAAATATACAAAAAAAATTATTTTTGACGTTTTGACGTCACAGTTTCCTCCCCCGCCCCAAAAAGGGAGGCGGGGGTAAATCTCAGGCGATTTGTCAGCTAATAACTCACTAAAAGTCAAAAATTGGTTCAAAAAAAATCAAATATTAGTATATAGAGAGAGAGAGGAGAAAAGCAAATTTTCGTCTTTCATCTCATCCCTTGGCTCGTTTCCCACCCCCTACCCCCCGCTTTCTACCCTTGGAAACATCAAACGCCAATTTGTTTCAAATTTTCTTTTACCTAAAACTAATAATGTGACAAGCCAAGAGGTTGCCAGTTGCCAGGAACCCGAGCCCGAAAATCTTTTTCTTATAAATTTTGAAAAACTCTTCGCCGTTTTATTTTTTCCAGGAAAATTTTTTATCTCCCTTCACCCCCGATTGAGCTTTACAAGAACCTCCCAAACCTCCTCCTTTCGAAAATCCTTCTTTGTCCTCAAAGGAAGATGTCGTTCACATGAGACATCTTCAACGTGGAGGAGTAAAGTTGTTTGATGGCCTTGAGAAGCGAATCACGTGACATGTCAACTCAAATAAGAGGCTGTATATAGTTAGTATCTACCAATTTCCGGTTTTTAAACCCATACTGTACTATAGTATATATACTCTTGGTACTCAAGCTTTTTCCTTCCCCGGCCAAATTTCCATTGTGAGTGGGTCACACGACTTACCAAAAGGTTTTTACAAGTCCGGCTTTCGACTCATACAGTCCACCCTCAGGGCGTCATCTGTATATACATCTGTCAGTCGGTTTCTGTCTGTATTTTCTGTACATTGCCCCATAAAGATATGTTGAGGCGAACAATGTCAGCAGTTTCTGAGCACAGACCCGAACATTTTCGTACTGGTCAGGCACTATAGTTCAGACTTAACAATGAGCAATCGGCCTCTCAGAAATCTTCGCTCAGTCGGTTTCCACTGGGCCACTCAGTAGAGCTTGGTGGGCCGCATGTGGCCCACGGGTCGCAGTTTGAATACCAAGGCTATATACTATTCAAACATGAGAAAGACAACTCTTCATTATACTGTCAGAATTAAAGTGCTAACGACTACGAAGAGATTACAAGAAAACACCAATCGTCATTTCATAAATACTGCACACTTTGATTTGTTTATTTGGTATAACAACTTTCCAGTGTTGCCATTTTGTTCTGACCTGTTACTTAGTCAGGAATGTAAAAAGACATTATCAACTCACTACCTCGTACCAAACTGATCTTTCATCTTAGAACGTGAATGTCAGTTTATTAAGATTTCTACTGTTATCTTTGATTAATAAATAAATAAAGACATAATTATGGATTGTAGACGGTTCAGACTCATACAGTATGTGTTCCTATACTTAAGATAATATGTGTACACAGTTTGGTTGGAACCGGTTTATAGGTTCTGGATTTATGACGTCACATACAACCAAACATACCAAAGTAGATGGACCAGAAAATAATGTCGTTTTTTTTAGCCGACCAAAACTTGAAAACTGCGGGTTTAAACTCGCGTAAAAAGTCCAAAGCGTAGTTTAACAGTTACATAAACAAGATACCCACTCCAGCACTAAACTAAACTAAACTAAGCTAAGTTAAGCTTTCTCTTTGTTTCAGATTCAGATTTTCGGATTCAATTCTCAGTTGTATTCTAATTTTTCCGAGGCTTTGTATCGAGCCCAGGGAATAGTAGCCATATCATTGTTGTTACAGGTAAGTCAGCAATAAATTTTCTAAATCAAATTCGACAAACACTCACCCTTTCAATCCTGCTCACACTCCAGAGTAAGACGTCACCAGGCCGAAAACAATCTCCAACACCATCTCGTCGCTCACTCGCTTCCTAGATGTCCATTTTTCGCCGGTCTAGTCTCGTCGGTTTGTCACCAATCCGGACCTGAATATAAGGAAATCCGTTTTTTATTTTATTTTTCATCTTTCATATAAATCTTAAGCAAACAGAACAAAAAAATTGAATTAGTTTAAATTAATGAAAAATTTTTGCTGTAGGATTTCCCACGTGAGACTTAGGAGTTTTTAAAGAGAAAGAGTGAAAGTTGGTTAAAAAGAAAGAAAGAGAAAGCGGAGGGAGGAAGGGAACCGTTGGGAATGGAGGAAGAAAAACGGAAAACAGTAGAAGAGAAAGAGAGGAGGAAGGAGACGAAAAACCGTTGCGCTTTTTTTCCGAGAATTTTTGTCCTTTTTTTCGTGTTCCTTTTGTTTTTGAGAGAGAGAGAGGATGAAGGAGGAGGAGAGAGAGAGTGGGTGGGAAGAGAGAAAAAAGGAAAGGAAACAAATAAACGAAGTAAATATTAGCACAATTACATAATGCTACAATGAATGCTGTTGTTTCGGACCCATGAAAAACAATGAAATTGGAACTTTTAGAACCCCGCCATGGAAAAGCGAGTCGTGAAAAACCGGGATTTTTCCGGGAAATCTTCTATTCCTCTCCTCTCCCTCCCTCCTACTACCACTTCTACTCTCTTTCCACCTTTTCCACCCACGCCTTTGCTACTTTTGTTGATTTTAATTCTAAAAATTTTTCCCGTCCTTTTCGACCTAAAACCGGAAAAATAAAAAAAAAGTTTCGGTGCAGCGAAACCATTTCCGCAAAATAGATTCACATACACACTCACTACAGCAATCTTAGCCTATTTTGTAATCTCCTAATCAGAACCCATCCGATGCTAACACTCAAACCGTCCGAGTTATTTTTTTGGCGCCAAAATTACACCCGACCCCCCAGTATGGCAAGATTTGAATGTATTTCCGGTTGAAAAATATTTTTCACAAAACTTTGAATGTGTTGTGTGTAGCTAGTACCTAAGAGTTTTGCCGTTTGCCGTTAAAATATTAATATTCCTTGCTGAGTCAGTAATAAAAGACAGCTTCGTGCTGAGGGTCACCAACGTTCAAGGAGTTATTCTTTTGTTTCATAGCCCAAGTAGCCCAAAATTTTTAGTAGTATTCTTCGAGACCATAACACAGATTTTCCTCTCATCACTTTGGATGGTATTTCCTGTTGGAAGCCTTTTGGAGAACATGCTGACTATGTATTTAGTCTACTTAGGTCTCTACATACATACGCTCTATAGTGGAATATAGCGGAAGTATAATTGTTGTTAGACCCGGAAGTGAACTGATATAATGATTCGATACTATCGCGTTAATGACGTCAAACTTTTGTCTGTTACGACCCTCAGTATCTCTTGCTGAGTGAGTATTAAAAGGCTCAGCTTTTTAAGATTGTCAGCTTTGTGCTGAGGATCACCAAGATTCACAGACTAATTGTTTCATTTAATAGCCCAGTTTTGGTGGTATTCTTCGAGACTATAATTCAGATTTTCCTGTCAACACGTTGGGTGGTATTTCCGGTTGAGAGCCTTTTGAGAACACGCTCGCTATATATTTTAGTCAAGGTTTAGGCCTATGCACAAATTCACTAGAGCTTTATAAATAAAACTGTAGAATATGTATAGAATTTATGGCGGAAGTATGACTGTTTAAGACCGGAAGTTCGAATTATCAAAAATGGTTCGATAATTGTCGAGCATCAGTCAATTTTCTAATTTTTCTAAATTTAGACTTGGGCGGCTTGATAGCCAAAAGCTTACATTACTAACACTAATCCTGTTACTACTCACTTTTCCTCTCCTCTCCACTCCACTTCTCATCCTTACCTATATCCTGTTATTTCCTCAGTCAGTTCCCGGACAAACCCCAAACCCAACAACTTATAGTTCCTTCCTCTGGGACAGGTTGTCGTTATATTTGGAGACAGAAAACAGCCAACACTAACAGTCGAGATAACATCTCAAATCTCACCCGATATTGTCTGAATTCAAGCATGTCGTAGGCCCAGACGAGACGCTCGAGTAAAAGGTATCGGAAAGCTATAACAGACACTAAAATCTTCGACTAAACGGAGCTAACAGACCAGAAGTAATTAACAACAATTGCCAACCTAATAACAATTTCACGGTTTTGTACTCTCCACAAAGCTCAAATTTACCGACGACTATCTCCGTGAAACTGTTTCCCGTGAAATTCAAGTGAATCTGTCACTTTCTCTGTTCTGGGTTTAGCCAATCTGTACAGCGCAACAGCAAACCTTGTTTCTCTTTGTTGAGTCCTCCGCCAAATTCATTCGACTATTCATATTCATCAAATAAGCTAGGTAGAAGTGATTAATTAATGAAATTTTATCACATTTACCGGCTAGTTTATATAATCACCAACTGGAGACGTGGGTTTAGTCAAAGATTGATTCAGATGGTTCGGTTCTTTTTCGTGTGTTCGCCAGGTCTTGTTGGAAGGTTTGTTATCTGTTACTGAATTGCCTTTTACCAGAAAAGTGACAGAAACCGAGGAAGCAAACGAAATTCGTCAATACGACTAGGAAATTTAATAAACTACCCGGTAAATGTGATTAATTTCTAAGTACTTTGCCACATTTACAAAGTTTAGTTGGCGATTATGAATAGTCGCCAGGAATTATATATACTCGGCTGATTTATCACTTTTACCGTATAACCCACAGACCCGACGTCGTATTCCGTTCTATCTGACATTTCGTACACAACAAAAATTCGACGTCATCGGACACGTTTCGACCCCATCCTCCCTACTTCTCTTCAGTAGGAGCTTTATGATCTCGTCGTCTGTAGACATGGACAGTCCAAGACCAGAACTCAGCACCAAATAATTAACAAATAAGTTACGTGTGGATTCGATATAACACTAAAAGTTATTTCACCCACGAGAGGAACACAAAAGTGGCTGTTAGCGAAAAGTCGGGATGAAAACAAATAAAAAAAAAAAGAAACAAAATCCAGTCTCCAGAGCGCTCTTTCGTCCGGACATAGTGTGGGTTCAGGGTAAGAAAAACGACGAAAGGGGTGGGGGTGGTTATAAGGATGGAGAGGAAAAACTTTTGGGCTTTCGAATTTAAAACGTGATACTCGAAAAATCTAAAATTTTCATTTCTCAAATGTAAGTTTTCCCAACTTTAAAATAAAATAAATAAAATAACCGAGAAGAAAACAAGAAAAAGATGAAGAAAAAAAGATTTCTACTTCCATCTCCTCTTCCACCACCTTCAACCCTCCATCCCTCTCTCTCTATCTTCTTCCTCTTCATCTTTGATTTGACTCGAATTTCGAAAACTTTCCCCTCGGCGCCTTTGAAGATTTCTCTCTCCTCCTTCCCTCCCTCCTCCTTCCTACTTTCTTACGCATCATCCTCCAAGACAAAAAAGAAAATCTTCCACCTCAAGAAAATTATCTTTATCTACTAGGTAGATAAATTTTCTAAAAAACTCTTTTCTTCTTTCTTTGTTCACAGTTAGGAGACCTTTCTAATCCAGAATTAAGGATATTGACTGATCAATTAGAGAAAATAAAATACGGAGGTAAGTAACAGCACAACCGGAAGCGGAAATGATAACTGAAAATCACCGGAAGACATGACGTCACCTCTCACTTTTCTTTTGTTTTTGTGTTTGCCGGACTCTCAGGAGAAGAAGTAGAAGTGAAACGAATATCAATCAAAAATCTTCTTCCGGAAACCGAATACTATATGACTTACGATGGATCGACCACGATGCCGGCCTGCCACGAAACGGTCACGTGGGTCATTCTAAACAAACCCATTTACATCACCAAGCAGCAGGTGAGTGTAGTAGTGGAAACACTGTTCTTCACGGATTCGAATTACTATTAGCCAACAGTGGTGAGTTATTATTTCCCTCCTCCGCCTTCTACTTCCACCCTCTGACTCTCATACTACCCCTAAGATGATTGAAGCCTGATTTCGATAGAGCTACCCCCCCTCTCCTCATATTTGATTTAAGTCCGGGGTAAAAGCTCGCGTGATAGGTCAAAATTGGAAGCTTCGCTATCAGATCGTTTAGGCTTTGAAAAACTATCATAAAAATATCTCCGATTGAGGTCATTTCTTAATGAAAGTCTAGGGAAACAGGGTCGAAGGAAGGAAGACAAAGGGATGTAGTGTGGTCAGCAAAACGGTGAGGTAACAAAATAGTTTAGTATCTCAACGACAAAATCAAAAACCAAAACCTGTTTGGTACAAACACCCAGACATCAGGAAATTAGTTTCCGGGTGGGAGTTCAAAGAAGAAACCAGAACACAAGAGACAGATGGTAACTACCGACAATCAAAATACTCCAACAGATCACAAACAAGTTGAACTATTACAACAGAGTCATCTCATAAATAATGCAGAGGTTCAACAATCCTAATAAATGACTGTTTAGACTGATGACGTCATCTATAGAACACAGAGTCCTGTGGTTGGTCCAATGACTGAGTAACCAACGATACCAATCCGATTCTCTTACAAAACAACCCAAGTTAGCAGTTTAGTAGTAGCCAAGCCTACGACCAATCTAACAGCTAATGAAAACGATTTCTGCTTACTACCAAACAGTTGAAGGAAACAGTTTGGCTGGATGGCACACGGCCGACTAACAGTAAAAAAAAAATTACAGCAGGAAACAACATTCATTCAAGACTTCACACGGTTGGTAGATTTATGTTTCAATAACATAACATAAAAACTAAAAACCAACAGCATAAAAGCTGTAAAAACTGAAATGCGATTGTTAACACGATCAAGAAAAGACTAAATCTACGAGAGATTAGTCAAATCACAATGATAAACCTTTTCTGTTTCGTTTTTGCGTGACGTGGCAATATCAAAGCCGGATTTCAACAACAGCAATAAAACAAACAAAAATTTTTCCCTCACAAAAGTGAAACGGACAAAGAAAACAGCAAATAAACACAGCATTTCCAAGGTTTACGGCCAACCCACCCAAAGTTTCATAAGACAGTGACTTCAAGCCCGGAGGAGGAGAGAAAATGAACTGTGGAAACTGGTCATCAAGAGAAACGAAAGGGAAAGGTTGAGGGGGGGGGGTAGAAAGAAAGATCGTAAAAACAGCAAGGAAAATCGTAAAAAATAGAGTCACGACAGCGTGAGACGAGTAAGAGGAAGGTGATGAAATGGGAGGAGGCGAAGAAGACACGTGATGGCGGACAGGAGAGTGGGAAAGTGTAGAAGGGAAAGAAGGCAAAGTTAATTTATGAACCATTCGAAACCACTTACATGCTAATCAAAACGTGGTAGAAGTCTGCTTGGAGTCATTTCGGAAAGAGGAAAGCAGAAGAGAAGAGAGAGAGAGAGAGGAAGGAGGAGGAGGAAGAAGAGCCAAGGATGTTGAAGAAAGAATCAGGCAAACATTCAACACAAATGTTTCGAATCCTTTGTTCTGCTGCTTAAAACTACGGTGCGCAGGGTCACGTGACTACCGGAAATGGGTTAAAAGTACCGCCCTGAAGTGTTCATACCTGTGTGTGATGGGTTTAGCTGAGAAAGCTGCTGCTTTCTCAGCTAAACCCATCACACACAGGTATGAACACTTCAGGGCGGTACTTTTAACCCATTTCCGGTAGTCACGTGAGTTGCTTACTTCAACCTCTTGTCACTCAGTCTGATTTCGGCTAACCCATCACACACAGGTATGGAAGCTTCGGGGTAGTACTTTTAACCCATTTCCGGTAGTCGCGTAGGTTGCTGACCTCAACCTCTTGAGCTGGGAAACCTCTCACACACAGGTATGAACACTTCGGGGTGGTACTTTTAACCCATTTCCGGTAGTCACGTGGGTTGCTTACCTCAACCCCTTGCCACTTATACTATATATCATAACCGATATTATATATCGAAACCAATCAATTAATAATACAAATCAATAAAACCATAAACAACACATCCTCAAGCTCATCCCCTGTAAGAAGACGGAGGACGTCATCCCCCGGGGAGGGTAGAGGGCGGTGCGGGTGGGGGTTGAAGAAGCTTTTAAAACCCTTAATCAACGTCGACGCAATTTTTATTTTCTTTAGCGAAAATTAAACGCAGGGACTAATTCACGGACATCCGGTTTCCGGTTTCATGTCTTGTGTTTTAATACCCCGTCGCCCGGTTTCAGGTCGCCATTACCTTTTCATCCCCGACGAGAGAGAAAATCGAAAAAGAGCAACCAACCCCGACAAAACTCCATTTCACCGTCCCTTGGTATATGGTTTCTATGAGTTACTACCCCTCACCAAAACTACCCTCCCCCCTGCCTGGAAAAATTTTGTAGCCGGGAAATCCTGTTCGTGTCCGAAAGACCAGTGTTTTCGTGTCCCCGCGTCACATTTTCTTTTGTCCCGTTTTCTTCATTTCCTTTCCTGGCCTTTTTCCCGCGCTTCTTTCTTTTCTTTTGAATTGTTCAAATTTGCATTTATGAGCTTTTGAGCTTTTGCTCTTCGTCCTCTCTTTTCCGATTATGGAATTCTGTCTCTGTGAGGTGCTTTACTTCGGTTTTTCTTTTCCTTTTTTTTGGTTTTCCGGAATTCTTGACACGAGATCTGTCATCGGTTCCCCAGCTTGGTTTTTCGGGTTCTTTGTCTCACTTTGACTTTTATTCGTTCCTCCCTCTGCTTTCCTTTTTTGTGTGGGTTTTCTTTTTCTGTTTCTTGGATTCGATCCTTCTTGCTCTACTTGAGATGTGTTCTTCTTTCTTCTTCCCTGTGTCCTTCTTTATTTCTCTTTCAATTTTTTGTTTGATTAGTTTTTGTGGGTAGGCTTGAGGATATGGAACGCTGTTCGAACGCTCCTCTTTGCTGTTGCACAATCTTGGTCAAACCAGATCTTTTTCGGCATTGCAGACTTCCTGGAACATTTCCGCTCGCTTAGCTCTTTCCTTTAAACATCGGAGTAGTTGATTTCCGGCTTCATCCTTTGAGCATTTAGGTGATCTATCAGAGGAGTTACCAATGAGCTTGATCAACTCTTTTGTGAAGCAGTTTCTGCGTTCTTCAATCCAGTTGAATTTCGGTTTCCTGGGTTTGATGGAGGTTCTTACTCTAGTTGTGCTGTCGCCTCCTTGAAATTTAAGGCCCAAAGAGGTTTGCTCAAACCAAGCGGCAAGCAAAATTTATTATTCTTTCAATTTGTCTCCTTATCTGCCTCTCTATCACTTTGTCTTTCATCTGTGTTCTCTCTTTCTCTCCTTTTCTTCTGCTTCGGACATCTAGAAACACTTTACTTACTCCACCGGTTTCTTTCTCAAATCTCCTCCTCATTTTCCTGTTGGTTTCTGCTACCATCTATATTTCCTGAACTTCTGCTACTATCTCTCTCTCTCTTTTCTGCTTTTTTTGTTCTTCATAATTTCATATCCTCAAAATCAAGAAGCACAATGCTTTAATGGTCTTTAGTCTTTCTTCTTTCCCTTGTTCTTGTGCTTTCATTTGATTTCTTACTTCTTCTTTCCCTCTCGATTCTCCTGTCCTTGCATGTACAGCATTTTTTTTATTGTTTAGGTGATTTAGGATCTTTTTCGAACTTTTCAGTCTTCCTTCACTTATTGTTCCTTTTTGGTTGGCTCCTGTCTTCCTTTCTTATAATCCTTTAAAAGCTTCCTAATTCTAGCTCAATTTGATCCTTTGAGTAATTCCTTTGTTTTACTACTTTTAGACTGTTGCTTTGTTTTCGATGTTCACTGTAGTGTTTTTATTGTCAGAGATTTTGTCTTTCACAACGTGGTGCCGCCATTTAATAAATCTACACCGACCTCAGAAATTTGATGTAGAATGTGAATTTCGCGCGTAACTCAAAAACCGTGAAACGAATCTCGCGCCTAATTGAAACACAAGAAAATTTTAATTTCGAAAATGATTCCTTTGAAAAGTCTTTCGCCGGCGATTTTATCAGAAAATGTCAGACTTCAAAAGAAAACTCAACGTTTACATGAGCCTAAATCCAAAATTAACTTTTCTTTCATTTCATTTTATGATCCCCGATCGACCCTCGTCCACAACGAATTCACCCCGAAGATCATCATCTTCATGAAAGGCAAACATCAATTTTAGCTGTTGGTTCTCTTCCTCCCCAACACCACCACTTCCTCACACATGGTAGCTGATTCGATGTACAACCGACCATTACCTTTTAAATGATTGCGAGTCATTACAACCCCCCTCCACCCTCCAAAATGACTTTTCCTACATGGAGGAGTGGAAACCGGGTTAATTAGCAGTTGCCTCTCGTTCGAACGACCGGCTTGCTTTCCTTCAACTTTTTTGTCGGTCGTCGAAAAACTGGGTGTACCTAATACGCATGCGTAGATCAGTTTAATCGTTAACCCAAAAGGTGATGAGGGAGAGATAGAAAAGGAGGAGGAAGAGATAGAAAGAAGCGGAAGACATTTGACAATAATGCTAATTGCAAATCTTCCAAAATAGTAATTTGAGTTTTGGGAGTAACAGGAAAGGGACGAAGAGGAGAGAGAGAAAGAGAAGATCTCTCTTACCCAATGGGTTTCTTTCCTTCCTCCCTACCTCCATCTTTCTCTCCTCCTCTCTTTCCCTGTAACTGAAATGAGTTTTCACGAGCAAACATTTTAAATTTTCTCCCATTTACGTTAGCGATTCTAAGCGAACGATGAACTGAGCACGATAAAAGAAATTCAACCGAAGGAGTTGAGTATAAGAAACCTAAGAAAACATCATCGATATTAAAACCAAATTCAAAATGGCGTCCAAACAACAACAGCAAACCCAAATTATAGCCTCGCAAATAACCCAATTCATCACTTCATCCCCACATTTCAACGATGATGTAACGTAGAAGAAACCTATCTCACCCAAAGCCTCCATTTAAGACTCAAAATTCAGCACACTACCAACCTCTTAATCCCAAAAAACCGGAAATAAACCCAACAGCACCCCTCCTTCCCATTTTACAGTCGTTTGATCACCATCTGACCCAAAACTACCCTTCAAAGAACAGTCCAAAGCTCGACAAACAGTGAGACGTGATTATTATTTATTTATTACAACCCTTATTTATTATATTAAATATTAAGTATAACGACTTAATCATCATAATTTAGAGGGAAAAAAGGTGGATTTGATCTGGACAAAGATAAATTTAAAACGAAAAGTCTTGAACAGGTCACGTGACTAGTCCAGAGATTCTGGAAGGCGATAAAGGGCGGCGGTCTAGTTATCCCAGAACTACAAGTCTCTACATATGGGTGATTTCTAATTCGAAAAAACCGGAAACGGGTTCGATAGGAGCATTACTTCCGGTTTTATGGCCGTCAATTTAATTTTGGTTTGAATTTTAACTCGAAAATCATGAAAATTCTCCTCCCCGGCATCCCTCTCCCCGGGAAAACTCTAAAACACGTTGAGACGTGTTAATCAACTATTTATTATGATAATTACCTTAAAGATTAAATAAATAAATAAATATGTAATTATTTATTCAATTAATTAAACTTTGAAAGGCGTTCGTGGGATTTATAGAGTTTAAGGTTGTGAAATCAGTGGGCAAATTTAGCGGAAGGAGTTGGGAAAATGCGGCTTTGTGTCTTCGTTTCCGGTTTAGAGCTTAGCTGTTAGACTTTTCTTTATAATTAGTTGTTACGCCGTTTTGTGTTTCTCTCAAAAAGTCAAAAAATAGATTTGGAAAAGTCTATACTTCCGGTTTTGTGTTGATCTATTTATGGGTTGAATTTGAGTCACGATTATGGGAAACAAAAATCGATTGATCGATCCGAATCGATTTTGTATAAATGAATAAATGATTTTTATTAATTAACAAAACGACGGATGTTCTAACCGGAAATGGAAAAACTTGTATGACTTGTATAATACATACCTCTCGAGTGACTCAATCTAATTTTAAATCCAGAGCGCGTGTTGTTTGTTTTTAAGGCTGTGCTCTCCCGCGAACACGATTTTTATTTTATTAGTCCTCCGCTTTTCCTCTCCACCTCCTCTCTCTCACGCATTGCTGCAGTTGCTGCTGCTGCTGTCCACTCGACACAAGATCGAACTGGAGGGAGAAGAAAAAAGCAAAAACCTGTTTGTAACATTTCACAAATTAATATAGCCGTGATGGGTCGGGGGGTGAAGGGGGTTGAAGGAAACCAGAAACGTCGGGAAGCTCATGCGTTCAGGTGTGGAATGAGGCAAAGAAATTTGCAAGAATTAGTAATATATCCAGTGGAGCAGACGGGGCAGACATCTTGTTGCGTGATCCGAGGGTGTTGATTAACTCGTAGCATACAATTTATATGTTAGCTGGAAATTCGGTCTCATCGGTTTCCATGCAATTTCATTTAATCAAATTATACCTTTGGCGAGAGCCTTCTGTGCACCCCCGGGTGAATCCAAACCCTTTCTTCTCCTGAAACAACCAAATCCCAACCCCCTAGACTCCCTTTGATTTTCTCTTTAATTGCAACCTTCTGTCTATTGTTCGAACCGTTCGAGCTCATCCCCTTTCAATCTCCAACCCCTTAACTCTCTTTATATGACTTCTTATTACCCCCGAAAGTTAACATACGCCCATCTTCGACAGATAACATCCAACCGTAAGGGAAAAGAAGGTCGGAGATAGATAATACTTAGAGGAATAACGTGAGGCGGATTTAAGACGATAATCATTTCGAACTCATTGAACACAGAGGAAAAAATAATTTAGAGCTAAGAAAGAAGATCCACGTGGAAGATGAAAACATTCTGAGAGGAAGAGAGGGAAGGAAAAATGAGAAGAAATTGCTTGAAAAGCACACTCGAAGGAATCGAACGATTTCTAATGAAAACAGTTAGGGAAAGTTTCGCGTTTAAAAGAAAATAAAAATTTTCCGTCGGGGGAGGGGGCAGAGTGAAACGTTCGGCTTCGAGCTTTTTCGTTATTTACCCCCAGACTAATATGATATATCGCGGATTCATTTCCGGTTCAAAACGCCCACATGTTGAGCGATTTCGAGGTTTTTGTAAAATCGCGTATCCTCAAATTATTTGTCGGGAGATCATCGATTGCAATGAACAATGAACGGATTTTCAACCCCCTTCATCCCCTCGCCACACATCCTCCTCCTTTTAGCCCTCTTCCTCTCTCTCTCTCCAATTTATGACCAGCGGTAAATGATGGCGAACGCGTGGAGAAAATGAATTCGAGGGAAATGCGAAGAGAATGCGAATGAAAGATGAGAGGAGCAGGCGGGAGTTTACGTTCGTTCCACCTCTCGATTTCGTGTGTGCCTACTCAAGATGCCAATTTTACATGAAGTGTGTGCCAGAGTTCGTGGCGAGCGATCGAATCTGATTTTTTATGAGCCTTTTCGGTGTCTTGATTGGGATCTAAAAGCTCTGAAAGCTTATATTAAAGAGTTGATTTGAATTTGGTAGTGAAAGACTACAGCGTTTTCGCTGTTCGCCCTGATTTGAGGACACAGTCGACGCGACCTACCATCACCTTATCAACAGGATATAACTGAAAAGTTCAAAAAATTTAGCAGGTAGATTTAGATATCCACCCCTCAAATACTCTTAGGTAGACTTCTTTACCACCGTCAACTCTTCCAACCCTCTAAAACCAGTCACGTGACTCTACCTCTGCAAATATTATAAATTCAGCGATGAGTACAAGGGTGGAAAAGCCACGTAGGCGATTTCCGGATTAATTAATTCAGAAAATCTCGACGCTACCAACAGGAAAAAAAAATTTCCCCAAACAAATCTTGAAAAGTTTCAAAATTAGTGAATTTTCAAAACAACAGAACACTTAACAACTTAGTAAATACCGTCCTCGGCAAACATTACCAACAAAATTCTTGGAGATTAGCAAACAGTGAGCTTACTTAGCAAAAGTTTCGACAAAGTAAACCCAAATCTTAATCAAAGTTGGTGTAAACTTTAAAAGAGGTCATCACCAACCTTTAAGGTACTACCTTCTACGATTTGAGACAAGCTCTTAAATTCGGTTACTGCTGTAGTTCTACAGGTTGTTAGGAAGATTCGACCCAGAATGTTGAATTGAGTCGATGGATTCAAGAGCTGGTTTTCCTGTTGGTGGAGTACCCGGCTAAAACTTTCCAAAAATCTGATAAAAAGAAAATTTCATTTCCTACTGTATCTAGAAACGTGAAAGACTAGCGTTAAATGTTACATTGGAAAATCGGGAAATCCTCCCGGGGCAACACCTCACAAGATTTTCCAACTGAATCGCTATAACTTCTTTTTAATTCAAAAAGAAAAGTCTGGGGAGAAAGGAAACGGATGCCGAATAAGAAGGTGGAAGTTTGATTTACCATCGGTGAGTGGTGTAAGAAGATGATTTTCCGGTTGCCTTCATCCCTCCCGGATGTAATTCCGATATCATTTCACACGGAACATTTCCCCAAACGGTTGTTACGCAGCCGAGGCTTAAGGATTAACGCAAAAACTTTCCACTTTAAGTAAAAGTTGCCGGAAAACAACCCTAAAGGGAGGACATGGGTGGGTGGCGTCGGTGTAATGTAGAAGGAAACTGAGGAGGAGGAAACAGGCCAACGAGTTTCTCTTTCCCTTTTTCTCCCCAAAAAATCCTGTTTCCAAGAGTTTGGAGGAAGGAGACTGTATATATCTACTTCTTCTTTGGCGTTTTTCTTCTTGCTACCATCTTTCTTACGTTCTGTCTATCTCTTTACCATTTCCGTGCCTTCTTTCCACCTCCTTCTCCCACCAATCCCTCTTCGTTTTCTTTGTTCTCGTCTTAAAGCAATAAATCGATCCTCCCAACGGAAATAAATAAATTCGTTATCGACTACCTTCAATTTCTACCCTTCAACCATCTATTACCCCCCTCTCCCCAAAATAGACTCCTTCTATCTCTTTCATCTATTAATTTTCCAATATACCTGTTATGGCAACATAGAAAATAACGGTCGAGGCGTCAATTAACACGTAAGTAAACATTTCGTGAGACCAGACGTCGATTCATTAAATAAAGAACGGGAGGAAGGAAAGAGAAGAAGAATACGAAGAACGGAGGAGGGAGGAGGAGGAGGAGGGAGGAAAATTCGGAAACACCTCGGCAAAATATAGGCCTCGTGGTTTTTTTGAAAGGGGAAATAAAAAAGCAACCGACATCGAAGACGTAGAGTATGAGTAAGAGAAGCAAGAGGAGGAGGAATTGGTAAAAACCAAGAAGAAGGAGGAGGAGGGGGAGGAAAAAGGAGAAGAAAACTAATTCTTAAAAAAACCGGAAGGAAGTTTATGGTTGTAATTTATGGTTTGTTTTCTTTTTCTTTTCTTTTTATTTTTGTTTTTGTATCTTTTCCCCGAGTTTAATTTTTCAGATTAAGAGAAAATAAAAAAGGAGAAGCAGAAGAAATTCCTGTAATTTTTCAACCCCCCACAATTTAAAAACTACCCCCGATGAATAAATAAAATATTACGGAGGTTCGGCCATTCCTGGAGCGGCCTCCGGCCCACCGTCCAAATTCGAATGCGTGTCTTCTCGCCATTTTCCACGGGGGGAAAACCGTTAAAAACTGCGGTCGATGGACGACGAACGGTCGAATAAATCGTTTGAGGAGATCCTCTCATCCATCTTTAAAGAAAATATGGGAGAGGGGGTAGGAAAAGACGGGGAAAAAATTTTGAGCTCTTTCCCGGCTCGGAAGAAAATTCAAAAGCTTCCATCCAAAGGTTGTGCTGTATCCACCCCTCTCACTGGTCTTGGTTTAAGTCTGAACACTAGAAAATCTGATTCGAATAGAGCTTATGAGCCTAAACAGCTATCATTTCGAAACCGGAAGTGAATCATCGAATTCAGAAAAAGCTCCCATCATCCATCTACAAGAACTGTTAAGGTTGTTCTCAAGCACTTTGAGGCTGATACTTCATCTCAAATTCTGTTACAAAACACCGGAAGGACAATAATATGATCATGAAATGTTAGTATAATTGTATAATTCAAGAATTTTGTGGATTAGAGAAACAGTATTAACCCAATCCTAAGCCGACAGGAAAAAAATACCGAAGACATTTCATATGTACTGCACAGTGGTTATTTCCCTGTTAGGTTCCGACAAATGCTTTAAGCATACACACACAGCAGAGTTATACTACAGAAGTGAGATACTGTAAAAGGGCTAAGAGAAATTGCGGCTTCAGTAAAACAAAACAACAGATACAGACGCAACAAGAAGCAAATTTATTTACTGAGAATATAGATTTCCTACAGAACCTGGCATACTGTCACACCTGGTAGTCAAGGAAGTAAACTAACACCTATGCACTAGATAAAAAATTATTTTCTGGCTCAAGCTTTTGAGTAATAATGGCTAACCTACCATATAACGTTTATCTGATTACTGAATGGCTCTGTTGCTGTGATGAGTATGTCTTCCGGTACTTTTCCGGTTTTTTATTCTATGACAAGTCTATTTATACAGTGAAATTTAAATTTTGAATAACACCTAACTTTGGTATACCAATGTGCAGCAGTATATAATCGATAATATATTTCTCAGTTACTTTATCTGAGGGACTTAGATTAAATCAATACAAACAAAAATATCTATTCGCCATGACACAATCGCAGGATGGCCAACCTGCTATATCAAACTAACATAACACCAAAACCAAAAAAATCTAACAGCGACTCACCTAATTAGCTATAGCAACAGCAACAACCCCAAACAGCAGCTCCTAAAAATTAAAAATAAACAAACAAATATTTTATCCACTCTATGACACTCATAGGATTGCCAACATAATTAAACAAACTAACAAAACACCAAAACCGATAAAATCAAACAGCCACCTACCCAATTAGCTAGAGCAACAACCACCAAGAGCAGCTCATGAAATT
This sequence comes from Columbicola columbae, assembly GCA_016920875.1. Taxonomy (NCBI): domain Eukaryota; kingdom Metazoa; phylum Arthropoda; class Insecta; order Psocodea; family Philopteridae; genus Columbicola; species Columbicola columbae. The sequence goes on from JADMLL010000006.1 coordinate 5,466,594, forward strand.
AAAAATAAACAAACGCAAATGTCTACCCACTCTATGACACTCTCAGAATTGCCAACTTAATATATCAAACTAACATAACACCAAAACCTATGAAATCAAACAACCACCTACCCAATTAGATATAGAAACGGCAACAGCCCCCAACAGCAAGCCATAAAGTTAGAAATAAACAAACACAAATATTTCATCCGCTCTATTACACTCGCAGGATTGCCAACCTAATATATCGTACTAACGTACACCAAAACCAATAAAATCAAACAGCCACCAACCCAGTTAGCTATAGCAACAGCAACAACCTCCAAGAGCAGCTCATAAAATAAACAACACAAATACCTACCCACTCTATGCCACTCTCAGGATTGCCAACTTAATATATCAAACTAACATAACACCAAAACTCATAAAATCAAACAGCCACCTACCCAATTAGCTACAGCAACAACCACCAAGAGCAGCTCATAAAATTAAAAATAAACAAACACAAATGTCTACCCACTCTATGACACTCGCAGGGTGGCCAACCTAATACTACCTATCACACTAACCTAACACCAAAACCCAAAACCTAATCCAAGAAGAGAAAGTAGAAGATCTTAATTAACGATGACTCTACCATCAACAGTTAGTCTGTCATGGGTCACATTTGGTTAATAGAAATACTGTCGGCATTTCTGTCCTGCGAGATTGTGATGCAATCAGCAGAAGTTGTCCGCAGCGGTTAATATTAAAATGATTCTGGGGGATGTCAAATTCGTCGACGTGACCTCTTCCTCCCTTCTATCAGAAACCGCATAATCATCGACTCGGTTTCTTTGTTTTGATATTTTTAACGGGGAAACAAAAGAATCAAAAAAGAAAAATTAAAAATGTTTGACGTTTGCTGAATTTTTACAGAGTTTCTTCATTTTCGAATGACACAACTGTCAAAAATCCTTTTGAGACGGATTGGAGGAGGAGGGAGGCTGTTGCTCTGTTTTTGTTTCTTTTCCACGAGGAGACGGGGGGGCAAATTTCAATTTTTAATTTTTTTCTTTTTAAACAAACTCGTCCGAAATAATTTCCTCAGTCATGTCTCCCTTTTCATGATCTTCGAAAAGTTTTTAAAAATATTTTTCTCAATTACACCCCGCCACCCCCCATCCCTTCAAAAATACAAAAAACCGTTTTGTTTCACTTGATAAATGACTTTCATTTCTACCACCCCCAAACCACCCTGTCCCAAAGCTAATCCGTCATTTACGGAAAGAGGAAGTTTTAAACCGAACCAAATTACAAAAAGCGTGACCTCCCCCAAAACAGCCACACCCCTGCTGCTCCTTTCACCTTCGACTATTCCCAAATCGACGGTTATGACTTGATCGCGAGAGGTGAATTGCGTTAAGATCGTGTTGTCTGTTTCTGTTCACAGTTGCACGGACTGAGAAGACTAATGCAGGGTGATGCCAAACATCCGAAAGCTCCGTTGGGAAATAACTTCAGACCCCCGCAGCCTCTTCACCACAGACCTGTTAGGACTAACATAGACTTTAATAATAGTAAACAAGTAAGTAAGAAATTATAGTTTTATTTCCTGCTGGATCTTGGTTGTAGTGTGGATGTGTTTGGATTTGAGTTGACTTCTGATTCTCAGTGACAATTATTCTGGTCTCCTCCGAGGAACCCAGAAAAATGTTTCAGTGTTTTGTTTTTGCCGTTCAGCAAACAACAGATCTATTTGTTTCCCATTACAATAATCGCACGTCATTTCTAATTCTGTTTACAATATTTCTTTGTCTCTTGTTTCTGATTTCCTTTCGGAAATTTTTGTTTGAAGAAATGTGGGTGTCACGAAAAGTTGATAAAATTGGGTGACCTGTTCAAGGTGACCGCACAAATATGAGCCCGTCCATTTGTCTCCTCAACAACCCGATAAGAACGTCAACTTAGATACGTGGCACGTCACTACAAAGAGAGCTCAGTCTACTTTCCTTTAACTTGCTTCATTACCCTTAGGAGTGTGCAATATTTTTGAAACAAAAATTATCTTTGATACTAATTTAGTACGATACCACGTGGGTTACTCGTAAGCGACACCTGTCGAGGAAGACTGATAAGTAGAACAACTTGTGATACGAGCACCTATGTGGGTTACGTGTGGATTGTATATGCACGACAAGTGCCAAACATGTGTCGAAAACTGTGGGAAGAACACCTTTTGACACGTGGGTTGCACGTTAGTGACACGTGCTGAAAAACGTGGGTAAGAATGACAACTTTTGACACGTGTTCTTAATTGTATCACAAGTGTGGTGTCACTAATCACAATACATTGACAGATGGATTATACAGGTACTTAAAGTGCACTCAAAGTGCCACAGCATGTATAAGAGAAGGAAAGCGTTTGTGACACGTGTACAAAATGGTGTGTTTATGTATCACGTGTTTAACAAGACACATCTATTACACCGCCGAACGCGGTATTTCAATACCTCCTGATATCTTCTCGAATTTTTAACTTTGATTACTACAAAGTTTTCAGATTTGTTGCTTCGCTTAATCAGCGATGCTTTTCAATTTGTTTTGAGTTTTCTAAAACAAAAGTAGACCAGAGAAAAACGAAAACAAAACAATTTCGAAAAATAAAATAAAAAGTCAAAGCCCACTTTTTGAAAATGATTCTCACGTGGGCTTTCAAGGTGTGAATGAGAGAGTCATCTCACAGCTAACAGAGAACACACCTCCACTTCATTCCCTCCCTCTCACGTGCCAGCTTTCGAAATTCATCCACCGGAAATAAACAAACCCAAATAAGTGTGAAACGTGACGTTGCAATATTTGACTTCTCCGTTTAAAACCGTTTTTTTGGCGCAAGCGGCCGGGTGGGCGGCGGGGGGCAACAGGAAAGCGAAAAGTGTCGCCCGCGTTCAAGTCAGAAGCTGAAAAAAGAGCGACAGAGAGAGAGAGAGGACATAACATTCGGGGGAAAAAAATCTGCGAAAAACGAGGATTTCGGAAATTTCCACGGTTTTTTGAGCGACATTTGAATGAAAGGATTCATAATTTAATTTTCGACTGACGCCAGCTGTCTTCCTTTTTTGGGAGGGGGTGGGCGATCGGGAAACGACAGGAAAGCAGAGACTGTGGCTATTGTGGATGGTGTTGTTGTTGTTTAACGAGCCGGCTCGCTTTTCGACTCGTTTTTCCAATTATCCTCTCTTTTTCTTGTTCTCTTCCTTTTCACGGGATTTTTATACCCCCAAAACTCAAATTTTTGGGATGGGGTGGGACATCGAAGTAAGCAGTTTGAGTTTGTTTCAAAAAAAGTTTCGTTCATCTACACTGGTTCCCAATCTTTTCTAATAAATCGATGAGCTTTATAAGACTACTCAAATCAATTGGTCAAATCTTTATTGCCATTTCCAGTTTTTGAGTTAATCTGTAGTCAACTGTGAAAGGTCTGTTGCTGAATAGCACCTGATAAGCGAAGGAATACTTGAAAGTTCGAACATCCTGTTCTACCAAAACTCCAAACCCAACTCAGTTCTTTCTGTTGCGATCTCTAACCTAAATTAATCACCACTCACCTAGACTCACGACCTAAACTATAATCGACAGAAATTTTGCGTTCCAGTCATAAGTGAATCGAGAAATTATAGCAAAGTGCTTATTACACCCAAACATCGACTTATAGCCAAATTCTTAGTTTGGATGTTATATCAAAACACTACCTCAGCGAATGTTGAGGATCTCAAAACTTGATATAGACAAGCCTAACGCTATAAAAAGCTCACCCAAAAGATGTTAGCGATGCCTCCTTCAGAATTTCTACAGCCAGTCTTTAAGACAGATCACGTATAGCCACACGATCATTTTTAGGTTCTCTGGTTTTTAAAACCACTAAATGTTAGTGTTACAACCTAACCAGGCCTCCTCCTCTAAATTTGAAAGCAAAGTTAGTTTCTCTCATGAAAAGCAAACAACAAGCGCCGTCTTTGGGTTTGGAATCCTCCAACAGGACCCGCATTTCCTCTCCCAAAATCTCCATCATCGTCTGAATGAACCTTCGCATCTTCTAACGTAATATTAAAATTTTATTTTTAATTGTTTCAGAATGGCGGAGCCAAATACTGCCCGAGTATGTACAAAGAGGTGTACTATAAAGGTATGTTAATGAAAATTACAGTCATTCTTTCCCGAAACAAGATTTTGATTATGCGTCTCTAATTCTGTTTTTGGTTTTTTCTCTTTCCCCGGCCATGCAGCAAATAGTTGGAAACAACACTGAAATTAAAGGACATGCAAATTACTCATTTAGGCTTGTGCAATTCTAATTAACAAAAATGAATTTTAACCTTGTCAACTTTCTCTTTCTCCATGCCTCGTCTCAGCCCCGACCCCTGACCCCCAACAGCTCTCTTTTACATTTCGCTCGGGTTTTTCGTTGTTTTCAGGCAGCAAATTTTTTTTTTCTTCTAAATCCTGACACAACTTTTCACTAAAGTTCCTTCGCTCAAATTTCCATGGGTTGAGATGAAGAGAGCGAAAACTTGGACGAGTCAGAAAGTTTTCAAATCAAAACAAAAACAAAATGAAAGAAGAAGGTTAATGAAAACATGGAATCCGACAGAATTTTCCACTTTTGAACAACTTTTTTTTGGAAAATGAGAATTAATTACCCCCAGCAGGTAATTGAGTTAATTAATTCCCATCCCCACCCCGCAGGATTCAGGCTACACTCCCACACGATTCCCAAGGTTTTCGTTTGGGCTTATAGCTCACACACCCAAACTATTGTCAAAACTATCCAATAACACAAACCACACACCGCCTTCTATCTCTCACACACAAAGAAAGAAGAAGAAAAACCAGGAATGAAAGGACAAAGGACTACATCTTCTTTTCATTCTGATGCTTTTCGGAAAATGAAAGACAGGCCAAGAGAAAAACGAGTGAAAGAGGAAATGTCGACGGGGGAATGAAAGGGAAGAATGTGTTGCAAACGAATCTTCTGGAGCCGAGAGGGATGCAGGAGAGGGAGGACGGGAGGAGAGGATTCTTTATTAAAATATTTTGCAAAACGAAAATTACGCCCAAATGCCTGTTATCTGGTTGACATTTTGTATGTCGCCGAGAAATGTCTTCTTCTTCGTTATCGTTTTTATTTTGCCATCACGAATTCCTGAATGGGACAACGAGGGAAAAAATGTCGTACGGCTACCGATTTCGTTTTTAACTTTCCTCCCCGCCACTCCTTCCACTTATTTTATTTAAATACTTCTAGTTACGAATGCCCTCGAGCAATCGTTTTGACGCACTACTACCCAAAACCGTCAAAAGCCAATTAAAGCCCTCAAGAGGAAACCTGCTCCAAATTTTTTGATAATACCGCCGACCGTACCTCACAAAGACTCACGGAAAACCTTGAATCCTACCTTAACCTCTCGTCATCCAAAAATGGCGAAAATTCATTACAACCTCCTCCTACCTCTCTCTCCAACCACTACCGCCCACAAATTCGGCAGTGGTCCTAAAATTTCATTCTGCACTATTTATCTGCGATTAATAGTATTTACTATAAAGGAAGAGTGCATGGGACATCAGCTGACAAAATGGAGGAGGAAAGTGACTTTCGAGCATTTCATGACAACTCGAAATGAGAAAAGTTGCGACCCTCAGCAATCATGACGAACTAAACTCAATTAATATTCTAATTAACCACGAATAAATTTTTTTGTTTCTTTAGAGCGTCTGTTTCAGGTCTTTTATCTACCGTAAACCGGGGTTTTAGAGTGAATAGCTTTTTTTTATAGAGAGACACTTGTTCGAATAATTTTGATGATAGACCCGGATGTAGTTTTTCCATGCTGCTGTCGGAGGTTGTTGACGTTGAGAGTCAGTGTTGGCATGTGTCTGGGATTCTCGGTGGATAGTTTTTTATATAGTTCTCGGTATTATATGAAAAAAGTTTGACTGATGGGTTTAGTTTTGGTTCAGGTTCGGTTTAGTTTCGGTTGAACTGCGGACCAGTTAGCAGACCAGTTAGAACCCTTAGAAGAGAGGTCAATCATTTAAGCCTAAATTTCATTCTCTTGTCGTTCTGACAGTGAAACGATTGAAGGATTTAGACAAATGGATTTTAGATGCCATTGTTATGTCAAAACTTGTTCTTACCTTGTATGATGGTTTCGTAAAGTTCTAAACCTTCAAGGACTATGAGAGAGCCCAAAAGCGTCTTCGTTTCATGTTATCAACCTTTGTCTTGAACCTGAAACAAAGAATTAACAAAAACTTGAATAAAAGAACTTAAAGTAGGACAAAACAAAACTCACAAGACAAAGTTCGGTTTTAAGTGCCAATTAAGAAAGCTCCAAAGCTCTAAACTCAATAACAATTCACCCGTAGTACTGTAGTTTCCCTTTCCTATTCAATTCCTGGGTTAAGACAATGGTAGGCTCCCAAATAAGACCGCTCAATGGTAGACCAACTACTTGTAGTCCCGAACTTGGAGACGGGTGGTAGGGTTAACTGGGGACCAATAATCTCTGCTCTCCGTACCTGACATTCCCATTCTCTTCCTTTTGTAGAAATCATCATCACATCATTCGACTCAACTTCCCATCATTTCCGTTTATGACAGCCGAACCAAGTTTATTGAAACCTCAGTTAATTGATTCATCCGACTGCATAGAAAAATGCCTTTCGCCATCTTCTCCTCCTTTCTCCTCTCCTCTTCTTCTCTTCACTTTTGATTGGTCACTGATACATAGAAAAAACAGTGGCAAAAATAACGACTGCATAAACCTCATTTTTATGGCGGGCAAAAATCCGTTTAAAAAATTCATTAAACTAAATTGAATTTCCCTCCTCTTTCCCTCTCACTCCGGCCCTGAAACTAGGACGGACGAACTAAAAACGTTTAATGTCTTCTTGCAAAATCTCAACGACCCCTGTCACTAAACACTAAACACCTTCTCCTGGGTTGAATGTCATGTTCCAACACTTTCAGGTATGTCAAGTAAGAGATTTTGAGAATGAGAATTGAAGGCCGTTTTCAGGTTTAGGTCTTAAATCCCGGGAAAAAGTAATTTTGACGAGTTAATTGAAATTTAAGAGAAAGTCCGAGATTTGGGACAAAAGAACTTTAAAGCTAATCCCCCCAACCAAAACAATAAATTAAATTTAAAAAAAAAGCAGAAACATAAATTTAAATAAAGAAACAACTACCGAAATGAAAAAGTGTAGTAAGCAGCGAGAGAGGAACAACAAACAGCAGAACAGAGGAGAGAAAATGTCAAAAATGCTCCGAATCCTACCAAAATATAAGCAAAACCTTAAAATCCAGATCCAAGGCTGAGTGCTAACTATAATCAATTAATTGACTGATTAATTAATTGAAATGTAATTTGTAAAAATCATCATAAACACAAAACAAACGGTAAAGTCATAAATTAGAAGTCAAAAGCACGTCCGACCTCAACGACGGTTCCATCACAATTAGTAGTGACGCGTCATCGTCTCGTATACCTGCTATGACATATGTCAATTCCCAGTGGCGCACTCTACATCAGGTACGATGGCACTGTCTTCGTTTTCACAACTTCCTTGTTATAGAAACTTTTGTGTATATATGTTTTGGGTTGAGGTGAGCTCTACAAACCTGACTCATTCTCTCGTCAAGAACTAAACTTTCCTGTCGTGTGTTTGAGAAGACGTGACAAATTATACTCCGCTCTGAAGTCATTATTTATCTGTTGAACGCATGTTTGTCTAGTGAGTTCTTACCCAGGGCTTTGAGGGGGTTGTGGTTCTTGAGGACTAGAATTGAAGAGACTTCGCAAAAGTTGTTACTTGTTCCAGTAATGCGTCCATCTCTTTGTGGATAACTTGAAGTGCTCAACACCTCCAAGACTTGACTTATGACTTGACCACGACTGCAAACTCTAAGCCTAGGTACAGGTACCTTCCCAAACCTTCATTGGTTAAAGGGAATTGTAAATTGAGCTGCAGGTTGTTAGCTAGTAGTCCTCCTGAGTAGATTTTGCATCATTTATACAACAACTTACGATGTGCATTACTTTTGAAATGAACTATTATCACGAATATGGAAATAATTAAAACACAGAATGTCCTGAAGATAACGAAGACGAAAACAAGAATTCAGCCAAGAATGTTGAAGGGCTAATAAGAATGAAATCGCAAAGAAAGGCAATGTACAGACCGGAAGAAACCTAAAACAACTGGGAATCATGCATCAAAAACCGCAAAACTACATTTATCTAAGAAAGAAACTACAAAATGCGACTTTCAAGGAAACATCAAAACCAAAAACCAGTAGAAAGTGAAGAGGAGAGAGGACGAAACAACAGAGCGAGTGAAAGACAAGTGTACAGAACAAGAAGAATGTCGTCAAATACAAAAGCACAATAATATTAGAAAGAAAACAGAAAAAAGTAAAACCAAAACGAATCAGAGATCAACGGAAAAGAAAAAGACAAACAAACAGAAACTTTCTCAACAGGAAATAGTTTGCTCACGAAAGCAGTTGATTCTGACATGACCGAAAAACAGCGGAAGAAGGAAAAAATCCCGAAACAAAGATCAAAAACCAAAATCAAAGTTCCGTTAAAATAAAACTCAACAAAACCCATCAAGACACACCAAATAAGAGAAAGTGGAAAACTTTCACCAGGAAAAGTCAGGAGTAACAATCTAAAGACAAACTGGAAAAATCAACACCAAGAAGAGACCAAAGACGTATTCCCGACATTTTTATTTTCCAAAAACCGGTAAAAAGAAAGAGAGAATCCGGTTGAAAGTCCAAGAAAATTTTCTCTTCCACTCCAAACTGGAAACAGAGAAGCTCTACTTTCTATCTCCAACCAAAAACCGACAGGAAGAAGGAAAAGAGAAAAAAAATTAAAATTGAGTATTTTTGATACGGTTAAGGGTAATCCCGTTGTCGAAAGGAAAAAGAAAAAGTCGCAAGAAAATCAGGGGAAAAGACGTGGAAGGAGAAAAACCCATTTTGTCCTTATTAAAGTTTATTAAAGGAGGTCACATGAGCCTTTTTCTAAAAATGGAAAAAAAAGGGAAGATACTTTCGAAAAGGTCTTCACTTTCTATTTTTTCTATGTCCTTTTATAACCCTTCCCTATGCCACAGGATTCACAAACTATAAATTTCAGTTTAGAAGAAAAAGTTTGCCCCCTCCACCGACCACCACAGTAAGGCGATGAACAAAACTGCAGCACTGCAGGTGTGGGACACCAAAATGGCGATGATATACAAAACCCGGCAAACCTTAAAAAAAAAAATATCGAACGAGGCCCGGATCGCTACGATTCCACAAGCGATGTTCAAAAACCGGAAACTATTTTTAAAAATCTCACAAACCGGAAATGAAGGAAAACCGAACGGAAGTATAACCCAAATCAACCCGAAAATCGGAAAATTTTGAAGCAAAAAAAATCGAAAAGCTGTCATCTCAGGTTTCAGCTTTAAGCTCAGATCTATCCTCACATCTACGATTTTGGGGGATGGAGGAAAATGTCTGACGGAAGTGGAAGGTTTTTAAAATCAAACGGATATCCCCAAAACCGGAAATGGATTAAGCAGAAATGGAAGACATCCACGAGTTCTCATGTATTATTAGAAAAGTTCAAGGTTGCCTATCACGAGACTTCTCCAGAGACTTTCGAAAAGGTTTTTCTGTTGGAGGAAGCGAAAGGAGGAGGAGAAGGGGGTGGGGCGAAAGAGGAAGAGGAGGAGGTTGTTAGAGAGTAAATCAAAGCACCGACAATGTACTGCTTACAAAAAAAAATCCCATCCACCGTTGAGTGATTAATGATTGAATGATGGCCGTATAATCGGAGGATTTCACTTTTGATGTAAAGCAAACAAGAACATACTAACCCCCTTCTGGCCCCGCCGCTCTTCCTCCATCACCTCTTCAACCCAATAATGAAGCTTTTCATCCTTTTTGAGCTTTCATCCTTTCCACTGGCGTTAAAAAAAACCTTTTTTCCTTCGTGGCAACCAAAAATTTATGGAAATTTACATCCGAAGGCATAAATTTAATTTTTTGATAAGCTAATCTTCTTAAAAATGTTCCGACAGAATCCGGGGTTAAATAAGATTCAATCCTCACCTCCTTCAACACCCCCTACCCCTGCCACCACACCCCAAACCAACTCGACCTTTATCTTGTTTCTTTTTTACGATGTGTTGAAATGGACAGAGAGAGGAAGGAAAACTGTGTGGTGAAAGTTTGCAAAATTTCTTCCCACAGGACCGTATCTAGGGTTAAAAGGTGGTGGAGTTAGCTCACAAACTAAACCAAATCTATAGAATTAACAGGTTCCCCACAAATCTCATTTCTTCCTTAAATTTTTATTTTGGAAAAGCTACCGACAATGAGAAAGAAAATCCGGGAGTACAGAATAATGTTCAGCATTTTTAGGCAGTGTTTGAAATTTGTAGATTTTTAGGCATTTTGCAAAATGACGGGTATTACTCTAAAATAATTTATCTCCCTCGTACTAACCACCAATTGTCTCTAAGCGAAACAATAAGTTGTTGGTCTGGTGTCCATACCAGTGTCTTAACCCTCGGTAGCTGGTTTAGAGAAGAAGAAGATGAGTAGATAAAAGGAGGAGAAGTAGATAAATGTATACAAAGAAGATGAGAATAGAACAATAAATATTAATAATAATAAAGACAATATGAACTGGTAAAGACTGGACTGATGAAAGAAAAGAGTTCACAGCAACAAGATGAGGGAGAATAGGAAGAAAGAAGAAAATGGCCGACACGCAAAAAACAATAAAAATGACGTAAAGACAGTAGAAAAGAAGAGAGAGGATTAAGAAGGAGAATGTTGATAAAAACAAGAAAGAAAGACAGAGAATGTTAGAATAGAGAAGTCAAAAGATAGAAAGAGAGTAAGAGAAGCGGGGTCCAGTGATTCATCTCTCAACTACCTCGACTAATATCTAAATTTTAGGTTAACTCAAATTTGGGGTAGTTCATTGTAAAATTGGTGTACCACATCTACGAACCATCACACCTTTAACACTACACTTCCCTCCTCCATTTTTATATACCACACTAAGACAAAAATTTTCCTGAAAGAATTTTGATCCTCCAAACACACAAATGACAAATCCTAAGCCTACAGTACTCTTTAAAAGACACGTGCTTTGACACGTGACACTCGAATCAGAGATGTATTTCATACTTGGTCGGTAATATAAACAAAAATTTTCTGTCTCGTCCTGGAAAGTCATATCAACCCGAGCTAACCTCAATAAGTTCCTTCTGACCAAAACGCCATCATCAGAAGAGAGAAATGGAGAAAGTGAAAGACAGACTCAAAAAAACAGTCGGACCTTAGGCCAAAAAATATATAGACACCCCCTCCCCCAAAAAGAAAAAGAAAATTCAAAATCAACCAAAAATTGCCCCTCAACCAAGAAATTACCGATATTTCAAATAGCCGCCCACGCTTAGCTTATTCAATAGAGCTTCTTTTAACCCTGTCAAAAAATTTTGAGTTGGGCTAACCAAAACTTTTTTAAATTTCCCTCCAAAATTCCAGTACCAATTTTTATTTTTCAAAACCACTTTTATGATTTCTTAGAAAATCAAAAAACGACTGCTGGGCACATGGGTCTCAAATAAAGACCCAGGACTTGTTTGATAATTGAAAACCATAATCTGATAAGTAAGACTAGGGCGTAAGCGTTTTGAAAGCCTTTTAGCAATAAGCTAAGCATGAGTTTAAAGTAACATGGAGTCCGACGGTTTTGTTTTGTTTACTGTTGTCAAATAAATTTCGGGAAAAACCGGAAATGGGAAACCGGATATGTTGTGTCCGATTCTTTTTGTTTTTACAATTTAATTTTAATTTAAAACAAATAAATTGTCATATCAATAACGAGAATAAAATATTTATAAATCAATTAATTATTGTTTAGGCAAATAAATAAATAAGTTTTCTAAAGTTATTAACTTTTCATTGTTTATTTATTTAAATGAAATTTCCTGTCCTATGTAGATAACTTCCGTTTTGTTTTTATTAACGACAGCTTCGTTGATAAATTGGTGATGGAAGGTAGAAAAAAAGGTTTGACTTTGATTTGGACGGGGAAGAAGAAAATGAAAGTAGAAGGGAAGTGAAAGCTGGGTTCAAGACCTTTTTTTAAGAAGAGAAAAGACCCAGGAGAACCCAGGAGAATTAAAACTGACGTGGGATCTACTCTGAAAGGTTGTATGAATGCTGAAGGTGATTTAAGCTCTTTTTAAGATGTCTGACCCAAGTAAATAAATTTGGATTCCAGGCTTCGTCTTTTGATTCTTCTTCGTCTTCCTCTCCTCTGCCTGTTTGCCTACTTTCTCTCGTTTTCCTGTCTTTCGTGTTTTCTTCCTTCTATTCTTCTTCTCTCTTCTTAATTGGCTTTTCCTCATCTCTTCTACGTATTTCTATTCTTCTTTTCTCCTCTCTCCTGTATCTGTTCATTCTTCTCTTCTTCTAGCTTCATACCCTCTTTCCTCTTTTTCTATGTATTAGTCCTTTGCCTTCCCCTCTTCTTTATTATCTTATTCTTGATCATCTTTCATGTAGTGTTCTTCTTTGTCTTCCTCTTATCTATTTGTGTTCTACACTCTCTTTCATATCTTCTTTCTCTTATTCTTCTTTATATTCTCTTTTTCTCTTTTGTTTCTTTAATCGGTCTCTCCCATCTCTTCTATGTATTCTAATTCTTCTTCTTTTCTCCTCTTTCTTCAACTGTTTTGTATTAGTTCTTCTCATCTTTAGTTTTTCATTTCTTCTTTATACCCTGATCCTTTCTTTCTCCTCTCCTCCTTCTATTTTCCGTCCACTTCTCCATCCCTTCTTTATTCTTGATCATCTTCCACGTACAGTTTTTCATTTTTTTTGGTTCTTTTCGTCTTCTTTTGTTTTGTCTGTTTTCTATACTCTCCTTTCCCCCATCTTTTATATCTTCTTACTGCTATTCTTCTGTCTTTCTCCTTTATCTTATTCTGTTGTTTTTGTCCCTTCTCCTCTGTCTCCTCTCCTCTCCGTATGAGTTCTGTCTGTTTTCACTTCTTTTTAGTTTTCTTTCTTGTCCACAGTCTATTTTTCCTCTTTTCTTTTCTTGATTATCTTCATAGTTTCTTCTCTCTCTTTTCTCTTGCTCATCATTTCATTTGTTCTCTTTTCTTTTTCTTTTTATCGTTTCAGTTTTCTCTTTCTTTCATTTATATTTATATTTTCTTCTTCCTCTTCTTTCTTTTTCTTTTCTTTCATTTCACTTTGATTTTCTCTTTTTCTTTGATATTCCTTTTTATTTATCCCTTTATTTTTTATTCATCTATTTTGTCCTTTTCATTGCTTTTATTATTTTATCATTTTATTCATGAGTTTCTTCTGTTCTTTCTTTTCTTCTTTTTCCATTTCATCTCATCTCTCTTTTTATATTCTTCCTTCCTTTCTCTTCGTTTTCTTTCATCTTCCATCATTTCTTGAATATCTTTTTCATCCTATTTCTCATCTCTCCTTCTTTTCTTTACTGCTGTTCTTCGTTTTTTCCTTACACCCGCTTTTTATCCTTATTTCTATGTATTTTTTTTCCCTTCCTAACCATCTCCTCTTCTTTCTGCCATTTTAATCAAGTTAACATGGATTATTGTTTTATTTGACTTTCTCCATCTTCTATCACTTCTTGTTTATTTTTGTCTGTTTTGTTTGTCTTTTTATTTCACTAAAGTCACGATCTCCTTTAACACGTTATTGCCTCGAATGTAATTTCCTCGCTTTTATTCTGTTGATCATCTTCTGTTTGCATGCAACATGTTGTAGTAATTAAACCTAACTCGACCAGAGTAGACACACATCACACGCCATCAAATTGCGTCAAAGACTTTTTTTTCAGGGCCGGATTAAGCTTAGTCACAAACATCTAATTCTTAATTATATACGACTTATCTATTTTGATTTATCTTTATAGGGTGTGATAGAGGAAATGAGAGAGAGGTAGATGGAAGGAAATAGAAAGATGATTTTGGGTTTTCGGTTTTTTATTCATATTTTCACATTTGGTGTCTCTCCTCTCTCTGTCTTCCTTTCTCCACTACCACGACTGGAGAACAACCAACAGAACGTTTCCCATCTTTGAGTAATAGATCATCTACGTCTATTAATTAAAGTCAGATTTTAAGACGTCTCCATTACCCTAATGAAAATGTTATCATTTCACTACCTCTGGAGTTTCATCTTCTCTCCTCCTCTCCCCGCGTTCTTCTTCGTCCTCATTCACACTTTCCCAACTTTTCCTGTTTTCTTTTCTTGTTTCCTACTTCCTCGACCTTAGTCTCCTCTTTTATATAAAATCCTTAATTAAATAATTCCGTCGAATTGTTTTAATAATAAAATTTCTTAAGCTCAAGACTCCTTCGACGTCCTTCTCCCACCGCCCCCCACCCCGCGTCCATCTTTCTTTTTGGAATTTTCAGAGGAAAAAAATTTTTTTTTGCTTCCTCTTCCGCGAAAATATTCTCCTCAGTTATTTTACGTCGAGAGAATTTAAAAGAAAAATTTTCCTTCTTCGCTGTTTCTTTATTAACAGTGGCGTCGTGTTAAGATGCTTATTGAGCGAGATGAGCTTTCGACAAGATCGGACGGACTTTTCCGAAGATGGTGCCGGTATTAAGACATCTTTCCAATTCCTTCCTCTTTCTTCTCGCCAGCTTACTCTTTCTCCTTTTCCTTTTGAGTTTCCTCAACTTTTTTATGCTTTTTGTTTGTCTATCTCTCTTTTTATTAGTTCTATTTGAGAGCTTTTCGTCTCTTCGCTTAATTTTTGTTTTTGTGTTCTTTTTGAATGGCGTCTAGAAAGATCGGCTATTCTTCATATTTCTGTTTAGAGTGTTACTTTGTTTGCTTTTCCCCTTCTTCTTCTTCCTGTCTGTTTTCTTCTTTTTCGAACTAGACTTTCTTGGTTTTTGATCTAATTTGAGGTGATTTTAATCCCGTTTTTCACCTTTTGGGGTATAACGGGAGGAGGATTTGAACTGAAGATCATTGCGTCCAAGTCAGGAACTTAACCACTACACTACTCCTCCCACTTTTTGATCTAATTTTCTAATTGATGGCACCCTTAAGTCATCAACTTTAGGCGGAACACCTACGATCTTGATCTATTTGATAGCACCTATGATATGATCTTTTTATTGTGTTAAACGACGTCGCCAAGATGAATTACTATATACAAAATAAGCATTAGAATTGCGTTCAAAGTATAATATATCTAGAATTTTCAATATAAGCTGATTGATTACTCGATCTCATTCATTTTTTTAATATACTAGTCATTTGATTGTCAGTTGTTCAAACTGCCACGTTTGGTTGACCATGCACGGCTGGGTTATCACGTCTAGGCTACGCGTGTATATTTGTTCAATGGCAGATCCAACAACAATATATTTATATTTGAGGTGCACTTCTCTGCTTATTTTCCATAAAAAAATATATTAGATATAATTAGCTAGGTCAATTATTATATTATAACGTTTTTAATTAATAAATTCAATTTCATATTATATATTTATCACAAAAGTAAGTAGCTCAATAATCAGGACGGTATCTGGGTCAGTATTTGCCATTTTCACGCCTGTTACTATTAGTATTATATTATTAATGTAAATATTTGTCATGTGCTTTTGTGTCTATCCAAAAATTAGAAACAGTCTATTGCCAGAGTCAAAGGATGGTATTGCCAATTTCAAAGAGGTTAAGTAGGAGGGATGTCCGCTGAAGGTAGTGTGCCTCATAAAGGAGTTGGATGGGATCTGAAGTTAGTGAGAGTGGTTTAGAGAGTAAAGACTGAAGTGTGTTGCTAAGTGCTTTATATTATTGTAAGTTTTTGATAAACACAGAAGACCTTCCTTTGTCTCTGGCTGTAGACTGTTTCTTTCGTTCTCCAAGACCGAGAGATGGTTCTTCGTATTGAAAGACCTGAAGTTAGTAAAGTGGTCTGTCATTGTATGTTTTTGATAGACACAGGAGCAATATTATATTAATAGTATCAGGCGTGAAAATGGCAAATACTAACCCACATACTGTCCTGATTATTGAGCTACTAACTTTTGTGATAAATATATAATATACAACGGAATTTATCAATAAAAAATAATTATTTCCTCCAAGACAATACAAAATCTTTTTTTATACGGAATAATCAGCGCCTTCCTTTTATGCGGACTACAGCATTGAAGTAACAATTCGCTCGAATGACAAAGATAACATCAACACTCATGCTGAATACCTGATTATACTTCTTTATGAGAAACTGCTCCCACTTTTCATTCAAGATACTAAATTTTCTCTTTATACAGAATCATATATTCCGTTTTATACGGGGGATGAAGAAGATCCAGAACCTTATAACCGTGTTATCATTTTGTTGAAGAATGATACCGAGACAGGAAGTTGTCCGAAGACAAATGAAACGTTTCCATTTTTACGACTTCCCGCGAATGCAGAGATGCGCGATGACTTTATAAGACTTTCGGATTTTTCCTTCCTCCTTCTCCCCGTCCTTCTCTCGTTTCCAAAGAATTTATTTACGGGACGGAAACAAATAAAACGTAATAAAGGAAGAAGGTGTGTGTGCACTGAAAATAAATAGATTATAAAAAAAATAAGAAGAAAAAGAAAAAAAAATATGTAATATTTCATTCTGAGTTAGTAAACTGTCACTGCAAGATTAGTTTTCATAGAGTATAAAGAATGGTCTTCTCTTCCTCGAGGAAATCTCACAGAGTGTTTAAAATTCAGGCCAGGTAATCTTGAAAACCCTTCTGTCTTCGTACACGTACCATCTTAGACAAACGTAAAAAAATCCTCCCAAATTTTTCTTTTTATCTTTTATGAGTAAAAATTTGTTTTTTTAGAAGTTAGCCCGAGTCAAAGGGAAATGGGAAAGTTTTGTTAGAAAGGTGAAAGCTTTGGTATCCAACCGGAAATGAAAATGTTTTCAGATGCTGTTGAGTGAGTGAAACTGTTTCAGACTAGTCGAGGTAAGTTCGTTTAAACATACAGCCAACCTCATGGTGTTTGAAGTTAGTTCGAACACTTACCTTGGTGGTTTGGATAGCCACAGAAACTGAATCAAGTGGACACGTTCTCCTACCGTCTGCTGATGTCTAGAAAAGCTGGTGTGTTTCCATATAAAAATTTGGGAAGAGGTGATAATCAACTGTTAACAAAAAAATGATTATTTCAATTTATTGTTGACTAACAGTTATAGTTTCTCCTTTGTTTTCCTCTTCCCTTCTGTACCTGTCCTATCTCCAGTCAACCTTCCTCGTCCGTTGACCCCATCCCTTTCCTACCTACTTCCAAGTAGTCGTTTCCTCTCTCTTCTTCTCTTTCAGTTCTGTGTTCTGACGATGTCCACAGCTGTCGAAGTGGACGAAACGTTGGCTTTGTTTACAAACAAGACGCGGTGTAAAAACCCAGTGTTTAACGTTTTCAACTTCAAGTTCGACTGCCGCGGAAACCTAACTTCAGTAACTTCAATAACAGTTATAGTTAGTGGCTTTGGCACAAAACTGCCGCCTGATTCTGATCACACCTACAAATCAGGAAACTGTAAGGTTGGGAAAACACTTATACAAAGGTATGTGCTGACTAATTATATGTATATTTCTTAGACGTTGATTTATAGAACTAAGTCTGGTCCCTGATTGAAACCCAAAGAATCACAACTTTCTTGATTTTTCAGTTTGAGTGATCTAGGGTTTCTTCTAGTTTCTTCTGCTGTATTTTTCACATTACATCATCATTTTGTGTGGGTAAGGGTCATACTAGGTCTTCAAAGTCTTCCTTTTGCTGCCGCTGAGGTTCTGGAAGACCCACCGGTGATGGCAATATTTCCGAAGTCCTCATCTTGGCGTTCTAACTCTTTCAAAGTTCTTTCTCTTTTGGGTTTCTAGTCATCATTTGTGGGGCGAAGGAGAGGTAGAAATGCTAGTCATTCTAGTCTCTTCTTCCTTGGTTATCCGCGTTCGTCGTCTTCTTTGGCTTCTAAGATCTTTTGTGGTGATTCCAGCAGGTCTAGTTTATCACTATCCATCAATAAGAGTTGATGGTTGGTAGCAACAGACTTTTCCTCTCGCCATGAATACAAAGAAAATCTTACATCCCTTCATCCTATCACTCTTCCGCACAACCCGCTGTGTGATGTTTAGTCTTGAGAACTACTGACGGTCCAGGAACCATAAATACAACGACAGTTATGCGTATGTGTTAGGAAATATTGGTTTACCTAAGCTTCTTCCAACCCATTCATTCGATTTACGACCGAGTTAAAGAGGAATAACCAACTGGAAGCCCTTTAGATCGTTAACTACATCCTTTGACGATCTTATTAACACGAGAAAACTACATAATCCATAGAGGTTGTTAAAAAGTTATGAAAGAAATAATTTCGTTTCAGGGAAGGAAGGACCGTTTTTAAAAATAACCTTTTAATAATGATAACAGAAGAGCAAAAGTAATTTGATCCCCGCAAGACCAGAACAGAAGACTTTTCCTTTGAGAACTGCTCTGTTACCTCTTGTTGCGTCTTTCCCTCAACCTAATGTCGCAACTAACTTAAAACGCTTTTTCCTGGTTCGTCTTTGTGTTTCGAAAAAATTTCATCTCCGAACGAAATAAACAACAAACATAATCCCATCGTGGCACGAGTATTCCGCGCAATCGTAACACACGACTGTGACGTTTTCTCTGTTGTAAAAATTTTTGGGGAAGTTGATTAAATACAGTCTGGTGAAGTAAGTGATGATGGATAACGTGAATTATAAAATCTCACGAAACATGCACGATTCGTTCAAAAATGTTGGCAAAGACGATCACGAATCAGGTCGCCAAATGACAAAAACAAAAATTTTTTCTGTTTTTTGTTGTGTCACAGCCCAGTCCCCAGGCACACAACAAAGAAGAGGTGGAGTTGCTGGCACAGACTCTAAGGAATTATTTATTTATTTGCTTGTCTCTCATTCATTCCGAGCCCCCGTACCTGTGTCCGATATCCTTGAGTCATCTCTTTTTTCACCGACATCTTTCACCACTAAGGGAGATGAAAAGATTTCAAAAAGAGAGAAAAAGGTAAAATGCTGACCAACAGGATTTACGTCAAAACGATTCAATCGAAATGAAATTAATCTGTCACTGTTAACCTCCATTTCCTCACCCATCAAAAAGACGAAGAGTTGGAGAGAAATCTACCAGAGAATCCTTTTTTTTTATTTTACGAGAATCTTCTCTCTTCCTTCCGGTTTAGAGAGGAAATCGAAGACGTCTTTAAACACGGTAAAACTAAATCATTTGTTACAAAGTGAAGTGGAAGAAAAGAAGAAAAGAGAGAAGTGGGAAAGGGAAAAAAATGAGCCTCGGGGGTGTTCTTAGATAGAAAATGGCTTCTTTTGGAAAATGAGTACCTTCGTAGTCGAGGCGTTCACGCGAATTCCTAAATGGCTTTTCAAATGTTAATCCCGGGTTAATCTTTTAATGAACTTTTAAAACTTTTTTTTTAATGGGAGGATTTGGGTTGAGAACTACGCGTACCATTTTTATTAAGTTTTTGGTATTACTCAGTACCGAATTTAAAAATTATCTCTCAGGTATTGCCCTCGTTAATGGGAGCTTCACAAGACCTGTCGTCAGCTACGCTAGCAAAACCTGGGTCCTGACGGAAAACTGCCCTCCTATAGCTCCACCTTCAAGAACAGACACTGGAGCAGTGATTCCCAAAGTGGTCTATATCGATCCCCAGGCGTCTGTGACAACCTGCAAGGGGTCTATCTCTTAACAGACACTGATAGTACCTATTTACTTACATTATACTGTCTTATAATATAAAGACATATACATTATTTATGAAAGTATCTATGAAGTTTACTTCACTACAGTGAGAATCAACATCGAGTACATAGGGGGTCTACCGAAAAACATGGCAAGGGCCCTACGACACAAAAATTTTGGGAACTTTTACTGTAGAGAATAAAAACCAACGCCGAACTATACATCAGGCCATCAGTCATGAACGAAATAAAATTTGGGAACGAAAGGGCCACTTTTTTGCAAGAACCGAAATTGAGCCATTTCAGTCTAGGCAGTTGTAGTGGCGGGAAGAACTTTTCCACGTTGGTCAAACGTTTCTTGCGAGTTTGTCAGCAATCTTTAGAAGACGTAAGAATATGAGTTTAAGAGGCTGTATGAAGACTAATCAAACTGCTGAGTAAAACTCTAATCAGTTGAGCACTAGTCACCTTTCAGGATAGACAGGACTTAGGACCTTTCGCAGATTTGTAAACCATTTTTGAAAAAGCGAGACCATTTGACAACCAATCAGGTATCAGAACTTGTCCTTAGAGGAGTGAAAATTGACTATTTGTACACAGGTGAGTTCAAAAATTAGCTTTTTATGAGCTATTTTGAAGGTCACTAACCAAAACAAACCGTTCAGACAGTTCAACTGTAATTTCATGTTTAGTGAGTCAAGCGAGACGTAACAGACCAGAAGAGAAAATTTTTCAGTCTCAACTACCAAAGTAACCAGAAAATTGTAAAATACCAACAAAATTGGTAGAAATATAAAAATATAAAAACAAACATCCGATTCTCTGACTAACAGTAGTAGACAATTCAGGATTTAGAATAACTGCCGTAAATCTAGCCTACAAACTCATAAGCTCTTAGAAAGCTATTGCTTCGGTTGCCTCCCCCCCCAGCTCCAAAAATCAGACAATGCCCAAGAAACCCTTATTTATATCACTTTCAAAACCACCCCCATCCCCCCAAAAAAACTGAAAAGTTTGATAATCAATTGTAATAACAAAACTGGAGGACATAGAAAAAAAATCCGTTTAATCCTTCAATTAACCCGAAACGATCATCTCAACCCTCGAATTCCAATTTTCCCCTGTTTTTTATAGCCTCTGGATTTAGTCCGACTAATCCGGGGGACTTTTGTCGTTTCTCATTTTCAAAAAAAACTTTCAAATCCAATCCGCCGAATTTGATTTATTCAGATAATCAAAAAGACGACGGGACGATAATTATTTCAAAACTTGAATGGCGTTTCATGGCGGTTGCCATCATAACCGGAAACCGCCGACTAAAAGGACATAAATTCGTCGGCCATTTTATCGTCGCAATTAATATTATTATTATTAAAAATATAAGAGAGGAAAACGAAGGGAATTCAGCAATGGGGAAATAATTAAACGGAATAATCTAGAAAGAATGAGAGAAAATTTTTCGTGGTGGTGCACGAAAGCACCTTAATGTTACGCTTGCGTGCGTTTTTGTTTCCGCTTTTAAAGGAAATCAAAAGCAAGAAAACCGATTTAATTAATTCGCGCGGAGGAACAGTCGACGCGGGAAATTCTTCTTCTCTAAGGTTGGCACCCCTTTCCAGGAGAAATTAATTCCCCGACAGTTCTAACCGCGAGGATTTGTCTTCTTTTCTGGGGGAGGAAGGAAATGTTTCTCTGCTTTTCGTCTTTCATTTGGTTGTCTTTATTTTCACGGGGATGCTGTTTTAAACTTTTTTTGCCTCCCCCCGCGATTCTATAGTCTTGTAAGGGTCACGCCTACTGGGAGGCTGCGGGAAATAAAATTTGGAAGGTGTATCCATGGCCAATGTCGATCATAATCAATATTAACACTATGACGTCCGCAAGTCTCATGTAAATTTTTGCGTGTCGGTGGATCTGACTCTGAGCACCAATATTTTAAATTCACAACATATGAACTTTAGTGATAATCGTATACCATGTGTAAATAAGTATAAGATCGCCAGCGACGCATGCGCAATAATTCCCGAATGTGACGTCACCGGCGCTCAGTCAATAGTGTTTGTGAATATTGTATGGCACCACAGTGGGATCTCCGGCGGTCAACAGATGCTATTTTCATGACCTCACAGTGGGGCCAGCGGACGTCATAGCGTTAAGACCTAAATTATAGACCTTAGGATTTGTAGGTAGCTGTCGTAGGAGCTACAGTGGAACCTTCTTAACGATTCCCTCGCATAATGAGTAATATAAATAAATAAACAACGACTCCTTTAACAAGCAATGTTTCGCATAACGAGTAACGTGGATGGGGTGATCCCCAAATTGTGCGACGGAACTTTTCTGTTAAGAACTTGTTGCGTCAAAATTTTAGTGTTTGTACGTACCTATAAGGCGTAATATTATTCGCATAATGTTGGGTGTCCTACCCATATTGTAGTAGAGTATGACCACAGCCCATCTCACAACATATTGTGCTCGGACACCTGCAAGTAAGATATTGGCTATAACAAAATCGCAGTAGCGGTGGTTCAACAGCCACTTAAGGCAGTTTGTCAACTTACACCCGTCATTTCCTGAAACTGAAAAGCTGGTCTTGTGCCCCAGGTAAATTGACTACAATTCATCCATCTAACACCAAAAAGTTATTTCGCTCTTTACTTCGTAGTTGAGAGACTATTCACCAACCAAACCCACTATCTGGAACATAAGAACAAACATGGTAGTAGTAGTTATAGTAGTAGCAGCAGTAGTAATAATATTTTTGTCTCTCTTTGGCATTACAATAACATAACACAGTGTACAACTACAAACACGAGTGGGGTTTCTGTTTCTTTATTTCTTGTTCTTCTTAGTTGTCACGTTCTTCCTCGTCTTCAGTAGCATCTTCTGTCTCCATTTCTTAATTTTTAATAATCTTTTGCCTCTACCAGGTAGGTAGGTAGACAGAAAGCTCGGTCGTTTTTGCGCATACATACTATCAAACACTCCCCATCAAAAAAATCGCGAACATTTCCACACAGACACTATTTTAAAAATAAAAAGCAACGAAACAAACAAACAAACAGACAAACAAAAACTTCCAGGAGTTAGAAACAAAATAATCGACGGAAAAAAAAGGTTACGATAAACAGTAAGCGAAAAATATTTACCGGGAAATTATGAAAAAAGCAAGTCAATATTTATTTATTTTTCGAGTTTTCAACAACAGACAACAGAGAAATGGTTTAATCAAGTATTTGTGTAAATAAAAATTTAGAATCGGACTCCCCGCTCACCCTTACTCTCCGCCTCTCTCTTCTTTCACAACATTTTCCTTTTCCTTTTCAACACAAAACTCCACGAATCCCATAGAACCAAACAAAGTGACCGATTTATACTTTCCAACAGCCAAAAACAAAACAAAATTCTATCAAAACAAAATCAGAAAGATAAATAAATGATGGAAAGAAAGAGAGAAATAATAAACCACGAGAAAGATGGGAGAATAAACAAAACGAAAAATTCCGTTCGCCATCTTGAAAACATTTTCTATACGTCAATAAAAAAAGCTGATAAAGATCATCAGGAAACAATATTTAAGAGTAAGAATACGGGAAAACTGGAGGGAAATAAAAATTAAAAAAGTTTCCCCGAGAAAAAGTTTCTTCTTTTATATGTATACTATATCAGTTTGATTCGAGAGAAAAAAAATGGCCGACGGATATACGAATCAATCTAAACTTTCATAAATTTCTTTCAGATTTTTACATTTTTCTTAAGTAAAGAAGATGCAAGAGGATGAGGAGGAGGAGAAAATGGAGGCGGATTTTCCTCTTCATCACCCCTTGGGAGGGAGGAGAAATTCTATAAAACAGGAATTCCTATCGATACCGGTGCGCTCGAGATTGTGATCTTCGAGAGTGTCATTGTTTCAAACTTTTTTTTTATTAGTTGGGAAGAAAATTTATTCTCCTGAATAAAACCCAAAAATGATGGACATCAAAAGCTGAAGTTGGTAGCAGTAACTCTAACTCATTTTGATTTTGAGGGTGTAAAGCTACGCGCTTTTGGAAGGTGTGTAGAGGACATGGCGTGGATATGACAAATCTGAGAAGAGGAGGATACTTGTATCTGAGGTCAATGTGTCACCTGAAAATCAAGGGAATGAGACCTGGGTTACCGATTCATGAGTTAGTGGCCCATCGCGCACAATCTGTTCGGTAATCTGTCTTTCGGGTACTGATCTGTCACCCAAATGGTAGTATAACTTAAATTCATACAAAACTGCCCAAAAAGAGGTGGTAATTAGCTACAAAACAAGCAAAACCTATTTCAAGTATTATGACCATCCGCGATCAAGTTAGAAACCCTTGGAAACCCAAAACTTCATAACCAGATCAAGCTCACTAAACTTTCCCAAAGCTGGAAGAAGAAAATCAACCTGAAACGAACACAACGAACCTGAACACCCTAAAGAGAGATGAGAGGAAAAGACACATAGAATCCGATACAAAACCAAAACATGAGAACTGGAATCTGCACGGACAAAGACATATGTACATAAACAAGAAGCTCGTCTGGTTGACGATGTCTAGTAGACCAAAACAAACGAAAGAAAAGCTTAGCCAAAGTACAAACTCTATGGCAAAAGCCTTAAGAAGTGAAATACTGAAAAAACGAATATTACAACAAAAATAGAAATAAAAAACTGAAGCACCAAAATACTAAAATGGCAATAAAAAAAAATGAAAACGAAAGAGCCAAATAGGCAAAAACGTGACTTTAGCAAAAACAAGATGGACGGGAGTGAAGCGAAAAAGGAGAAGACAACATTTCAAACACAAAGAAGAAGACACAAGAGGGACAAAACAAGTTCTTCAAAATACGAGTCCCCAACTCACTCCTACCAACACCGACATCATCATTACTATTATACTAACAATTACTCTAAACAAATTTAAAGAAACTCGTGTGCATTATTTATGAAATGAATCACTTACAGCACAAAAACCTCTAAAACCATGGAATAAATTAACTAAGAGAGAAGGAAAAATCAAATAATAATATACTACCACTTAGTCTTTGGGCCTTTAAGGAAGACACTACAAATTACAATTAATCAATCACAGATTATACACTACAATCATTAACAACAGCGACTAATAATATACAGATAACCTCACATGCAATATATACATGTCTAAACACAAATCAAAAATCGTAGCTAATCATCAAGAACCCAGAGACACTGTGCTGCAGCAGGCTACACTCCAACAGCAGAAAAGTTTTAATTTCTAAGCTACTCACTACAAAACGGACTGTTCAAGTTGACGCAAGTCTCAAAACTGTTTAAACCAAACACAGAGTGGACAAAGAAGGAAGCAGAGAAACGGGAGACTCGCACAACCTCAAGATGTCTTCACTGTCCCTGTCTTCTACCATAATACCCCAACCAGCACTCACTTAGCTACCAACTGATGAATGTAAACAAAACAAACAGTAAGAAAAAATATCCAGGATGACAACTCCTCCACAAAAAAAAATCGAAACATTAAAAAAAAATCTTTCGACCCCGTTTTACGGTATTTTAAAAATCATATTCACCTCTTTAGAAAATTTGAACTTGGAAATTTGTAAGCGTTAATAAATAAAATAATTGCGACCTTGGCTTGTTTCCCTGTAATTTCGAGCAGGCTTATTAATGCATCGGTGTTGCAAATCCAAAAAAGATTCCTCGATGGTAAATTGGCCAAAGAAATGGAACTAATTATGATTGATTAACAGCTCACCGGATTTTTTCTTCATCTCCTGTCTCTCTCTCTTTCTCATCTTCT
Organism: Columbicola columbae; assembly: GCA_016920875.1. Lineage (NCBI taxonomy): Eukaryota > Metazoa > Arthropoda > Insecta > Psocodea > Philopteridae > Columbicola > Columbicola columbae. The sequence goes on from JADMLL010000006.1 coordinate 5,492,258, forward strand.
TGGTGTTTTTCAAGGCCGCGGAATTTAGACACGAGACTAGACATCAAATTTGTTTTCGTTAGTGATTGATTCTGAAAGAGATTTCTTCATTTTTGTAAGAGGAGGCGGTGGAGGGATTTGAGGAGGCGTCGGATGGGAGACGAACCTCTTTGCGTGGTTTCTTCTTTTTTTTGGTGTCTACCAGTTTCCTGTTAATAATTTTTTTGTTTGATGAGTTGGCAGTTCTTTCGGGACTTATTTGGATTTTCTGACTTTGACATTTCTGAATCTGCTTTACCTGTGGTTAGTTTCTTGAGTATCACTGCACTATTTCAGCTACTTTGTTTAGGTTTACATACTGCTGAGCTTTGTCTGTTTTGTTTTTTTTCGTTTTTCTTGAATTTCATTCTTCCTCTTTGTAGGTGTACTGTTTCCTTTTCTTAGTTTTCAATTCTTACGACCGTTGCTCCACAAATTTAATGTCTTCTGTGCTTCCTTCACCATTTTCCTTTGCTTCTTTTCTTCTTGCTCCTCTTTTACTCACTTTGTCTTCTTTCTTCCTCCTCATCTTTCTTTTTGTCATGTGTTCGTTATTTCTTCTTTTTAATTTGGTCTAGGTTTCCCGTTCTCCTTTTTCCTTCTGGAGTCATTTTTCCATCTGGAGTTTTTATTTGGATGTGAGCATATCATTTCAAGGTCTTCTTTCTTCTTCTCACGCTCATATTTTTGGTTCTTCTGCTTTGTTTAGGTTTTTTTTTATCTCAATCTTTTCTTCCCTTTTCTATTTACGTTCAGATCTTTTCCTGGCAAATTTTTCTTGCATTTTATTGCTGTCAGGTCTCATTGTGAATTTTACTTTATTTTGGGAGGTCTGTGGTGTAGTTAAAGTCCCCGACTATAGAAGTTATGGTCGCGAGTTCGAACGAGTTAGAGCTAAGGGTGAAAAACTGAATTAAACCTCAAGTAAATAAATTTTTCACTGATTCTTCTGCTTTGTCCTTCTTCTTCTTTTGTTCTTCTCTTTTCTATTCTCTTTTTATCCTTACTGATTTTATTCTCCACTGTTTCTCTTGTCCTCTTTCTATTTTTATTTTTATTCCTTTGCTATCTCGCCCACTTTTCTCAATCCGTCACATATTCCATTATATCTTTTACAACACTTTTGAAGGTCGCACAACTTTTAAGTTCTTCTCCAGCGAATGAAATTAAAGGAAGTTGAAATAAATTTTTCTTGTAACTCAAATTTTGTCTGACCATAGAATACCTTAAAAAATTTTCGATTATTCATAATGAAACCTGCGTTAATTGTAGCTCGAATGAAGTAGAAACTGTAGAACACATGGTCATTGAATGTCCAAAATTTTTATTTAACTCCCCTTGCTAACTACCACCTGTCTCAAGCATGAGACACTATGTAGTTGTTCGGACTAGATTTGAGGGGTAGTGTCTGAGGAGCAGACCAACGTCTTAACTCCAGGAATAGTTTGAAAGAAGCCAAAGGAAGGCTGAAGTTATGTGAGAAGAAGTAGGATAAGGAAAAGGAAAGCAGGAGAGGAATAAGAAGGTTAGACTAAGAGAAGCGTGTGTGGGAGTCAAGTGGTTTATATAGTTGGAGACGTTTTTGGTCGAGGGGTTCAGAGAGGAGTGAGGACGCAGAAGGATTTGAGTAGTTCGCCAGTCTGGAGGAGTGAACCTTTCGATTTCCTTCTTTACAGAGGAAACCCCCAGGTCGGTTAGGAACGAACCATAGACCATCTTTCGAGGACCTAACTTCAGAACTGTTGTGAATTTTTTTATGTAAAACTTTTTGTTGACAGTATATATACCAAACACTTTCGATTTTGGAAGTAAATGACATAACCGCCCTTCTTCCAAAAATAAATCGGTTTCCTTCACTTCCATTATCCCTCTTCATCTTGGTTCCTTTTTGCTAACTTTCCAGATTCTTCCAAGGTCACTTCCACATATTCCTTTCTTAATCCTTTCGCTTTTTACCTCGATTCTGTTAAATTTGAATGATTTTGACTTTCGATCAACATTCTAAAATTATTTTCCTCATCAATTTCGACAAAACAAAATCTTCGTCGCCGTCTCAGAAATCAATCGATTGGTCCTTTACACAATTATCGAATTACTAAACGCAATTACCTAATTCGCGCATGCATGTCAATTGTGGAGTAACCTACCCAATCATGAGACTTCTGGAATTGGTGTAAAAGTGTTTGATGAAAAAAAAAGAAGCAGAATTCCTTTTTAAGTCTAAATTTTTCGAAGTAATCAAACTTATCAACAAAACCATTGGACCTCGATTCCGTTCCATTAAAGCAACCGATGAAATCTTTAAACAAAAAAGAATCAGAGAGAGAGAGAGAGATGAAAAGAGTGAGAGGGGAGGAAGACGGCGAATGCAAAACATAAAACGAGGAAGAGAGATGGAAGATAACTTACCGAATCCGACAAAAAAGTGAGAAAAGTTCAAGATTATCTTGTAATAGAATTGAGAAAATCCGCCATCATCATTTTTCATTCTTCATCAAGACTCAGAGCGATCAACATCGTCTAAAACAAAAATGAAAACTCAATTAGTTGTGCTTTGCTTGTTCTTCGTCGAACTCGTTGTAACGTTTCCCCAAAACTGGGGAGATCCGCACGCGATAGTCGAAACGATTAAGCTCGATGTATACGAAGTTCCGCCGATTCCTTCGGTTGTAGCTTTTGATTTTGATGCGGCTAGAAAGGGTAAAACGGCAGATGTAGCCGGCAAGAGTCTCGATAGTGGAGCCAAAGACAGCAAAGGAGAAGGGAAGAAAGAAGAAGGAGCTAAGGAAATGGCCAAACCAGAAGAGAAGAAAGAAGAAAAGAAGGAAGAGAAACCAGCTGCATGATAGACTAGTAAAACTGTAAGTTTTGTCAGTTTTTGAGCTTTTAAATATTTTTATCTTTCTAAAAAATTCTAAAGTCACTATAAACACGTGCAGACTCTTGAAAAGCCACTAGAATTTCATTTTCTGCTATCGAGACCTTTTCCTCGTAGTCTTCTTCTCCGCCAATCCTATTCCTTACTCTCATTTTTGTCTATTTTAGATTTTTCTTCTTCTTTTTAAAATAATTATCCGTCAGTCTTTAGAATTGCTGCTTTCTACTTCTCCTGTATATTTCTTGGTTTCCTTTAAGTGATAAACTATCTCATGACTAATATGTGTTACTAGACCCATTTTGAGTATTTAAATCTGAAACATCACCTACAGTCTCCAAACCAAAATTTAGAGAACCACTACCTAGAACAGTTTCTGATCGTTTTTCGAGGTCTTAGCCTTATCATGTTAAAAAACGGTAACATTATTAGGTCTACCGGAAAGTTCTGTCCATTTTTATAACAGGACGTGTGAAAAAGCTCGAACTTTAGTCAGAAAATTTTTCCAACCATCTCCTGAATGCAGAAACTACTGCCCAATACATTTCTACCTCCTCTACGATTTCATTCCTGTTGGAATTTGAACAAATACTGTTCGCGCCAAAATATAGAAAGCGCTAGTATGAAGTGCTTGATTAAAGCATAAGTAACTAAGACTAGGCAGTTAGGAGTGGTACAGTTATTAGCTAAGTCGTTGTAATATTTTTCCATCAGCTCCACCCAACAGCTTATGGTCATCTCATACGACAGGAGGTTAAGTGAAGTTTTTAAGTCGTTTATTGTTGAATACTAAGATGAATTTCTAGGTCAGTATAGAATATATATAATATACTGAACAATTTTTTCGCCTTTCGGTTTACCAAAAAAATTATACAAATCATAACCACTGTACAAGGCTAAGCCTTCTTCTGCCAGAATCTCATTCCACTGCACCTTTTCTCAGCTTCCCTTTCTAAAATCTGTGCTGTTTTTGAGTCTTTCAAATAGACAGCGACTCCCAATTCCATCGCATTGTATTGTATCTGTCTTTGAACTTGTCTTCCTCTTCCAGATTTACTATATCATTCCTGTTACCCTTTTCACTTCCTTTACAAACGGGCCGGTTGCTTCATAGAACTTTTTTCTTTATGTTTACACTTCTGGGTCGGTAGATATTAGGCATACAGTAATAAAAAGAGAGCCAAATACGCACGGACTAACTGTTACATTATACAGACAGAGCCTTCCGGTAGGCAGTTTGTTGGTTTTTTGAGTCAAATCCAAAATTAAAAGAAAACCTCATCCGCAACGTCGCTACGAAGCCATAAGTTCTCTCGCGTGCGCATTTCGACGTTACATAATTTTGGAAAAGGGAAAAAGTGATTAATGGAAAATTTCCAAATCCTTATTTCATCTTCCATCGGTGACCTTGAAATAAAAGGAAGGCGAAATTATTATCGAAGCAAGGTGAAAATTTCTCATGACACGGTTGGATTAGTATGAAGATGATCGTTCGCTTGGATTGTTGCCTGTGGTTACGGAAGGTATTTGATAAATTGGATGAAAAGCAATCAGAATGGTGGAAACAGATACTCAACAAGGAGCCTTCCCTCCTCCCTTTCCCTTCTCTCATCCTTCCTTTTCCCCGTTTTCTATTTTTCCTGGATCCTCTCATCCGGGATAACCTTGGCAGGGAGAGAGGCTTGAGATTCCAGAGAAACCATGGGAGATTTGAATAATTGAAAGGAACCCCAACGATAGATTTGGAAATATTTCCGCTTCTTTAGTGATTGTCCCGCCATTTTCTTTTATAAAAAGTCCTTTTATGAACCTTAGTATATATAATATCGGATTTTGATAATCGCTTCCGGTTATGGGATCTTTTAATGTCTTGTGAAATTACCATACAGAGACTAGTTTGAGTCTGGTATCGGCTTTTCATTACTGTTTTTGCAGTAACTAGAAACTTTTCGACTAGAATTTGGTTTTTTTGTGCACTTATTTAAGGTTGTAGCAGAATTTTACCAAACCACAACAGCCGCATCGCGACCTTTTTTTATGCGGTTTATTGTTATTAGTGTTTGCTAAGACCTTTGGAACGGATCTGTGCGATTTGATTTATGATAAACTTTGAACACAGTCGTGCGTTTGAGTCTATTAGCATCCTCTCAATCATTGTTCAGTCTGTTAGATGAATGAACCTGAATGAATTTTTATGGCTTCTCATCATTAATCCAAAGTCCTTGATAGGAACTTAGCGTACCTGAGAAAATAAAACCTGATTTCTCACAACCGCCAGTTTTCCTTTGTCTGTTTTACTTCCGTTTTAATTTTGTCCTTCTTTTCGATTATTGTTTTAAGGTTTCAATCCTTCCCCACGTCGTCTACTACCTTTAGCGTCCCCACTAACGGCTTCATTCTTTTAATTTTCAATTCTGTCGTCCATTTTTGATATTACACCCATAACCCTACACAACCATAGAAGAGAGAAGTTCAATTATACCCTGATTAGAACACCACTACCACATAAACTAGACTAAAATACGAGACAAGGTAGTACACAGAGGCAAAGGGGTAGTCATCATCATTATGTGTAGTGTCCACGTCGAAGGTTGGCAATCAACAGGGCGAGCTTAGATTCTACTGCTAAGAATAGGGCAGCCACGAAGTTTTCCGTCTTCCGGAGCGTCGCTTTCGGTCTATTTTCTCCTCCAGCTGGGGTAGTTTGTATTTGGTGTTTCGCAGTAGGTGTTTCAAGTATTGTAGTTTCCAACGCTTAACTTCGTACATACTGGTTAGCACTTCCACGTTAGTCATTAGTCTCGTCCAGGCTATTCTAAGCGGTAAAGCTACATCTCAAAGGCTTAAAGGGGTAGTAACTGGGTGAAAATTAGTAACTACCACCGACTACCGACTGAAAAACCGCACTAAACTCCATCAATCCCCAAGTTGATTAAAAATTTTTTTATGATTCTCATTTCAGGTGATTTCCCAGACCAAAACCTCCAACAACACATCAGGAAAACCATAAAACCAACCCTCAAAGTGCAAATGGATAATAGACTCAAAACCAAATCTACAAGCTCAAAGTGTGACATCCTGTTCATGCCAAATACCAATTTATAAATAAATAAATAAATCATAGTTTTAAATTATTTACTATAATATTACCTCCAAATGAGTTGTTATTCCCACTCTCCAGAGGAAGAAGAAGACGAAGTGAAGAATCCATCAAAGGGAGTCTGAACAGGAAACACCTGAAAGTAAAAAAGTGAGGTCTTAATCCTAGAAAATGAGATTTTAGAACCAAGAAAGAGTTTTAGGCCATTTATCTAATAAGCTTAGCACTTATTTTAATCCCGGTTTAACCGCAAAGTCTAATTTAAGTGAGATATATAAATCCAGGGGTGGTTAATTCTATTTTTCCACTAATTATTCATGTGTGAGAATATTCTCGAAACCGAATCCTTCTGAGCAGAAACCTTTTGTGACGTGGCAAAAAGTTATTTTAGGAAAACGGTTACGTTTGTTTTGGTAATTTCGGTGAATAATTGACATTTGGAAATGAGGAGGAGGAGGAGGAAGAAGACTAGAATGCTGCTATCTTTAAATACGACAGCTAAAATTCTTTAACGGAATTGAAAGATGTTGGAAAGATGATTTATAAAATATGTAAATGGCGAAGTTGTAAGACACGTGTAGACAAATTCTTCTTCTTCTGTGGTAAGTTTTGGTGTTTGCTGTTGGACTGGATTTTTATGATTCGTGCCTAGACTGTAGAACTTTATTTACATTCACAAGTGGAGATGGGAGGTTTGTGGTTGAGTGTTACCGGCCTAACTGAAGAGGGAAGAGGATTTGAACTCACGACCATAACTCCCATAGTCCAGTACTTTAATCACTAAACCAGGTTTCCGGTTAGTGAAAAGAAGGTAAAGAAACTGACACAGTATTACAATTCAAACAAACGTAACTCCCAGGCAATCAATGAACTGGCTCCCGACCACGACTGACTTACAATGGACATGGGTCCTGTTGGGTGATAACCAACTGCGATTAATATTTGTTTCGTCAGCGATATTTGGTTTTTGTTTTTGCTGTTGTGATAACTACTTTTCGGTAGTATAGACCAGTGGTCGGTAAAGTCTTCACCCAAATTGAAATTTAGTCAAAAAGCCATTTTTATAAGCTTTGATGAGACATTTTTAGGGTTGACAGTACACTCTCGAGCTTGCCTTTGTTAAATACTGTATGAGATAGCTTAATTAGCGATGGATTAAATAAAACTTGGTGTCATACTTATACAGAGATAATATATACTTTTGAAGAAACAAAAAGTAGCGCATTAAAAATTGAAAGTGGCAGGAGGGCTACCAAATACAAGATGAAAGTAAGAAGTACCAGTAAAAACGGAACTCTAGAAGAAATCAGTGAGTTAGGCTTGAGAAAACCAAAAACAGGATAAATGGACGACAGAAGGAAATACTACGATAGAAACGGTGGTCAATATTGTGTATAAAATATAAAACGGCGAAAGTTGTATACAACAACTGGTGAAGAGGAGAGAGATAACCAGAGGCAGAAGAATCAGTGAAAATAGAAAGATCCATCAGAAGTCAAAGGGACAGAAACCTGGTCTCCATTCCCTCCTCAACATCTGTAAGTAGACAAAACGTCTGGGAGAAGAAGTTCAACAGAGATTCAAAGATCCCATCGAATGAAGAAAAAGGAAAAAGAAAGAGACAGAGATATGTCAATAATTTTATTTTAACATGAAAGCCTGTACCTTAATCTAAATTTCTTGTCATAGCACTGTACCAGTTTTTGAATGCCCTCCTCATAGAAGTCTGCCGTCTGACTTGTTAACCACTGCATCACAACAGTATTGACTTCGTCATCGTCTTGAAGACGGAAAATCATCCCGCAAGGACGAAATCCTAAAGCGTCTGTTTTCTTTCACCTTATTGTCCACTTCCTGCACCAAATTTCCGTGAACTGCACAGATCTCACGATGAATATCGATCGCTTTTAGGCCTTTAGCACTAAGAAATCTTATAACAGCTCGTGCTTCACAGTCGGCTACAGGAGCTATCTTAAACACTCAGTACACAACACAAACAAGGAAGAATCAGACTGTAATGGCGTCAGTGCGTAGGCAACAGATGTAGGTACCCAGTGTGCATGCAAAGAACACCAACCGCAGCGCTGCGGCCGGGCTGTGGCAAAACGGTACTTACTTAAAAAACATGCCTCGTATATTGTTATTATTATTTAGAGGCTAAAAAATAAAAATAAAACTCCGAAAGAGCCACAGACAAAGTAAAAGATTCGCACTTCACCGATCTCTGGTCTAGATAAAGTCATTAAACTGTCACCACAAGTTCAAACCTCCTTTAGCTACTTGTTATACCAAATGGTTAAGAGCAGGAATGAAACTCAATAATTCAACAACTGACCCACTTCGATCGGTAGAAATTAGGAAAGTAAACATCTACACGAACATACACCACTACAACAAAAGAATCGCTTTCTAGTCATTCGTAATGAACTCTGGTAGGACACCATACTATAACTATATAAACAAAAATCCTCCCCAACCTCAAAACCAAACACACAAATCATCAAAGAGCCTATCTCCTAGTGGCAACTCCTACACCACCACTTGCAAAACCCTTCAAAGTTCAAAAGGCAACAAAGACACCAAAAATCCGAAGACGCGGGGTAAAATGAAGCCTCCGGGGGTTGAAACTCAGTTAATGAGGCAATAATTAACTTTTGGCTGGGAAAAAAACTTAATAAAAAAAGAGCTCATGAAATTTCTAAAAATTCTTAGCCTCCCCCGCTCTTCTGGTTTCTTAAAAACTTTTCCTTAACACCCAGGGCTATATTTCTCTTGTTAATAACATCAGAACTGTTCTGCTTCTTTCCCACACTTCTATCATCTCTCACACCAAACCATTCAGCCTTCGTCTAAGAAGTTCCATCTCCCTCTCTCCTCCTTTTATCTTTTTTAACGGGGGTCTCTCTATAATATTAACGTTTTTAATTTTAGTCAGGCCCACGCTTTTAAGTATTTTAATTAACCACATAAAAGAAGAAAAGAGTGAAAGAGAGAGAGAGAGAGGAATTGTTCCTATAAATCACTTCCCCAAATGTTCGGTCAAAATGGCGGGAAAAAATTTTCATTCAGAAACCGTAACGGCATCAAATTCTAATAAAAATCGTTTCTACTGCTGAGGTTTAGTCGTGATGTGAGCAAAAAAAGAAGAAGGAAGCGATGGAACATCTGTTAAGTTTTCAATGAGGCTGGAAAGGAGGAGAGAAAAAAACCGGAAAAGAATATTAAATAACGTCAAAAGCGGAAACGATAAAATTACAGCGCGGGCGTTTTCAAATTGAACGTTTTAATGGCGGAAAAGTGGGAAATTCGGGGAAAATCTTTCTCGCCTTTCCCGACTCCATAAAAACAGGGTCAGAACTTTGGCGAAGGTCAATTATTTGTTCTCTATATTAGTGAAAATAATAGTTTTTCGCGGTGGAAACCAACCTTAATTGTAAATCATTTCCACTCCATTAAAGTTTTTAAACTTCATAACTTTCTAACTTGTTAAGTTTACATTTTAACGTACCTTTAATCTTTATTATCCATTGTCTTTCCTTCCTTCTTTCCTTCGATAACTTTATTTTTAACCTTCCTCCCGCCGTCTCTCCTTCTCTCTCAGCCTCCTTTATTCATTTTCTTGTTTGTTATTTTGCCACCTTTTCTCTCCACCCATCAACCCCTGCCAGCTTCCCGCCTTCGTCTTCTTCTTCCCCACGGGTTTCCCAACGTTTCCTTCGCGGATATAAATCAAGAACCTCTAACTCGACTTGACTTTAATTTTTTCTTCTCTTATACCCTCCGCCTTTGAGACTTTTAAGAATTTTCCTTAAAACCCGCCATTTTTATTTTTCTTCCTCTCTCTGTTCCCCAAGTTCGCGACCTCTGATTGAATGTTTTTGGGTTGCTATGTGCTGCACTTACCACACTCTTGTGACAACTTCATTACTCGCTCATGTCTTCAGAAATTCTGTCAACGGTTTTCAACATAAAATCCTCATTTGAAGAATGACTAACCGGAAATTTTTCTAACCTAAACAAAAATCAGTGTGCATTATTTATGAAATGACCCACCAAATATTTTTGAGCCAAAAAAAGTGTTTGTTAATATTAATAAAACGAGAATTAAATTTTAGACTTTATAAAAATCTTTTGGACGAACACAAACCGCATAACTTTAGACCTTGGTACTCAAGCTTTTTCCTTCCCGGGCCAAATTTCCGTTGTGACCACTGACACTGGGCCACACGAGTTACAGAAAAAAAGCTTTTACACATTCGGCTTTCGACACATACAGTCCACTCTCAGGGTATCATCTGTATGTACATCTGACAGTCTGTTTCTGTCTGTATTTTCTGTATATTGTCTCAAAGAGATATGTTGAGGCAAACAATGTCAGCAGTTTCTTAGCACAGACCCGAACATTTTCGTACTGGTCAGGCACTATAGTTCAGACTTAACAATGACCAATCGACCTTTCACGAATTTTGATCGGTTTCCACTGGACCACTCAGTAGAGCTTGCTGGGCCGCAGTTTGAGTACCAAGACTTTAGACCAAAGTGAATGAATTAATAAAACCAGTGTGCATTATTTATGAAATGATTCTTATCACTCTTAGTTACTCTTTTTCAGCTAGCCGTTAAGGCAGATTATAATTAACAGTCTTATTGATTGCGTCGAAAATCTAGAACCTCACAGTAGGATGATGTAGAACAGGGACGACCAACACGTGGCCCGTTAAATATATTTATGCGGCCCGCTAAGGATTTCTAAAGTTGAATTTATTTTATCGACTTTCTGCCATCAGTATATTGTTATAAAATTAATTATACTAAAATGGTAGTTTATACTAAACCGAAACAACTTTTTTGTGACGAGTTACTGACTTGTCGGCGACTTGGTCAAACATGCAGCACGAATACGCCGCGTCTGTGCTTGTTTGTGTTGGCTTCTGTCAATCAGTCAGACTGGTAAGCTGTTAACTAGCATTTTAAGCAATTTTTGTCCTTTTTGGAAGCCTCGAGTCCAATATTATTGTCAAAAAGGTAATATTGGAGTTGTTTTATTCCAAACTAACATTAGTACGGCCCACCAAAAATTTTAAAACTTAAAAACGCTGCTCAGCCCTGATATAGAGAATCCCCATTCAACCCAGACCAATTTGAATTTTTTTGGCGGGAAAAAAAGCAGTCAACCAATTCAAACTCGATTTAAAATTTATTCCTGGTTGGAGTTTTTTTGACTTTCCACCCGGTGGTAAAGTGAATCATTACAAACGACCGCTGTGGGCTTTTTCCAAAACAAAACACCCAAATTAAAAAAAAAGAAAGAAATTCTCGAAAATTATATTCAATGATTGATGATGAAAACGATGAGTTTAATTAATGGATGATGATTGAAGAGGATGATCCCTGGTTTTAATTACATTACCTTGGGCCCGGACAAGGGTTGGTCCAACCGGACACTAAATCAACGGACGGGACCAATCTGCCTTGTTGAGTCTTCAACACCGAAATCACTTTTTCATTTTCTTCTGCTTCAATTCACCTTAAATTAAATTCAATTTTATTTAAATTATGGTATATCAATTTTTTTTTAAATTAGTTTTTATACCTCCTCCTCTTTTTTGATCAAAAATCGGATATAGATAAACTCTACATCTGGCTCCTTTAATAAACTTCCGTTTTTTGTGGAAAATCTATAAAATTTATTTAAGGTACATTTCCCCGCTTTTCCTACCTAGCCCCCCTCGAAAGGGGAAGAAGAAAATTTGTATAACATTAGAGGAAACGTTTCTCTTTAGTCCTCCCACACCGAGGAGGATTAAACTTATTCTTCAGACAGTCGACGATTCGATTCGAAATCAAAGCTCATTCATTTAGAAAAAGGAAATTAGATCTACGCGCATGCGCACACGTCTAGCTCTTTGTACTCTTAGACAGCATTTTGGTATACTATTTAAATATGAAAAAAATTTGGGAAATTCAAAAACAAAATAAAATCACTGTTCCTAGTCTATTTCCCACGTCCTCCTCCTCCTTCCCGGCCAAACTTCTGCCTAACACGACGAAAGTTACCCCGGTTTCCTTTCCCGGAAAATTGATGACCTTTTCTTGTGAAGGTAGTAAAATTTCCCGTCGTCACATGTAAAATTCATGAAAAATTTCATTAAGGTGTGCCCCTGCGAATTTCGCACCTGCGCTTTCGCCGTCCTCAAAGGTACCATTTCACCGTCTTAACAGAATTTCGAGACGAATTTTCCGGATGAGGAGGAAGAGGATCTAGTTTATGAACAAGTGTCTGAGAAAAAAAATTTTTTTTATAGATTATAATGTAGATTATAGTTCATTAATCAACCATAACCGCGTTAGGCTTCTGTCACTACCGTCAGGACAATTAGTAGACCTGACACGTGGTACTATCAAGGATTTTGGAAGGTTTGGTTGGATTCCCATATCTATCCTCTAACGCTTGACCAACTTTACGACCTTCGACCATCTTAAGCGATTGAAGTCAACTTGAAATGGCGATTTTGAGTAAATTTGAACAGTTTTAGTATTTGGTGCTGTTATATACCGAACTAGTTAGCCTGATTTAAGCGATTTAACCATTTTAGGACCTCCTGATATGTATTTAGCCCTCCAAATACCCCCAAAATCAAAAAGACAGCTAACACTTCATTAAAAGCTCTCAACATATCTGTAAGAGATTCTGATTGCTTAACTAAAATTCTGTTGATTCTGTTTTTGGACTAAATAACGACACATTAGTCAACAGTAACAAACGAAACCTAAAATCGTAGAGGAGTTGGAGCTCCCAACAGGATCTAGGTCCAGTAAAAGAAAACAAAAACAGAAAACACGGGAATTGTTGTCTAATCACACACTCAGCAGTACAATAAGCTAACTTCCTCAAACATCTAGCTAGAAAAGACCTAAAGAGACTGTTGACCCGAGTATTTGGGTAGTTTCAAAACAAGACAACCAAAATCGACTAGTTCACAAAGATGCACTACCAACATTCACAAACCTAAATTGACAACACAAAACCTAAAAACCAAAAGCATGTAAATAGAACAGAACCTAAACTGACCACATGGAGCTTAAAAAAAGGACACAGTACCAAAGTGCAAGAGGAAAGAATAAAAAATTCAAAAGTACGAATAGGACAGTGGCAACAACATCGAAGGAGACAAGTTAGACACTAAAAAGAAGCGAAACATAGTCAAAATCTCATTTTATCATCTCATTCCATTCACACATGAAATCCCTAAAAAACCGATAAACCTGTCCTCTGATTGGCTATCATCAATTCCACAATGACCCCGAGAACCTCTTTAAAAAATTTATGAAAACGATCAGGTCTCAAAATGAGAAAAGGTGATTCGGAAAATGGCGAATGCGGCTGGAAAGAAATAAGAAAAACTATTATACGAACACACATAACAAATACTTGGGAGTCCACCAAAATGGAGGAGTCTCGTCCCGTCATAAATATGTAATGCCGGCCGGAAATTCAAGGATGAACCCGAAATAAGTCTTTTTCCTTTTTCCTCTCCCTCTTGGGATTCTAATGTTTGTTGCTTAGGATTTCCCGACACGATTTCAGTTCCACAGTGCACAACTTGTGCTCATTTCGAAATTCGAGTCGTTTCCTAGGTACACCCACATCCGTTTTACCTCTAGAAAAAGTTGGTCGTTAAATTTGTTTTTGTTTTCCCTGTCAGCTGCCCTAAGGTTAAAGTAATTTTTCACATTTTTGTGTCACATCAGACGATGAAAGGCAAATTCATTATCGTTAATAAAATATTTAGGTGAATGGGGGTCACCACCGTCAGCATCCGTCTTTTTGCCATTCGACTCCTGGCTCATCCTTCTCCTTTTTCCACCCCCCGCGTCCTCTCTAATACAATTTCAACTTAAATTATTTTCTCTCTTAAACTCCGTGAAGTAATTTATTGAAACCGCAGAAGGTTCGGTGTGAGAAAAGACGAAGCGCGGCGGTTTTCGGAAAACCGGAAATTCATCGCTAAAAACCGTGGGATTAGACGAGAGCATTAAAGCGTTTAGAGCATTAAAGCAACACCTTCCCGCGGAAATTCATTTTACAAGTTTAATAACGTGGATTAATGTATTTAAATTTTTTTCCCTCCTCCTCCTCCTCACCCATCTCCAGCATCCTTCTTCCCTTCCTTCATTTTGTTTTCAATAAAAGTCGGAACCTCGAAGCGTTTCCCATTAACGAGTTTTCCTTTTGCCCTAGACCGGACTCCGGACCCCGGCTTCCATTTCCTCCAAAAAACAAAATTATCCCGAGTAATGCGGACTTAATGGCCGTAAAAAGAAAAGGGTTCGAATGAAGGTTGCTGACTTCCACTGCCAACGTCTGACACTTCATCCCGTAGGCGCGGCTTTGAATGAACCCGCCTTAGAAAACTTAAAAGTAAAAATCCCAAATCCGTTCCTCTGTCTCATTCTCGAAAAGTTACTAGTTTAGTTGGTGGATATAGAAAAACTTTAATTGAAACAGATAAATTGTTGAACGAAGGACTTCTAAGATGTATTTAAAAACTTTCAAAGACATCAAAATGAATTTCCAATAATGGAAAAGTGGAAGGAAGTAATTTGAAAACGGAAGGAAGTGAAATTTTATAAGCAAGCGCAATGCGGGGGTGTTTAAACGGCCTTGAATCCCCCGAAAGAGATTATCTCTTAAAATATTATTCGAAAAAAAAAGTTTTCTCTTAAAATAAATAGATGTGCATTAATAATGAAAGAAATTATTTACTCTCTACCTCTATAGGGAACAAAACTTTTCTAAGCCTCTAGAAACTCGCAACAGCAATGACAACTTCAAAGCGAAACAAAACAATCCAACACCGACAGAGCAACCCAAAAAGGAAATTAATAAAACCAGGATATAAATATTCAAATCATGATTCCAACAGAGAGAGAGGGCAGAGTTCCAAATCAATCTATACAACCAACTCAAAAGTTAAATATCAAAACGTCGATATAACATTGAAGAGAAACCAAAGAAAGGAGAAGATAGAAAACGGTCAAAAGGGAACAATAACAGCCGGAAACCCAAACACCTGGATCTGTAAGCTCATCAAACCGAAGACGATGAATAGACAGGCAAGCAGAAACAATTTCTCGAAACTAAAGGTGAAACCCCCTCTCTTGAAAAGTGGTTTTCGCTTCAATTAATTCCCCGATTTCATTTATTTTTTCTTTAACAATGTGTACTCAAAAGTTTTTTTTCCCATAATCCAAAGTTTCTTAACTTTTCTAACTAATTTACGAGAAGCTCTGTCGGTTGAGTAGTTATCGTAATTGATTGCCGAAGGAATACTTGAGACACGGAGCCCTCTCCACGCTTCATAGGATTTTATACCCGTGAAAAAAAGAAACCCGTGAGAGAAGAGAAAGAAGAGAGAGAGAGAGACCAAGGAGGCTGTGAAACTAACGTGAATTCCCCGAATAGAGAACAAAATAGAAGTAGATAACGGCAGAATTGAGAGAGAGAAGTAGAAAAAGGAAAGGAAAGGAAGGAGTGATAGAAATGAGAAAGAAGACAGGAAAAACAAAAAATGTGAGAAAAGAGAGAAAGAGAAGAAATTAGCAGGGAGAGAGAGAGAACGAAGGTAGAAAGATAAATGAGAAGAGAGGAATACAGGACAGAAAAATCAAAAAATCCCGTTGAACTTACGATAAATTCCCGGACTAGAGAACAAAAAAGGTAGTAAAACAATCGAGAGAGAAAAGGAAGAAAACAAAAGAATAGAAAAAGAAAGAAGACACAGAAGAAGAAGAAGAAAAGAGTAACAAACAGAGGACAAACAAGTAGAAAAGGAAACCGAAGGAAAGAAAAAAGAGTAAAAATTTTGGGGTGTTATCCACAAAACTCCTAACAGAGATAGAAACAGAAAAACGACAGAGAGACGAAAAGAGAAAAGTAAAAGAAGACAGAAAAGACAGGAAAAAATTCCACCATTATTTGGGTTAAACTTCTTCAAATTCCCTGAGCAGCGACAGAAAGACAAGAAAAATAAATAGAGAGGAAGGACAAAACAGGAAGAAAAAATAAAAGAGAAAGTGGAGAGAGAACGCAACAAACAGAGAAAAGTGAAGGAAAGGAAACAGGAGAAAAGAAAATAGAGGAAAAAAATCTTTGGGGGAGTTAAACATCCACAAAATTTCTTTAACAGAGGTTTAAAGAAACAGAAAAAACGACAGAGAGACGAAGAGAGAAAAGTAAAAGAAAACAGATAAGAAGACAGGAAAAAATTCCACCATTTTTGGGGCAGTTAAACATCTAAAAATTCTCTGTACAGAGACAGAAAGAGAGAGAAAAGGACAAAAGACGAAAAATAAAAAAATAAAGGTGAATAAAGTGAGAAAGTAACGAACAGAGAAAGATAAAAGAAAAGAGAGAAAAGACAGGAAAAAAAATTCCGTCATTTTGTGGGCAGTTAAACTTCCGCAAATTCCCTAAGCAGAGATGGAAAGAGAGAGAAAAGAAAGAGAGAGAGAGAGAGAGAGAGGAAGGAAAAAAAATTTATTTGATGAATGTTTTAAGAACAGGTAAGAAAAGATTTTCCTTTTTATTTTCTCACAAAGGAGGAGGAGAGAAGAGTGGTGCAAAAGACGGGGCGAGGGAGAGAGAAAAAAATTTTTTTTCAGGGCTTTAATGAGATTTAACGGTCGTTAACGGATAAAGCGGGCGATTTTTCTTTCAAAAACATTTTTTTTTTATCTATAATTCCGGGAGAAAATTAATTTTATTAAGAAAAATTAATACTTTAAGCTGTTATCATTTTTTTTAAACTCTCGTTTGTAGGCCTGAAAATTTCTACCACCCCGCTTCCTCTACTACCCCTTCTCCTCTGTATAAAAGAGATTAATTTAGCGAATTTGTCATAAAAAATAAATTGTATAATTTGTTTCAGGTCTTATAAAAACGAAATTAAATCCATTTTGGGAATTTCGAAAAACGGTATTGGTGGCTCTATTGAAATATTATGTAACAAATGACTTTTTCAGCTCACGAAGACATTAAACGGAAAAGAAGAGAGTCCTTCAATTTTAATTAATTAAATTTGGGTTTTAATCCGGTTTTTAACGGTTGGAAATTGGGCGGGGGTGGGGGGTGCTAACTCACAACCATAAGTTTGTAGTCAAGGGTTTGACCAGCACACAAAGTCCTCCTTACAAATTTTAATAAAGTCATGTTTGAGGAAACGGGATAGAAGTTATCTTCAGACTTCTCTTCTCATGAAAACCTATAAAGATATACAGAAGACGAAGATAGAGTAGGAATTGATAGGAAACAAACCTAAGAGAGGCAGGTTAATAAATTATTAACAGAAGTTAGAGGAAACAGCGAAATTATGGGTAGGCAGTCATCTGTTATTCCTAACACAGTACCCAAATTGACTAAAACTTCCCTAAAAAGAGACCTAAACAGACTTAATAGTCTGGTACCCAAAGAGTCCTTACTTCTTCCTGTTTGTGTACTCTTGTCTAGGTCTCATTCCCATTCCCCGAGTTTTTGGGTCTGGAGGCCTCTGGCTACAGCGACGTTTTACCATCTCTCCTTTCGTCTTTTCCTTCTTTTGTTGTTATCCCTTCTTCTCTTCTTTTCCTTCCTTTTCTTCATTCTCTTCGTCGTCGTCGTAGCTAGTCGTCCTAGCCGGTTGCCAAGTTAGCAGAAGCATTTTCTCCTCCAACACAAGTAAAAGTCTCATCTCTGTGGCGATGCCAACCATAGACAGGAAGTACGGGTAGTAGTGTAAATAGTCTTAAGGAAATAAGTCGTGGTAACATTCGAATATAGAATTTACCCGCCAGGAACCTAACTGTTGGTACACCTGTATCAAGCAAAGTGATATACTTCAGTTTCTCCTAGAGTGCGAGTAGGTAGGTACAACCCTTCCCCATAATGATTGGACACTTACCTACCCCCCATTCAGGGATTTAAATGTCCCATCAACGTGCACATACTCGTTTCTCCTCCCACCGTCTACCCTCTATTCCTGTATTGCTTTTTGTCTGTAGTTACAAAAACCTTCTGACTACCTCTAAAACCACAACCCCCCTCGTCAGGTTTTCTCTAACGAAATAATAAGAACATTGTCCGAGTTGTCATAACTCAAAATAAATGTTTCAATTGAGCAAAAACGGGTGACTTACACCACTTTCAAAATAGACAGTCCAATTAAGAATAAAAGAAAGAAATGTGCAAAATGGTTTATCGTCAAACCGAATAATGAAACGATTAAATCTTAAATTAGAGTTTGAATTACCTTTAAACACGACCGACGACGTTAAAAATTGTTTGATCGATGAAAGTTAAAAACTTTTTCTTTCCCGATGTCTTTTTATTTTTATTTTTCTCACAAAGCTGTCACATAAATTTATTTTTTCAAAAATTTAAGAGTCAAACATCAAAAACTTGAATAGCACGCACAAAAACCTTTTGAAGTGGCGCAATGGGTGGTTTCATCCCTATCGACTTGTTTGAACCAACACCTTATGCGCTTAACAAAACTCAGAATCTTGTCGTGTTTATACAGAAACCCAGCTTCAACGCCTCAGTGCCAAAATTCAAGTTAGTCCTCTTCTTCTTATCCCGCTCTGTGATGAAGATTGGAGATCATTTTGCTGATGGAGGCGGCTGCAGGGATGCAGAATCCAACTGGAACCACTCCCGAAGATTCTTTCGCTTGCCAGGTCGACTTTTTCCTTCCATAATTAATCAAACGAGACGGTATATCCCATTTCTGATCACGTGTCTGTACTGAAGTTGCTGTCGTTTGATACAAAAGAGAACATCCGTCTCTTCACCCATTCGGTATAAAACCTCGCTGTTCTTGACTCTGTCAGTCCACGCGATCTTGAGGTTTCGGCGGTATTCAGGTTAGTAATTAAGGATATTCTGAGAGGAAAAAGGTAAAAAGAGAAAAGATAGAAGAGGAAGAAGGCGAAAAAGATACAAAAGAAGATGAGTTAGGGGTGGTCCAAATAAACAACACCGGATCACTCAGATCATCTACGATTTCACTATCATTAAATCTACACTGTTCTGTGATGTCATAGTGCTCACCATAACCCATTGCGTTCGTTTAGTCGGAAATGCTATTCTAAATGTTGTCAGTATTCATCTACAGGGTGTCCAAAAATAATTTTGCCGTTGAATGTGTTAGCTGAGAGTTTAGGGTTAGTCAAAATGGAGTGCTGAACAATATTTTAAAAACAATGAAAGTTTGGCCGCTACAAATTTCGACAAAATAGTGTGTATGCAACCCAAATCTATGTACTTTACACAACACAAATGTTTTTTGAGTTGTGTACATTCAATTCAAACCTTGTCTCCATTTTTGTAACCCTAGACACTCAGCTATCAAATTACTCTTTTTTCGGAGTTGCCAACAATTTACTGCAGATTCAAATCATACGTTCCAAATTTGGAACACCATATACAACAGAAATATCAACTAATTCATAACACGTATAATAAAACTCCTTCCGGACTCCTAATAAAACTTGGGGTATGGTATCAACAGTTAAGAACCACAATCTCCTCCCGCTTTCCGGGTGTACGGCCCGGTGGGACTAAAATCTGGCCCGGCTGTTGAAAAATTGGTCGACCCAACAGAAAACGGAATATTCAAAAGAAGCATGGTTATTTAACTGAATATAAATTATTTACCAAAATAAAAAGAAGAAAAGGAAGAAGGAGAGAGGAGTAGATATAAACATTTAACATTTACTACAGTGATTTTATATTTCCGATGCTTTAAATCATTCCAGCAGAAGAAAAAAAAAGATTTCACTTTAAGAAGTGGAGAAATAAAGAATGGATAAAGGAGAGAAGTAAAGAGGAAAAAAAATCAGAGAAGTCTTATTTAAGAAAACAAAACATGGCGGCGAATTTCACCGTTTGTTATCATTATTTTAAAGTGAAAAATATGGCGCTATTTCTTATAATAAAGATGAAGTTTAAACCGGTCTATTATTTAAAGAAAGGTTTCGAGTAAATCCTCATTCTAAGAGTGAGAGTAAGAGAGAGAGAGAGAGAGAGAGATGGAGACGACTTTATTTCTCAAGATTTCGCTATGAACGGAGGAAGATCGAAACGAAATGACCGTTCGACCACTAACCACCACCACCGCCTTTCGATATAAATTTTTTTTTACTTTCCTTCATCCCGTGAATTTTTAAATGAAACGCCAATGTTTCCAATTTGTTTCCCTTTTTTTAGGCGCGTTGAGAATTTTTTGACAATGTTTCTTTTGATGTCATGAGGTATTAAATTAAGTTTGCTGAAAGGTTTTGAGTACATTCTACTCCCTAAGTTCAAAATCTGGTTCGTGGACATTCCCTTGTTTTAGCTTTTAGTATAGGTCATCTAAGGACCACGACGCCATACTGTTTTAGGTTTGTGTGATTCCTAGTTTTCCTTTAGATCTATTTCTATCCCAAGGAACCACGCCAGTTTTGTCTTTTTCTTCAGAAAGTACTGGAAGATCCTATTTGTCAGTCATCCTGAGTCCATTTTGCTTTCATAGGTTAACCCATCTGAGATTCTGAGGTATGTTTATAACCCATCAGTCTTCTGTACTCCTTTGGACCCATGATTTTCCTTTGGTTTCCAGCACTTCTGGAAGTCATCGATCAGACAGCAAGTCTGGAAGACTTCCTTTTCATCAGACACTTAGAGCCTCAGGGGCGGGTTATTGGTGTAGTACTGCCTTAGTCTGACATTTACTAATACTGCTCCCTTAGGTTATTGGTTAGTAAGACTTCTTTCTCTATATAGAAGTGACAATAATTTATCTTTATCGCTTAAATTTTTATTTATTTGATGTTTTATTAACACGTTGACTACCGTGGAGGTCACTGTTAACCGGCGACGCAGTAAATAATAAAATATAATTAGAGTAAATATTGATACTAATAAATAAAGGACAATCGTAAAAATTATCTACAGCACTGTGGGAGTCACCGATGACCTTCCAGTACGAGAAATGCTTCAAGCGTGATCTTATAACGCACTTTATTTGCTGGAAAGAACACTTCAACATGATAAATAATTCACATTGTCGCCGTAAGCAAACTATGGCTGTCAAACTCTTAATAGATATAGACAATATTGTCTATTGCTACTTTCAACAAAGTTTTCGCCATGTCCAGGACTTATGATACCTTAATTGGGTTAACCATAGTTTTAACAGTTTGGAGAGTCCAAACCCATATCCACATGTCATCTTCTGACTATCCTCCGCTTAATTATCCCCCTGCTACCTATGTTTGGTTTTAACCTCTGAGACCATAGAGGGTCTTCCTTGACGCTGTATAGCTGTTACCGTTTTCCTTTTCGTGTGTTCGGTGTATGTTACTACATCACGAATCACGTTTTCTAAGAATACCTTCTTCGGGTTTCTTCGTAAATCTCACCAGAGGTACGTTAAACTACTCCTCGATGAGCTAGACAATACCCTTGGTAATACCCTGGATATTGCCTCGCAAGGCTTACGATGACGCTTGGCACCTCCTTTACCAAGACCTTTACGTCCTTTTCCTCTACCAATAAACGACAGAATGAATCGTAAGCAGGTAAAATACAGAATCTCCTCTGCTACCTACGCAACTAGAGACACCCATCTTGACTTTGTTTTCAATAATCCACTTAAGCCAGGTGACGCCATCAAAACAACGCCAAAAAGGAGACAATATACAAGAGGCGAGAGATGAAGGTTTGACACCTGGCTGAAGGTCAAAGAACCTGAAAATTGCTCCTTATACTTAAATTTCCTTCCCTGATCACAAGTCTCATCTGACAGGAACCAGAACGGAGGAAAGGGAGATAATTAAAGGAAAACAAGAAAGAGGAGAAATAAGAAGAAGAAGAGAATTGAAGGGAGGAGAGAAAGAAGACGAGTGATCTCACCTGACTAAAAACGGAAGAGTGAACTTTTCAAGGCAAATTGCAATGAAGATGAGAACTTATTAAAGGAATTAATTTTCTAGAGACTGCACAAATTTAATCGAACGCTGAATAGAAAGCTCGCGCTCTCGAAAATGGAAAGAGTGAAGAATGACGTCTTTACACCGCCTTCGATAAAAATCCAAATGTAAATAACGTTTCCCGGGAAAAACTGGTTTGAAAATAACAAATTTGGAAGACAGACTTTTTTAAATCAGTTCCCACGGTCAATCTTCTTAGACTACTTAGAACAAACATAACGGATTCCTTGGTGTTCTGATTGAATCCCGAATTATCTATTGTGAGGGAATCGATCGATGGATAAATAATTCTATCTCTGAGCGTCTTATGCTTGACTAAATACCAATTTCTCATCTGCTAAAATGAGTATAAGAAACGGAAGGGGATGAAGTTTATGAATCTCGACTTTGCTGAGGTGCTGTAAATCACAAAGTTTTTAATCATAATTTAACACCCTTGAATACTGTCAGGTCTCGTTTTATGCGAAAGATAAGTACAACAGCAACTTCTTTTTAAATTTATAATATAAAAAGAGTCCGCTTTAAATTTTTATAAATAATTAATTGAATAATTTAATCAAACTTCTAAACAACATCCGGAAAGTCATTTAGTGTAGTGGTTGGCCAACCCCGTATCGCGGCCCACCTGTGGCTCTGTTACAGGTGACCACGTGCTGATTTCACTCAAACCATCCACGTGATCAAAGCAATTATATACTGTCTATTAGTCAACTTATAATAGATCTAACCCACTTGGTCCTCTCCATCTCATTGATTTTGACTAAGTTCCTTGTTATATTTGTATAGATCAGAAGTTCCCAAAATTTTTGTGTCGTTGACACATGTGTTTAGTTTTGGTAGACCCCTACTAACCTGACATTGGTTTTTGAAATTTTTTACTTCATAGGTACTTTTATAAATAATGTAGGCCTATCTGTCTTTATATTATAAGATAGGATAACGTAATTAAATTGGTACTATCAGTGTATGTTAAGATCCACTATCGTGGGCCCGCATTTTTATTTCATAGACCTCTAAATTTTTTTTTTGCTGACGTAGACCCCCTGCAGGTTGGATACTACATATTTAGTATTTAGAAGGGCGTGAATGTTAGTATAGGTTGTGGCAAACTATCATCATCGTCCTAACCGGGAAAACAGCTCACGTTCGGATTTTAATTAATCCGGACAACAACACTAAGCGAAAACGCAAAACACATCTTTCCACAAATTTTCAATTATTTTCGGTTTGTTCCTCCTCCTCATCACCCAGAATCACGTGACGTGATACAGTTAACAAATGAGGCCCGGTGTAAATATAACAGCGGGCTTGCAAAAACCGAAAGAGAAAAAGTAAAACCAAACTCGAAGCGTAGAATTTGAGCAATCATAATTAAGTAAGAAAAACTTGAGGGCGTGCATTATTAAAAATGGCGAAACGCGAACGGTTGTGCGTTAAGTATTTACCCTTACGGCATGTTGACTGAACTTCATAATTCCCCCAAACCCACCCCCTCGCCTACCTTTTAATTATGGCCTACATAATTCCGGTACCTTTCTTTTTTCTCTTTCTCTCTCTCCTCCCAGCCTCTCGTCTCTTATTCTTTTGTATTTCCATCTAGATTTTATTTAAAAAGAGGAAAACGGGGGTGGTAAGAGAATGGATTTTCCCTTGTTCTAGATCCTCAAGCCTTTTTCAATTTCCCCCCAAAATTGTATGTGTGTCGAGGCTTTGTTTTCATACGCCTTTTGGGTGAGAGCGTGTTTTCCTATAAATTCCGTTTTTATTATGGAGTCTACAGCTCCCTTTCACCCCCCGGCTCTCTCGGGTTGTGATTGTTCGATGAGTATTAACGACACTTGTCCACAGTTCTGGTGATTATAACTTCAGAATTTTAACGCCGTTAAGTCAGAAGAAACCCACAAGCTTTGAACTTGACATTTAATTTTAGCATTTAAAATGACAGGAGGGTGTTGCATAAAGGGTGGCCAACCCATATTTATTTATACCAGGCAAAGTAGTGAAAAATAATGCAGTAGTAAAATATAATATTATAGTAAATGTTGTATAAAGGTATATAGTATAATTTGCTGCCCGTGGAGTTGTGGTACATTTCCAAAATGACCCGGAAGATCATTTATGCAGGCCAGAGGTCGGAAATTCTTTTACTACTTGGCTGTGGTTCTTCCACAAAATCTTTAGTGCGGGCCCAGAATATTATTTATTAACTGACTAACATATTTATATAAGTATGAAACCAAGTTTTTAGTATACCATTAGATAAGCTAAGTAACCCAGTACTTAAAAGAGGGAAGCTAGATCGTTTACGTTAGTCCCAGTCATTTTGTTAAAAATATCTCAGCAAAGTTTAGAAATTGGTACTCAAACTGCGGCCCACCAAGCTTTACTAAGTGGCCCACTGGAAACCGACTGAGAGAAAATTCGTGAAAGGTCGATTGCTCATTGTTAAGTCTGAACTATAGTGCCTGACCAGTACGAAAATGTTCTGGTCTGGACTCAGAAACTGCTAACATTTTTTGCCTCAACATATCTTTGTGAGACAATATACAGAAAATACATACAGAAACAGACTGAAAGATGACATACAGATGATGCCCTGAGAGTGGACTGTATGCGAAAGCCGGACTTATCAAATTTTTGGTAAGTCGTGTGGTCCAGTCGCAATGGTCACAATGGAAATTTGGCCCGGGAAGGAAAAAGCTTGAGTACCTAGGGATTAAACAGTCAAAACTTCGGACAGCAAAAGTTTCAGTTTAACAAAAGTCCAACAGCAAAAACCAAGAGAAATAAAACGTATAATCAAAGGATTTTATGAACTTATCAACAGAACCGGAAATGAGAAAATAAAAAGAAACGACTATGAAGCTTTCAAGACCACACCAACCTTCAAACAAAAACCTTGAAATATACAAAAAGGCTGTACCAAAATCTGAACAACCACAAAAAAAGCATCGATACTGATCAAGTGATATTAAACAAAAACTGACAACAAAAAATAGTATACCATCCATTTTGGGTCCTCCTCAAACTTCATCAATCGATTAAAACTCCCAAAAAAGCTCACGACTAAATGCTTTTTAATAAAAACGAACACCAGACAAAGTTCCTGGTTCCATCAAATATCAGATTTATTCACGATATTTGACAACCCTGAACTTTGTTAAAATCAAACAAAAAACAAATTCACGTGACATTTAACGCCTAGACAACCACCACAACCTCAAATGGAGTTTGGCACTTACCTCATTGAAACCAACGGACTTTGATCGCCAAATCACTGAAACCGATTTTCAATCTCTTCAATTTCAAGATGTCGGAAGCTTGAGAATCTACAATATCAAACAATATATTTAATAAAATAAATATTAAAAAGACAACAGACACAGCAACAAACAAAATCCTTTCTTGTTCTCCCTTGTTGGTTTTTATTTATTCTAAAATAAAATGAAAATCCTTCACAACAGCACTTTAGATAATTTTTAATATTCCCAGAGTTAAAAAAAAAGTTGGAAGTCAAATAATAAAACAAAACCTGAACTTGAATTTCTCATCAACTTTTCTCCAAGACCAAAATATTTTTCTTTAAACATTAATCAAAAGAGAGTAAAGAGTAGAGAGAGAGAAAAACTTTTCTTTTGCTCAGAATTAAAAAAACATCATTTTATATTCTTATATATATAAAAAACATGTAAAAAGTATAAATACAAAAACTTCTCATCTAAACTTCTAGTTTTGTTTTTGTTTTAATGCTAAAACTGTGTTTATAAAAGAAAAACAAAAACTTTTCCTTATTTAAAAAAAAAAGTTCGTTATAAAAAGTAATAAATATCTGGACAAAAAAAAAATGATTTTTAACAAGTGATGTATTGCCATAAAAAGCGACAAAAAATAAGAACTTTTATCGCGAAGTCCCATTCGAAAGAAATACGCGATAAAAGCATGAAAGCCCTGAACGCAAAGTTTGAATCGAAAGAATATTTATAACAGAACCTTCCTCTCCTTTTTATTAATTTATCTATGAAGCTTCTTTTAGGATAAAAAGCTCTCTCAGATAATATTCATTTCATAAACTCGATAAACTCGATGAAATTAGGCAAAACAGAACTTTTAAAATAGAAATTCGTTGATTGTGACCGAAAGCGGAGTTGGATTTGCGAGTTTCGGATTTTTGTCACCAGAGGGCAACTTCGTTTCCAACGGTTTTCCGTTTAAAAATTCGAACGCGTTTTTGTCGTTTTGATAAAATTCGAATTGTTTGTGAAAAAGAAATTGTCGATGGAATGTATAATTGACACAAAACGATTTTCGTGTGTTTGCCTAACAGGATGTCTCACCAGAATATTTTAATAAACCCGTCTGAAGGTGAGGTTGGATAAACTTTACAGGCCCAAGAGGTCTCTAGACACCTCCAGGCGAATGATTACAAAAAAAATTTTTTTGGTTTGTCCATCCTCATAGTTTAGATTCAAATTTGAGCCAAATGACTGTTAATAACTCAACAATACTAAAAACAAACTCAGAGATGACAGAAATAAAATACAACAAAGGATTTCAGGGTTTTTCCAGGCAGTAGTACAAACCATGAAACATCAGAAAACAAGGGATACAGAGGACTGCAGAGCCACCAGAGTACAGAAAAGAAGTTAAAACAGAATGTGGGAATATAAAAGGTCAACTTGACTTCTCAAGGAAGGAGATCTAAGGGAAAACCTATCATTAGTGACTCTGAAAGTGACCAAGAGATTACTTGGGTTATGTTGATTTTGACCCAAATTATCTTTGAATTTGGAGTATTTGCCGGAGGCATGAACATTTTACCAGCCTAAGGTTTCCCGATTGATACACGGTAACAGAAACAGTGTAGATTGGTTAGGACCCAAATATGAAGCGAAAGACCTCATATATCAGTGGTATCTCACGAGACAATTAAGGAGGATTTAAGGAAATATGACCGTCAATATGTGGGACCAGCCGTCAGAAGTGACCCAGCTTATGTTGCAGTCTTGTAGAGTGTGCATACCATAGGAGGGCTTTTGAGCATCCTGATTTCCCCAAGGACAAGTCACCTGGCCTACCATGGACTCGGCGAGGTCACAAAACTAAAGGAGGAGTATTGGCTGACGACTCCACACGAGGATCTATCTTCCGAACATGGGAAGCTAAATACCTCATACTGGACTACCTGGACACGTGTGATTTTTTCCGTGTTCAGATAGCATCTGTAGAAAAGAGAAGCTGTGTGGGGTACATCAATAGCTCTAATCGCAGAAGGGCTTATTACCTGGCTTGAGAAGACCAACGCTTCTATAGCGTATGGTGTTGAAATGGCAACAGGAAGGATGGCCTATATTAATGATATGTGTAATACACATAAGGGACATTCATTAATCATGACTGACTATTCACAATTTGATAGTTCAGTGTTATGGATGTGAGGTAAGCATCCAAGGCATAATGTCTGCGACGAGCAATTGATGAGCAGTAAAACGAGAGTGACACTATAAATGAATGACTGGTAGTGATAAGATAACACTAGAAACAAATACCAATCCCATAAGTGAGGAGGAAGGCCGATACTATTCAATTTGAGCATTGTATTGCCAATCAAGAACAACCCTGTTTTGACTGATTCCTAAACTCAACATCCCCTAAAAGAAGTTTGTGTCAAAAACGTCGCCAAAAACTAAACAACCTAGAGCCACTCACACAAAAACCCAAAAACGATTCGATATTTAATCATTTCTAAGACAATGCCCACCTAGTCTTTCCTATTCCCTCCCATCCCACCTACCCCCTACCCCGTACTCTCCATTGTGAATCCCTCAAGTACTTTCAGGATCCTATGCGAAGGGCAATTCATGTTATCCATTATATTTCGTACAAGAGAAAATGGTTTGAAAAACTCTTGAACCAAGTGCTTAAAGGAAAAAGGCAAAAGCTTCCAAGTCCTCCAAAGAAGCCTTTCTCCCCCACCCCACCCCCACCCTTTTTTCTCTTATTGTGAAACGGTAAAAAGGATGAAAGCGCACGGGGGGTGAGACGTCCTTTAAAGCCCCTTGAAGCACTTTTAAATTTTAGACAACACGAATGTTTGCTTTGGATCTCCCGACCGGAAACTCAAACTTTCAATAAATATTGCGGTCAAGTTTATCAAAAAGACAAAAATCGTTTTTAGTTCATCGCAAACTTAGATACCAAAAAAGGCACACGTTTTATGTAAGGCACATAGTTTTTGGCTCCCTGAAAGATAATTCAGGTAGTGAGAGAAGTGAACCTATACCGAAACAATTTTATAAACCTTTGAGTCGAGCGAATACCATCAACCTTATCAAAATATAGTCATCATCTATAAAACCTTATCAACTTCTTTTCCAGATTTAGATTACAGTTATTATCAGTTCCTGTATTTCTGTTCCTCAGCTTACATCCTAACTTTATACTATATAATAAAATCAAAAACTTTTTCCTAATTCACTTTCTCAATTTAATTAATTCTTTCTGAATTGCACTTCAGTCCCTTTATTAACTTTCTTATTCACTTAATTTCATATTCTGTCTTCTTACGCTTAACTCCTTCGCTCACATTCTTAAAATTAAAAGAAAAAATTTAAAAAATGGCCACAACCCCTTGGAAAAGCCCTGTCGTCGTTATCACTCACATCTAAAATTATTCCATTTGAGCGGAATACAATATTTAGGAACACAGTTCTACGTCTTGGCACAACCACCACCACCACAACAGAGAGGAAAACGAACGACCATGGCCATGTCTCCACCTTTCCGTGACACACAGAAAGAAAACACCGACTAAACATAAGGCACTTGAAACATACTAATACTAATTATAAAAAATATAAATATAAAGTAGAAATTATTTAAAACTTTTCGTTTTCAATAGTTTTGTGTTTCTCCCGCTCAAACACCCAGAACTGGAATTTAACAAAATATAAATCAGTCCATTTATACAACTAAATAAATAATACTTATACGTGATCTTCTATACTGACATAAAATATATATATATATAAACAAAATGGAATGTTTGAGAAATCCGTTCCTTTTGTCGAACGGAAGAATGGGGAACGTGTAGGGAGAAAGACAACCAACAACTATAACAACACGTCTAGCTTACTAATCAGACGTTGACTGAGGTTCTCATCAGACGACAGGTTTAGGTCTTTTGTTTCTGGCTTTGATACGAGTTTGAAGAGTGGACATGAGTCCGCCGAGAACGTCGTGACTGTGGATTTTCTTGCCGAAGAGAAGTCGTTTGACGGAATCGTCGTACGTGAGCAAAGCTACCATGTTTTGAAGAAGAAATCCCTGACAGTGTTCTAGTAACTGCATTGCATTGTATACCTGAAACAGGTTTTTGTCGTTTTTT
The DNA here is from genome assembly GCA_016920875.1 of Columbicola columbae. Classification (NCBI taxonomy): domain Eukaryota; kingdom Metazoa; phylum Arthropoda; class Insecta; order Psocodea; family Philopteridae; genus Columbicola; species Columbicola columbae. The sequence goes on from JADMLL010000006.1 coordinate 5,521,646, forward strand.
TACTCCTCCCTGTGAGTATCAACCCCTCCTCCAACTATCTTGTTGGACTTTTGAGGATTTCGAAAATGGGCATCACTACTGACCTTAGCATGTATGTACATGGATACAATGTTGTCTAAATCTACCATGGCCGCGGCTCTAGCTTCCGTGTACTTTAATAAACCGTCCAATTGGAAAAAGTTGGCGGCCGCCATTAATTCGAGGACGTCTGAATTTGACACGTCTAGACTTTCGGTGCCTCCTTCATATAAATACTGCATGACGAGCTGTAAAAAGTTGAAAATGGTTTTAGCCAAAATATAAAAATTTTTGTCGATTTCCAAGGAAATTAAAAACTCCAAACGTGGCAAAAACAACCAACTACAAGTCTCCGACAACGTGGAGTTTCAAAGGTCTATAACTCACGAGTTTGGGAGAGGACTGGGAATAAGTGAACAGACAGAACAGAACCAAAAAGGACAGCCACGAATCACCGACAGAGACATCTCTTAAAGACACAAAGTTACTGTAACGCACCTGAAATATGTTGTATCTGATGTCGTTGATTTGGACGACGGGAGGACTTCCTTCGCAAAGCTTCGAACTGAGCATGTTCTTAAATCGAGGACTCGAAGTCACCAAAACAATTTTATGAGCATACAAAACTTTCCCTTCGACCCGGAATTGAACGTCCGAGAGCTCGGGATTATTTACAAATTTTGGGTCGATTCTTGCTGCCGGAGATGAAGTCATGCTTTCGATCGCTGACATTTCCTCCCATCCATAGCATGTTGAGAATATATCGGCCAGCAAGAGTGTCGTTCCTTCTTTCTGTTGGATGCAAGAAAGTAGAACAGATATGATATGGCACCGACAGGAGAGATATTTATGAATTATAGCCGATCAATTATTGCTGACCCACCTTAGTGTAACGGAATATGTTGAACAGAAGAGGAAGACACTCGTCGACGAATTGAGAGGAATAATCGTCAGGCCAGGCGGAGAGGAAATCCTGGAGTAAATTGTCCATGACAGAATCCAGATGTAAATCGGTGGCGGTTGAGAGACTAGTCATCCAGCAGTGTAGCGTCCAAGTCACTCCGAGCTGTCGTAGATCTAACGTGATGTCGAGGTGTCCGCTTTCTGAACTGTGATACATCGCTTCTTGCAATGCTTTGATCTGAGAAAAATTACAAATCAAATAAATCGATCTCACCATGATTTAGCATACTTTAACAGAACTGCCAACCTCTAAACAAAAACATAACGACAAAGTCCTCACCTGAGTTTTATGAGAGACGGTTGGTCTTTCTTGTGTCGATCCCTCCGCGAGGATTTCTTCCAGTGAAAGGACTTCCTTGGAATGTGGAGAGAGAGGATGCGATAAAAGTTTGTGAAGAGTTGCTCTCTGACCGTGAGCAGCTGCTACCGCAATCGGACACGGACTACCTTTCTGAGCTGCTCCCGAATAACACAGCGAATCCTAAAAAATATGTCAAACATTAAACTCCATTTTGGAAAGGTATGAACAGAAATAAAACCTGAGCATTCATCCTGAAGCTTGTTCTTACCTTATACAAAGTAGAGAGACATGCGTTGGCACCATGAGCCAATAATAGGGACACCATTTCAGTGTTTCCAGTAGCAGCAGCCAATTGCAGAGGCGTTAAAGTGCATCTATCTTCAGACGGTTTAACTCCTCCTTCGATGTAAGCACCACGTTCCAACAATAACCTTGCCAGTGTCACATTACCCTAGAAAAATGTTTAAAAGTTAAGCGTTTCGATATTTCAATTAGCTTACCAAAGACATGATCAAATGGATGACATACTTGTAAAGCAGTGTAACAAAGAGCAGTCCAATACTGAGTTTCGACGTGAGGAAGAGCAGGAGTTTCAACGTTCGGATCGCTTCCGGCATCAAGAAGGCATTTTGCTGCGGTCACGTCACCTCTGCAGCACGACAACATCAAAGCGGTCAGACCTCCTTCATTGACACAATTTATCTTAGAAGTTGGTAACAATGAAACAGCGTGAGGTATCAATTCAGCTCTTCCGCTAGTCAGAAGTTTAAACGCTGCTTCGATTTTAACTTTTCTGGCACAATCCGATTCATAGCCACCTTCTTCTTGTCTGTTAAATCACAAAAAACGTTTCGCTTTAATCTCCTAGACAAATCTCCATCGTAAAAGTTTTCAATGTCGTTTTTAATTTGATTCTTACCCCTAATTGTCTGACGGGACAATCGACACCCGGGAGAAGAAGACGAGCAGCTTGCATCACGTCATCCTGATCAATGACGGCTGAGTGACGATGTTCCGCATGAGCGCTACTGACTCTCACCCACTCGACCAAAGGCGGTAGAACGACATAGGTTCTTTCATAAACCAGTTCTTGAATTTGATGTTCTCCGTGCTCCAGCTAATCAAAAGAGAAATAAAATTTTTAATGACCGCAAACTAATTAACATATAAACAAGGCAAAGTTTTCGAAACTCATACCTGAGAACACCTCATGAAATAAAACAAAGTGTTTATGGCGCTTGAACTCCAGCTGATAACTTGTCGATGGAGCTGAAGGGTTGTGATCTTGTTGACCAACTGACGGAGCTGATCTGTTGAGCCTACGCATGTGGTAACCAACGACTGCTGCAAGGATTTACTCGAATTCTTTGATGTGTGTGTCGATTCCGTGCTCACCGATGACATGGAATCCCAACGAGGCATAGCTAAAGCTCCTGACGCAACTCTTCCCGCGTTGAGATGAGCGTAAGGTTGTAGGAGGCCCCATAAATCTCCATTATTGGCGATGGCGTGTTCCAAGATAGTCGCGGTTAACATTGTTTCATTGTCGTTGGGCATGCATTGGATGACGAGTTCTTCCAAAAGGTTTTCCATGCCCGCAGCGAAGTAAACGGCAGCGTACCTGGAGTCAAACGAAAAAATGAAACCTGTTTCTTCTGTTCAAGAAATATAGACATCGAAAGCAAAAGAAAAACAACTCACTCGTGTATGAATTTGGCGATTCTGACATCTGCCATCCATCTGTGAAACCTTCCAACGGACAGTTGCAAACCAGCTCTATTGGACTTGCTCTGTCTCATTTGATCTCCTGAGACAGCGAACATGGCAGCTGATCTTAGACAGGCCTAAACCAAAAATCCAAATCGATAGTTTAGTCATTAAAACGTCGACAATTTTAGAGCTTTTCAGTTTCGAAAGAAACCCTCACCTTCGTACAAGAATCAGAGAGAGCAGGACAAAGAGTGATCCTCAACGCACTCGAAACTTCCTGCTTCGAACAAATCCCTAAATTTTTAGACAATCGCTGAGCTTCTCTGGCGATTCGTACGAGAGCACGTTGCAGAAGGTAGGAAAGCCTCGGAATGGTTTCCATTGAAACTCGCTGACAAATGTCTTTAGTTCTTCCGCTCGCAAGAACTCGATACACGCAATGATTGGACCAAGGTAGCTGCTGAACTTCTACCAACCTAAACAAAGAAAATCGAGTTGCATGAAGTGGTAGGCCTATATGCTTCCCCTTACACGAAACGACAAAGGAGAGTGTGATACGATTCTCTACCTGTTGTGAGAATCCACCCACATGAACTCATCAGCGGTGGTGACGTTGGTGTTAATCGTTTCCAAAGAGGAATGTCTCATAAGTCTGCGAACGGCTGGTTCGCTCGATTCGCTTCCAGATTGGCTGGAGTACGTCGAAGTGGAATATCCTCCAGATTTTAAGGTCAATTGTTGAATGGCTAACTTGATGTCTTCTAAACCTGATCCGGCAGGCACCAACTGAAATTTAAAAAATTATTTTTAGGCTCCGACTTTACACTCAGTCACGAGAAATGGAGAAATGATATAAACCTTAGCAGGTGTCGCTCTGTGTCGATTCCTATTCTGCTGATTCTTCCCCCGACCCTTCCCGACGGCTTGGGACTGCTGAACAGAACCTTGTGGCAGACCCTGGCTCGGTGATATGCTAGCGCTCAGTTTCTCATCTTCCGGGACGGAATTGAGAGGAGACCTGAAATGTTGGTGTCTTTCTGTGAGACCGGGTGAGCTGCTTAGCGTATCCGACATTGAAGCATGACCTGAGGATCGTGTTTCATCGCTTGAGCTTCCGGCATCTTGCCGCCTCTACAACAAACCATTCAAAACTTTTAATGAGCATCCTGTCAAAAGTCTAAGACAAATAAAAAGTGTCAAGCCTTCATGGCTAACTGTCATTACCACCCTACCTGTAACAATCTCAATTCTTCTTCGCTAACATGTCTGTGCGGTAACCTCTGACCCCGTGACCCGGGATTATTGTTCGAGACACCATTTCCCTGTCTAGAAGACACAACTTTGCCGCCGTTCAAACTTTTCACTTGCTTATTAACCTGAGGCACATTTTTGTTTATTATGGTCGATCCGCTCAACTTCCCGCTACTTTCTTTTCCGGGACTTGAATCATTCTGTCTCCCGGCGAAATTGTTGTCCGTCGAGTTCACGCATTTCTCTGGAGAGCATCCACCTCCATTTCTCACGTTCGAATGGCTTTTCACGTTGTTTCGAGTCGAATGCCTCGGATTATTCCCGTTAGACGTTCGAACATTCGAACTCAGAGGTTTCACGATCAAATTCTTTTGACTCGTGCTGTCGAAATCCGACGGAACGAGTATGATGCTTTCGTCTCCGTTCAAATCGGGACTCGAATCCTTCTTCAACACGCTATACGCCTTGTCCGGGGACTTTTGATCCTTTTTCAAAAACAAAACCTTTTCCCGGATTTCGTTCTCGTGATTTTGAGAATTCCTCGGCGAGGTTTGTACTTCCACGTTCTCGTAATTATTCTCGTTGTGGATTTCGCTCCGACTCCTGTTCAGATTTTCGGGTTTCGAATCCAGCCGACTGCACTTGTTGTTCTCGTTACTACTTTTTAAAGCATCTTGTTCCGGTTTGATCTTTCCGCTATCGTCTTTGTTCAACTCGGGAAGGGAATCCGTCGACTCTCTCGTCGCTCGAAAATAATCTTCGTGTTTCACCTCAAGATCCTCTATTTTCTGACCGAAATTTCCAGGTCCGAATTGAGAGCTCACAAAGAAATCGACTTCGCAATTCCGAATCGGACCTGAGTTCAAATCCCTTTCGGGAACCAGCTGAGGGCCGGGACTGAAATTTTCCGGAATGTTTTTCGCTGCGAGGAAATTTGAAATATTTCGCCGTGGAGCCGCCGTCGACTTCTTATCCTTTATGTCCTTCAAGATGGGACTCTTTTGAAACTTATCCGAATCGTTTTTGACGTTCTTAAAATGTTTGTCATTGAATCCGTTCGCTTTGTCCTTTATCTCCTGCAGGAATTTCTCCTTTTGTTCCTGGAACGTTGGCGAATTCTTATTCTTCTGCTGGTACTTGAAATTCAAATTTTCCTGCGATCTGTATGATCTCTCTTTGATCTGATCATTTTTAAAATTCGTCGAGCTCAAACTTTTCTCTTTCGACACGAGATCGACGTCGATTAAATTATTTCGATTTTGATCGTTCACGAAATTCGACTGATACTTCCGCTCGTCGCTCTTATCGTTAAAACCAGAATTCAAACGTTCCGACGACAGACACAACCGTTCGTTTTGAACGCGATCGTTCCGGTCGTACAGACCCTCTTGCGACAATCGCAACCGGGCATTTTTCTCCGACAGTTTCTCGTTCGACAGACTTTTCTCCGGCGTTTTCAACCTGAGACGTTCGGGTTCCGGCGGCAAACTCAACTTGGTTTTGTTTTCTATTTGGTAATTATCCTTCTCTATGTATTTGTTATTCGATTGAAATATCGAAGGATTGTTCGTTACGAAAGAGGTAGGATTCGGCGACGTCGAATGATTCGACTGCAGAATGGATCTCTGCGAGGCTATCGAAGTCACCGTGTGTTCGATGGGCTGGGGTTTCACCGGAGTCGACGTCGACGTTTGATACGATATGTAAGGTTGTTCGATGCTTCTTCCACCAGGCCTATAAACAGAAACGGATATCAGTCACTTTTCTTTAATCATATAGTTGAAATAAAATTAAGAAAAAGAATTTATTTAGTTAATTAATCCACCTTCTTCGAGTTTTTTTTTCTTTCGAACATAAATCCGTTTGGCAAAGAATGAATGAAAATATGCAAATTGTTCCGAAGATATGTTAAATAATTTTTTCTTATAATCGTGTCATTAAAGCAAAAGACCGCGCCGGGGGCAATGTTAAGATGTCCGTAACGTTCTTTCGACTACTTTTACTAAACGACCTCTAGCTACCGATCCTCGACTTTAAATTAAAATTTTAATTAAATCTGATTCGCACACCTTCCCTTGTTTCCGATCTATTTTAATTCCCTTCAGCGGGATACATATGCAAATCCAGTCAACTCAAAAAACACGACAATCCATTCCGTTTCCCTGCACACCGACTTTAAAACCATTCCAAGAGACATGACACTGAGGAAAAGCTTCGAAACACAGTAGAACCTCTCATGACGACTTTAATTCGTTCCGGAGTCTTACTCGTAATGCGAAACAATTTTTCCCATATAAAACAATGCAAAAAAGCACTAAAAAAGTTGTTTTAGTATTTAGCAAAAGAAAATGAGCAGCTAAGAAGCTTAAGAATGTGAAAATAAAAGAAGTTTGGGTGGTAGTAAAGAAAATAAGACAGATACAGAAAGATTTAACTTCGAATCTGCCCGATTTGGAGTTTTTCCTCTGGCTGTCGGGGGATTCCCCATGTACATGTCGCCAAAAATTGCTCGTTATGAGAGGTTCCACTGTATCAAATTACAATCTCACCTTTCGTACGCGTTCCTTCCCCAATCCTTCCTCGCTTTCAGAATAAAATTTTCCTGTATTTTTGGACTTTTCCCGCCCGACACACCACTTCCCTTCCACGGTCTACCACAACCACCGAGTTCTTTACAGATACAACACTTGCATTCCTTTCCGTGTCTCAACTTTTCTCGGACCGGCATTTTAAAATCGAAAATCACTCAAAATCCCCGCACCCCTTTCAACCCTTACACGACATTCTCTATCGAGGATTACCGACCGACTGAACTTCGTCCGAAAGACCATCGGGGAAAAGAAAAACGAGGATTATGCCCCCCCATAACCAGCATGAAAGAAAAAAAATTTTCACGCACGCGAGTAATGCGATTTTTTGTTTTATTACATTCACACAATTATTGTAATTAATTATTTCACTTTTGGTAGTTTCGTCACTAAAGTGAAAATGAATCTTCCTCCTTGCGAAATATAAATAAAAGACAATGGTACCTCCCCTCGAAAGAAAGTGGGAACATTTCCATAGTCCTTCAATCCCTGAGAAAACTAATTAATTAAAACATCTTACTTCTTTTTTAAGTTTTTAATTTGAAGAACAATGAAACGGGACAAACGAAGAAACACGCACCCATCTTCCTTCTCCTCCTCTTAATGGCCCCAAAAATTTTTTCTCTAAAACACCGCCCGTACAAATAAATCTCTAATCACTTCCTCAATAAAATTTATTAAAAATAAAATTCGAGGCCCTGAGCAAGTATGAGACCGAATCCACCGTTTTGCCGTTCTTATTGTTTTACAGATTATCTATATCATTCCTATTTTAGGATTTTCAAACCAGATAATTTGGGGATTTCATTTTTTTCTTATCCAGATCCAAACAGCAGGTGATCCATCCACACAAAGCTCTCTCTCTCTCTCTCTTTCTGTTTCCTTATCTAAGAATGTCATATGCCTGTGAGGAGGGAATTTTTTCATTTTTCAGCTTTTCAACAAATAAAAAAAGTTATCGCACGCCAAACTTCTATCTCATTTCCTGCACGACGACGAGTCCACCGTCTCGACCAGGTGAATTATTCTACTTTCCTATCGAATAATCATCCTAAACTTAGTATATGACTTTTGGCTATCTATTTTTGAAAAGAGAATTTCCTCGTACCTTTGTCTTCTTTCACATACCTAAAGGCATCTTCAGTGCTTGAACGATTGGTTCTGACTGAAACCTCGCATGTGTGAAAGGATTTAAAAGTCGAAAGTCAATCAGTGTTGATTAACAATAAAGTTCGTCTCCCAATAGCCAAAAGTTATAGACTAACATTACTAATAACACCTGCGGAAACCTTAAAACTAAACCGAAACTTAAATTCGATATCAAATCGTCCTATGTAATCCACTGAAAGAAGTGTACGCGAAAAGATTGTCCCTGGAAGTTAACACAACAGAAAACTAAAATTTTGATCATTTTCAAAAGGCTACAGAATCGAGAAACACAGCAGATGTTTCTATAACGGGGAGAGATAGAAGTGAGCTCTTTCCGCTATTTAGGTCGGGACAATGGAAGATCCACATTGAAGAAGTCCTGGCAAAGTGTATGCAAGTCATACCCACAGTTACAAAAGCTCTGAATAAGTACCCCAGCATCTCGTGCTCAACGTGAAAACTAGACCGCGTCCGTGGGAGTTTTGCGAAGGAAATAAAACAAATACGGAAGACTAGCAGCAACAGCGGAGCACTTATGAAGGTAGGAAAGTACCAACGTCTGCAAGAGTGCTAGGAAATGTTTTAATTTACTTTTTCAGCCTTAAATCTGGACCTCTACAAAAGAAATGCCTAGACATTCAGTTGAAGACAGGAAAGGGAACATGGGCTGAACCAGACTTTGAATTTGCAACATTTGTCGATTTACTCTACAAACAAATCTTGTCACTCATCCCAAAAGGCTTTTTCAAAAACGTCATATTATATATATATTAATATATTTATATCAAAAACCCAAAGACACGCCATTCCATTTTAATACTGGAAAGTCACCACAACTGCTTTCCTTTGGAACTAATCCGACGCATAAAACGAGACCTGACAGTAGTCATAATTCTCAATTTATCACGGCACTCGGTCAAAGACTCATGACGATGTTAGGACCACTAAAGAAGGTAGAAATGTTGGGGAAGCTGAGGAAACGCTTGAGCAAACACCATCATCGTCTCAAATCTTGAACAAAAGAGGACTGATAGTTTACAAAGTCGGACCCACCAATTGCAGCGAAGAGAGACAAACCCACAAAAAAAATTTTCGGACCCATTCAAATTTAACAACTGCACCTAGTAAGAAAGAGAAAAAAAAAAAAAGTCAGCGACCCAAAAGGAATTCGAAACAACTTTAAGTTACATTATTTTAGGCATGAAATCGTAGATATTTAATTCAAGGTGCCACCATTAAGCCTGGCCTTTGGTCCGTTTATCTCGACCATTGAAAATTCCCAGAAATTGATTCCTCATCCGTTTTAAACTGTTTTAGATCACTTTTTTGCTTCTTTCTAACAACAAGAATCATCATCAACGCACCCCCGGTGCAGTGTAGCCCGAACGTCACTCCAAACCAAACCAAAAAAAAATTCCTTCAGTCCACCTTGAAAGAGAGGAGAGGCCAGTTTTCTTACTATTCAACTTCACTACAAATAGGCAATCAACTTTCAATTGGGTTGCGAAAGCGGAGGTGGAGACGTAGAAGAAGAAAGGAAAGAAATATAAAGAAACAATCACCCTCGGGTAGTAACTACCAAATTTTTTAATTAAAACTTGACATTTTTCTAACTTGAAGACATGTGCCAGACAAATAAATCCGACTTGGGTTACGTGTGAATATTAGTTCTTTTAAGGCGGTTGCCAAAATTTAAAAACCTGCTGTGATGTAAAGAGCCAGGGTGGGTAGGTTAAGATCCAAACCAAACCCACGAGTGTCTACTTTTCCATTTCGGTTTTCGAGGAAAGAAAAAATCTAAAATTAATCTCTCGAATCGACTGAAATGAAAGTTTTCCAACACTCAAACCCAAAACCACAGGATATCTTTTAAAAGAGAAAGTTTTCCCTGAAATCTTCATCGAGAATTAGTTGAAAAATTTCCCGAATACCACAAATACCACTCCTCCCTCTTCTTCCCACCTCCAAAAATTCTCTCGTCGTAGAAAAATCCGCTTTTATGACTTATTTCCATTCCCTTCCACCCGTGAACATCAATCATTGCCCTCTCCTCCAATTATTCATCAATTTTATTATTTCCTCTAAATCGTGGCTCTTTGAAAAACATGTTCCGCAACACACACACACACACATGGGTTGTTTCACCTCCGAATATTTAAGCGTAGGATTAAGAAGAAGAAAAAAAAAAGAAAAAGAAAGAAATACCAGAATAGTAATTTGTTTACTTATAAATGTATGATATTAGCAAAAATGGCCTCCAGGCGATACGAGGAAGGGTCTCTTCAATCCTACACAGAATAATACCTTTGTAAAATGGGTTAATATCAAGCCAGCAATAAATAATTGATATCATTCAAGTTCCTTCTAGAAATCTCGTTTCGTGTCTTTTAAGAGATCAATATCCTCCACCAAAAAGTTTTCTCCAGAGTGAGACAATTAAGACGAGTTTTTCTCATCATTGTGCTAATAAAAAATTAAAACAAAAAAACTTTTGTCTCTTGTTAACTACACTTTCTTTTCTGTCCGGTTTTCTTTCCCAGATGACACGTCTTTCGCAGGGCGGATTGGTGATCGAACCAAACGAAAAACTGTTTCTATCATGAAGGTTCGATGAAAGCCTTGAACCGGCTTCCGAACACACGAAAGGCTGAAAAAAAAACACAAAAACCTGGGAAAAACAGCCTCGAGGAATTTTCGGCAGTGCCCACCTGCCTCTCGCGTTTCCGAAACCGTTCCCTCTCATTTATCTTCGCTTCTAGCTTTTTCGTTAGCGGCCTCTCTTTAAAAATGTCACGCAATTATTTCAACAATTTTTTATTATTCTCGGATATTTTTTTCCTCTCTCTCGAACTCCTCCTCCTCGGGTATTTTTCAACGGTCATAAAATTCTCGGACACAATACGTCGAATTAAAAATTCCAAGTGTGGGAGTACGAGTAAATTTTTATAACAGGTAGTTCAGGTATTCCCCCACATCTCTCTTTGACTTTTCTTCTTTTCCCAAAAATGGCTTTGAGTTAAACTTGAACTTGAAGGACGTAATTGCGATTCTCTTTACCACGACACTGCAACAAAGAGTCATAAAAAGCCTTTCTCACTCATTCTTTCATCACTTTACCGTTGTCTCCGTCCGGTACCCCCACACCCACCCACCAATCTCTCATTAAAAAAACGATTAAAACACAAGAATGAAATTATGTGCGGGAATAACGATAAAGTTCAATGGTAAAGACTTCTCAAGAAAATTTCTCTTCTACATACATTCTTTTAGTAGCCAGCACCCCAAGTTTCCTACCGGCGATTCAGGATCTTAAATCAGACGATGCTGATCAGTATTATTGATCACCAAACGGGAAACCTACTACAGTACAGTGGTACCTTGAGATACGAGTGTCCTAACATACGAATTTTTTGATACACGACAGGAAATATTCTAAAATTTACACTACGACATAAGACGAGAAATTTGAGATGTGCGATAATTGCATAGGTGATCCCTAAATTGCAAAACGTTCCCTCAGCTTTTCTCGTGTCAAAATTTTTGTGACACACGACGATGGCCACAGAACGAATTAAATTTGTATCTCAAGGTATCACTGTATTAAGAAATCTTCTGGAGAATAATAAGAGCAACGAATATTGTGGAATCTCGCATAACGTTGATAATACATTCCGAAGTCTTACTCGTAATGTGGAACAATTTTTACCGTATAAATTGATGTAAACTACAATAATGCCAAAAAAATACTCAAAATTTGAAATTTTCAAGAAACTAATTTAAAAAGTATTTATCAACACAGACAAATACACAAAAATTACACCAAAATGCTGTCGGAAAAGTTCTAAACAGACTGATGAAGAAATGACACACAAAGTTCCACCGTACGATGCGGGGATTCCCAAATACAGGTCACTCGTTATGCGAAAAATTGCTCGTTAAGCAGCAGTTTTAAGATTTCCGCGGCTTTTATTTTTAATGTTAGTCTATAATAACTTTTGGCTATTACCCTGCGTCAAATTTTTGAAAAAATAAGAGAATTTCCAGTAACCTTTCCAAGAGGTTTCCTTCTAAAGGATTAGAGTCGAAACCGATCCTTCAAACACTGATGGTGCTTTAGGATTCGAGAGAAAGCGAAACGCCTGGGAAAAGCAAGAGGAAATCGCCACACAAATCTTCTACGGATATCTATTTAAACAAACCCAGATTGTCAAATTGGGGCATTAAAGTACTACAAGAACAAGCAAATTATGGAAAACTTGGAAAGGACCTGAAGTAATCGGGAATCACGTATTAAGATAAAATCTGAACTTCCAGAAAAATGAAGATACAAAACACAAAGAAACATTTTAAAACCCAAAAGGGCAAAACAACACGACCGATACGAAGTAATCACCCCAAGTTCCAATCAAAACCAGGTTTCTTAAAAGCCTCCCAAGCAAAACTCATTTCCCATTGATTCTGTCACTTTTGAAACCCAAAATTTTCCCCGAAAATCGCTTAGGCGTGATCATTTTAATAAATGGCCCGAACATCAATCAACATTTTTTAATTGCGCTAATACGTTCCCGGAACATTGTTGTTCTTGTCCAAGGTCAAATTTCCCGTCTCCACCTTTCTTCTAACTCTTTTTAACGGTCACAATTTACCGCCTTGGAAATCTGAAGCCAAAAAAAATAAAAAAATTCTCAAAACAAAAAAACAGCTTTTCCACTCTTTTCGTGGGCGCGATTTATGCCAAGTAATTACTATTCCAGCTACTACCTTCGACGAAACGCGCCTTAACATTCTTTTGCCGAGAGAAATTAACATTCGTTAAACCCTACAATCTAATTTAATGTGTCGGAAAAGTGATGTGAAATGACCTTCGACGGCCACCGTCGTGCTTCGGGGTGAGTTCCTTTCCAAACTTAGCGGATGAGAATGTGTATTAAAAAAAAAAAAATGGAGAAATGAGAAAGAAGCAACCAACCTTCTCGGTTTCGGACGCACTATTTCGTGAGTGCCTTCGGTTATGCAAAGCGGACTCAGCGGACTCCTGTAATGCTCGATATCCTTGAATTCCGGCATTGGATGAGGTCTTGCCCCAGACATTTTTCTATCCTGTAACGAAAACCAAAAATTTTTATGGAACGCGGTAAATTACAATCACCACGCTTATATTAATTATGATAATGATCACGATTCTACATTATTTTAAAATACCGACGAATAAAAACCTGAAAGAAGAAAACCAAAAAGCGAAAATTACAACGGCCAGACGGCTTGGAGACAAGGCTTAAAAGGATTAGAGAAAAACAACAAGCAGACCGCTATTCCACCAACATCCACCTCGGATGAACTTAAAAAACCGGATCTTCACATACTTCCTGAATTATAAGGTCAAAGGTTGATTACGAAACTATATAAAAAGACCTAAAGGAATTAGGAATCACTCAACAAAACCTAAAAACACGATATCTTAAGAATATAGCAAAACCACGTGTCAGTAACTAACAAACCAGAATCAAAAGTGTACGGATGTGAAAAGGAGAAATTTTAAACCGAAAAGAAAAGTTGACTCTAAGGCAAAAGACAAAATTACAAAGAAAGAATGAAAGATAAACAAATAAACTAGTGTGCATTATTTATGAAACGATCCGTGAAACAGAAATTTCATTTTATAGAAAAAAAAAATTATTTAATAACTGTAAACCACGCCACCTCAAACCGACTAGTGATGGTTAAATGAATTATTGTGCATTATTTATGAAACGATTTATATAATAAACCACAGTTAGTGTGCATTACTTATGAAATAACCCCGAAACCACCCCCAAAAATTTTTCATTAAGTCGTTGAGTAAAATGTAGATCAGACAAAATTTCTTCCTTGATATAGGCGATAAACCGCACAACTCCAGTTCAATAACGACTGGATAGAAACCAGTGTGCATTATTTATGAAACACCGAACAAAATATAAGATGTTTCTTTTAAAGATTCCAGTAAAATTTTAATCTCTTCAAATGTACCATAAATTAAAGTGTTTGGAATGAACCACGACCCGCATAACTTCAAATCAACCAAAGAGTAGATAAATAAACAAACTAGTGTGCATTATTTATGAAACAATCCGTGAAACAGAAATTTCATTTTATAAAAAAATTATTTAGAACTGTAAACCACGCCACCTCAAACCGACTAGTGATAAATAGATAAATAAATGTGCATTATTTATGAAACGATTTATAAGATAAACTCCGATTAGTGTGCATTACTTATGAAATAACCTCGAAACACCCCAAAAAATATTCCATTAAGTCTAATGGAATAAAATGGATCTGAGATCAAACAAAAAAGTTCTTTGATAAAAGCGACAAACCGCACAACTTGAATCACAATATGATTAATACCTAGACAAACAACCAGTGTGCATTATTTATGAAACATCAAACAAAATTCCTTTTAAGTATTGCTGCAATTGTAATCTCTCCAAATATGACATAAATTAAAGTTTTGGAATAAACCACGATCCGCACAACTCCAAAACCATCCAAAGAAGAGATAAGTAAATACACTAGTGTGCATTATTTATGAAATGACGTTTGAAGTTTTTGTCGTACTTCCTGAATCATATAAAACTTTTTGGGGAAATGTATTTCCAAGAAACGAGATTATTATTTTGGGAGAATTTGACTTATAAGATGATTTATTTGCCAATGCAAAAGCAATGATGAGACTAAGTCTTTTTAAATGTCATGATTTTTATAAGAGTTTTAATCCAAATTTTTTTACGCTCAGGTATAAGAGAAGGTTCTTTTTAGGTTATATAAAACGAAAATGGGTTAAAACAACAAAAAAATTGAAACTCACACGAACATAAGTCATCGGGAGCAAGTTTGAACATCCGAAAGTAACCCCAAACGAACCGCGACTCAACTCTTCTCATCGACGCTACCAATCAAACCGACCTGGTCAACATCTCGATCCAAACACACCACACACACTTCTTCAAATTCTTTCAAACGCTGACGGCTACCCAACACGAAAATTCTTTCCACCAAGAAAGGAGGAAAAGGAGAGATCATTAAGGTGAATCAGTAGGTGTTCGATTCAAGCAAACAACAAACTCTCCACGAACCCCGGCGACCTGAATTCAAAAATGATTTACTCCCAACTCGAGGAATATTGCTAATTAATCGATTAACTTAAGTTCCGGAGCGATCAAATCCCGATACATGTGGGATACGCTAACTAATAACCGACTCCCCATATAAGCTTTCTAATTTATGGCTTTCGGGTAGGATGATACCGATGCGAAAATAAAACAAAAAAAATTTTTAGAAAATCCTTTCGTTGAATGGCCATCAACCCATGGCCCCCGCGCAAGGTTTTTTTTTATGCGATAACTTGACTTAGAAAGTGACGAGTGGTAAAATGTTTTGCCACAACTGAGTCACGGTAATATTATATTGCATAACATTAATATATGAGTGATTTGAGTTGAAATCGATTGGTTTTGGGCATTTCCCCCCCGCCCTCTCTCCAAAAAGTGGAATTTAAAATGTTACAACCTGAATCTGACCAAAAAAAAATTTTTTTTTCTCTTCTCCCAATGATTTGACTTGTTTTTATCTACTTTCGAACGCACGCACGCTCAAACCTCGAAGAATCATTTTCAAGCCACAATGAGACAGCTCTTTCTGAAAGAATTTCCAGCTGAGGGTCTTGAAATATGCGAATTGGAGAGAGAGAATGTGGATCACTTCTAACCTTTTGGTTGGTTTTACTTTCTTCAGAACAAACGTCGACGTGTTCTTATAGAGGGCATTGTTACAAGGGAGAGTTGAAAGCGTTAAAACTCACGGCTGATCGCTATCAGGGTTGCACTAAATGGCAAGGGCGGTACCGAGTAGTAAGTAAGGTAAAAGGGGGCGCGTGGGGGCGCCGAACGTTGAAACCATAACTCTTTAGAGGACATGAAGAAAATCCAAAAACCTAACGCCCATTATTCAAAACCCTTTTCTTGTTCCGAGAATGACGATATAGGTCTCGAATTACGCGGTGAATAAGTCTCACAGAAAATGTTTAAGCTGTTGGACCAAAACCAGAAAAGTTCTTTACAATTATGCGGATAAATATTATTAGGACTTATTTTATGCGATTGTTACGATTTACAGAAAATCGGTTCCGAAACAAGTTTGCGATTCCAGTATCATCGGAAATGAAATCATGAAACATTTCGCACAAAAAAAAAATTTTATAACACGATAGATGACCTCATGTAACTGAAATGAAACGACATGTCTTCTTACACTCATAAAACATGAGGTGTTCCACTTTATAAGGTGACGTCTTTACTTCACAGAAAAAGAACCGCATAACAGAATCGAGCGACCCGCATAAAATAAAACCTAAGAGCATTTCTCAGCCATAGTACAACTTCCAAAAGACAAAGAGATAAACACAGGAACTATAGCCAAAGCTCCCAAATCGTGGCAAACGAGAACTGAAGACAAAAGACGACGGACAAACGATGACAGAGAGATAGATTCATCCGAGGATCGTGCTAAAGAGGTCCAAAACTTATGATAACACTATGCATCACGAAAAACGATTAAACCAAAAAACAATTAAAAAAATATTTTAAAGACCTCTCAAATCACAACAACAAAACTCTCGAAACTTCGAGATAAGTCATCATGACCGTTTCAACCATAATCGAACTTATGTCTGCTGGAACCCAACCCGATGATAATGATACCACACTTAAGCATAATCTTCTTACCGTAATTTTATTTTCATCTTAGTTAACACGCGCTCATCATTTTCGACTGAATCAATTTCTCTAACGGTTACTTTATTACATCGAGTCATAAATAACTTCCGCTCGTGTTACGTAAATGAAATAAAAGCTTTCGCGAACCTCTCACTTCATGCAAAGCAAACTTTTCAATTTTTCTAAAAATCAACTGAATTAAACAAATAGGAAGACAACGTTAAAAAACTTGTTACAAATATTTCAATAATGAAGCACAATTATTTAAAATATACTTTGATAAAAAGTGTGCGTTAATTATGAAATAAATTCTTCCTAACTGTGAGAGCATCACTTGCAAAATGTAAACGTATGTGAATCCATGAATTTCTTGCTGGAAATGTTTGATATTTATAAGCCTTTCCTAAAAATGTGTGCAATATTTATGAAAAAAGGCCCGGTTCAAAGAGTACATTACTTCTGAAATTAATTTCCCTTCAGTGTGCAATATTTATGAAATTGATTCTCCAAAAAAGTCGCTTTTAAAATTAATTTTCTATAGAAATGTGTTTTACTTTTGAAATGAATTCCTTCTCAGTGAGCATTATTACTAGCGTCTTCCTCAAAGTGTGCATTACTTCTGAAATGAATTTCTCATCAGTGTGCAATATTTATGAAACTGATTCTTCATAAATGTGTGCATTACTTTTGAAATGAATTTCCCTTCAGTGTGTAATACTTATGAAACTGATTCTCCAAGAAAGTGTCATCACTTTTAAAATTAATTTTCCATACAAATGTGCATTACTTTTGAAATGAATTCCTTCTCAGTGAGCATTATTCCTAGGGTCTTCCTCAAAGTGTGCATTACTTCTGAAATAAATTTCTTTTCAGCGTGCAATATTTATGAAATCGATTCTCCAAAAAGTGCACATGACTTTTAAAATTAATTTTTCATGAAGATGTGCATTACTTTTGAAATGAATTCTTTCTCAATCAGTATCATTGATGGCTTCTTGCTTAAAGTGTGCATTACTTTTGAAATGAATTTCCCTTCAGTGTGCAATACTTATGAAACTGATTCTCCAAGAAAGTGTCATCACTTTTAAAATTAATTTTCCAGACAAATGTGCATTACTTTTGAAATGAATTTCCTTCAGTGTGCAATATTTACGAAACTGATTCTTCATGAAAGTGTGCATTACTTTTGAAATGAATTCCTTTTCAGTGAGCATTATTGATAACGTCTTGCTCAAAGTGTGCGTTACTTTCGAAATTACTTTCTGCCAAAAAAATATTAATAAAAAGACTTTTTCTCAAAACTGTGCATTACTTATGAAACCAAACCCTATCAAAAAAATTAAATTATTTAAAGGAACAACATTTTCCCTCGACTGCAACAATCAATACAAAAATATGCGGCCAAAAAAGAACGGAAGTCATTCATGACTCGACCCAATACCCGCACATCTTCCAACCTGGACCAGATGAATATCAGAGAAACGCCTGAAACCTGAACATAAAAAAAAATGAAAAATCATCTCATCACTTTCGAGTATATATATACACACGTAACCTCATTTACTCTTGCCTTGAAACATAAAAGTCCACGGACGTTGAAAATATCGTGGCCCGAACGAAAAATTATAATTTACGAACCATAAAAAAAAGGAGGTAGAAGAGGAGAAGGAAGAGACAGAAGAAGAAGAAAAACGCAAACAAGTGCACGTCGAGAGGAAAGGAGAACCAGAAAAATCACAAATTCCATGAAATACGAGCGTTAATTTGTGAACCCGAACGCAAAAGTCACGTCACAATTGATGAAATATTAATAATAATAATAAATAAAAATCTTCCAGTTGAAAATCTTTCGACCGGAAACGAATCTGGAAGCGTTAAAAATGAGGAATCCGGACAATAATGACAAGAGGCTCTGTGAATAAAGGAGAAACCAAAAAAAATTTCCCTCAGGGTCATTTCATACCTAAAATCCTATTATTTAGGTTGGTAGGAACGCGATCGCGTTCAATTAGAAACTCCTCGAGTAATTATCATCATTATTATTTCAAAATCTTTCAGGCTCCGCTTTTTTTCAGGCTCGAATGAGGTACACTTGAGAAGGTTCGACCCTACTCGAGAAAACCACAATTGGAGGATGATACAAAATCATCCTAAATTTGATTCCTCTCCCTCTAAATCCTCAAGAAACTTTTGAAATTATTTTCGGTTGAGTATATGACCGCGTAACTCCAAGTAAAGACACCCAAACACTGAACTAAAAGACCCAACACTGTATGAGACTCCCACCAAAATAATTACAATACAATTAATTAATAAATCATAAAACAAATAAACTACTCCGCATAACTGAAAATCGCATTAACCGAGACCTTTCGCTATTCACGTCCAATAGCGCTCTATTTTTAGGTTCGCATTACTTTTTTTAAATTAACTTTTTAACTGTTATTACAATATTTTCATTCATTTTACAGAATAATCGTTTTCAATTAAAAAATTCAATTTTCAAGTTGTGCGAATCATGTTTTACCCCAAAAAAAATTTTTCCTGTGAAATTTAAAAACCG
This sequence comes from Columbicola columbae, assembly GCA_016920875.1. NCBI lineage: Eukaryota > Metazoa > Arthropoda > Insecta > Psocodea > Philopteridae > Columbicola > Columbicola columbae. Next base: position 5,540,945 of record JADMLL010000006.1, read on the forward strand.
GACAGATGGCTTTATTAATGAATCTAAAAAGATTCCTCACCCTATTATCACAACATAAGTATATCGCTTTCCTTTGGAAGTTTTTGGTGAAATACAAGATGACATTCCACTTCATTCAAATAATATATGAAATAAGATGAAACATATTTAGACAGCGATTTTCTTCAAAAATTTTCCACCGCACAAAACGAGACCTAAGAATATTGATTGGTGTAACTGCTAGTGAGTGAACTGTTTGTTTCACTAACGCTTGTTTTTGTGGAAAGTGGTTACCGCAAAATTTGAAACCTGATAGTATATATAATATTAATATTCTTCAACTTCTGAATCTCTTCAAACTTTATTGCCAAAAAAATTTTTTTTATAATATCGAGGGCGCTAATTCATTCGCACCTTTGCATCTCCCAATAAAAAATTAGAACCAACCCCATCATCCTAAATTTGAGTCGTATATATGAGTATAAAAACACGAGTTATTTTACTGTCAAGGTGAAAGTATCAAATTAAATTCTTTTCCTAAGATTCGTCCTGCTACTTTACAGTTACAGTATAAATAGAAGCTTGCAATAAACCTTAATTAGGATACAACTTTCTGGAAATCGTCTTCAACGTATAAACAGAGACCCGTCATAATATTCACGCATACCATTCCCCCTCTTTCTCGTTATATATTTTATAAAATACGTTCAATTTTTATAATTATATTTTTCCATTTGCTTAATTGCAATTTATCTTATAATTAATTTAAATTCTTCCAATACATTTCCGTATTTTTATTTTATTATAAAGTTAACAACTTTATCGGCCTTTTAAATTTATACTAAAGTTACACGTCTTTTTATATTTCCCAAAGCTGACAGTGTTGGAAATGAATTTATTATAAGAAGACATTTTTAATGTTAAAAGAATGGAGTGGTGATATCTTTTTAGGGTTCCAGATGTTTTGATTAATTGAAACAAATACCAGGGCAACGGCGGGAAATCAGTTGATTAATAAATAAAAGCAGAACAGGAAATGTAAAGCAAACGAACAAGGAGTTGTATAATTAAAAGAGAAATGATTAGTAAAAAGTCAAGGACTAAACGCAAAAACAGACAGAGAGAGGAGGAGGAAAGATGAAGACGTTTGGGAAAACATGCGACAAGATGACCGCGTCAAAACAGCCAGATTGGAATGATCGAACAAGATACAGAAAAGAGAGAGAGGGTAGGAGAATGAAGGTGTTCAGGTAGCATCAACAGAAGCATGGGTAGAAAAACAGAAGAACAGAACCGAAACTAAACGGCCTTCTGCTCCTTTTCTCACAAACATTTGTTTCTCCGACTGTCACATCAGAACTCCCAAGGTCACGCACACTCATGCTAAATATAAAAAGACAGGAAAAAAAATGTTGACTTTCCCTCCTGTCCTATTGACATTTTCAAAAAACGCAAAAGCCGACCGGCGGATTAATTGCCGAACTCATATTTCTCCTTTCCAGGTGCTCTCATTAAGCCGCCCACTCGGTACTCATTTGCGAAACCCGGTGTGAGATCAAGAAAAAGTCGATCTATCACCCATCGACTACCTTACTGGCCATTACGACAACCATTCCTCCGTACAAGATCCAGTCTTTGATGAAACCACTACCACTGACATGATTATGACCCCGGTTTGGCCCCCTGACTAAGGTCTTCATCCCATCTTTGGACACTCCGTCAACATGTCGAACCTTAAATAAAACAGAAAACCGTTCACCAGCTTTCGTGGAGAGCGGTGTTGTCTACATCTGGCGAAATATTTTCGTGGACTGGGTTTTTCGTGCACGACCTTCTAACAAATTCGACCGGGCACACACCACACTCACACTCACACTACGCCACGCGGGCTCTTTAATTGTACGGTATAGCAAGGAATTTTTGAAATTACGAGGCGTTTTCCATTCTATAGCCCTCTGGCCCCCATATCGGTGTTCAAACCGCGCGGATTTATTTTCATAAGTAATGAGTGTTTAACCTCAAAGTTGTTCGATTCGACTAAATCGTGCACGAATGTTAATCATTTCGTAATTGTGGACCGTGACAGATGTGAGTCACAATTCATTCCGTTCCGATAGAGTTTTTTCTTCTTCTTCTCTCTTTCTGATTTCCTTTAGACGATGGTCACCTCTCTCTCTCACTCTCTTGAGAATGACCCACGTCGAGATGACTTCAGCCTTTTGGATTTCGAGTCTGACAACGATTTATTAAGAATTCCTAACGTCCTTGAGTCACTTTTGTGAGTCCGTAACCGAACGTAATGACGGAGTGACAACCATTTAAAATGAATTCTGACTAAGACGAACGGCCATCGACGACTTCTCTCTCGTTTATCGGGAAGACTGGGGTGGTCGAAACCTCAGCCAGAGCCAGAGTCTGACCACCGAGTTTGAGTACTTGACTTTCAACTCGTTTGAAAGAAAAAACTCAGCAATCCTGTTTTCCTGCTAACCTACACGCATAGCAGGAAACTAAACTGACTAACAATTTCTTTTCTTTTTAAACCCGACGCTTTTTTAAATTCCATCTTTGGTGTCTCGTCTACCAGAATATAAAATCTCTTATCTCTGACATCTTCAACTTCATCTAAAGCCTTGACTGGGTTTCCTAGTCAAGCTCACCTCTGAAACCAAGGTGGTGATTTTGTTTACTTTTACCCAGGTGGACTAATCATTTGTACCCTGGATTAATCCCTTCCCTCCCACTCCTCATCCAACACTTAGTGATCATCTGTTCATTGACCTTTAAATAATTAATTATAATCATCATCTCGACTCAACAGTTGATTCTTTCCTTTGTTGAATCAACACAACCCATTTTATGGAAAGCTTTATACATCCTATATAAAGGACAACATGATGTCATCTTGTATGTAACTTTATAACCATCCAAATCCCCTTCAAATAATTTCAACTGTTTACCTAGAAGGCAGTAATTTGTGTTAGGTAATATGATAAAAATTTATTTTATGAAATAAAACAAAGTGTGACATGACTAATACTACTCGGATCCAGGTTAACAATAAATAAATTCAAGTAACACTCGCTTTGAAGGAAGAAGCTTTAATACTGATCTTGAGAAAGAGATTTCTCAATAGGTGTTAACAAATCACCTCATATCGATATCAATTTTAAAACCTCAATTTCCTTTAATATGACTGGAATGTTTCATAATAATAAATGCAGCTAATTTATATTTCTTGGCTACATCCAATTCTTTTGAGGTATAAAACAATCCCCTGAACCAGTATATGACCAAATCACTCACATCCTTCAATTTTTCTATATAGCTAAGTTCAAACATTCACAAAAGCCTGTTTAGAGCTTACCACCCTGAAATGTTCTCGAGAATACTTTTGAAAGTCAAAGGGGGGTATGATTCTATACCCTTCAAATCCAAAGACTTACAAAATATGAGGGAACATATCAAATTTCAAAAAATTACAAAAATAAATTTTTATTACATAAGTAAATAAATGTTGACATTAACTACTTTATACACATAACCATAACTTAAATAAATTGCAAGCCTCAAAACAGCGAAAGTATATATGCAAATGAATAATAGAAGCACTTATAAAGGATGAAATAGAACATATATAGAGAGAGAAGGAGAATGTTTACAATACTGTAGAGGGGATGGTGTTGACAAATTGATAAAGGACTATCAGGACCTGGAAGACCAGAAAACAGTCACAGATAACGAATAATTGTAAAAGAGAAATAAATTGCAATCTATCATGAATTAGTTATTTAGTATAAAAGAAGAAAGACAGGGTGGTTACTCAAACATTACACAAAAGGCCTTTTAAATCTATTCTTACTCACAACTGATATTTCTTTTGCACACAAAATACATAAAACAGTCTTAGAATATTAATTCAATTATTAACAATGATGGGAGGCCCTTGCTTAACTAGTCACAACACCTGTTATACTTGGGGGTGTAAGATAAAATTAAAACTTCACCCTGTTTGATTATTTCCTAACTGAAAACATAATTCCATGCTGTGTTAAAAGTCAACAACTTTAGATCAACAAGTCTTACAGCCACAGCCTTTTCTCATTTAAGCAGAAAAAAATTTATAATATTAACGAACAACCCAACAGCTGACAAGATGGAAAAGATGAGCTAAACTGAATTCGATAACAACCACCAAATGAAAAAAGTCTATTCCTAAAGCAACAAAAAAAACCACAACTAAAATATTTTTTTTTGTAAATTTTGTTGCTGACACCAAGTCAAATTAATAAAGAAGTTGAAGGATAATTTCAAAATAACTTAAACCAGAACATAATGAAGCGAGACAAAAAGGTCAAACACAAAAAAAGAAATGAGAATGCATTACTCTACTGACTAAATGGGGAAATTAAAAGTTATTGTTAATCACATTCATTAAAATCTATATTACAATAATTAAAAAATAATTAATATTCTATTATTCATGTTAATATAAAGTAAATTAATTTTTTTTATGTATAAATTACATTCAAAACAGATGTTAAACAAATTTTAACCCCGAAAAACTGACTACAACAAAAAATAATAACAATTAAAATTCCAAACAATTTTTTTTATCATCATCATTTATTACTATTATATAAAAATCCTCAAGAGAAAAAAAATTTAAGATTAATTGAAGATTTCAAGACCCTGAACAAACCCCTTCTCAATTAATAAGTCTCAAAGAAATTATAAATAAATAAAATTTTTCTTTTAAATAACAATTAAAAGTAAAGAAGACTTTTAAGGAAAAAAAAGGTTGAAAAAATGTTAAGGATTTGTTAGTTGAATGGAATGTTTTCAGGACATTTAGTAGTACCTGTCCCTTGTTTTGACTTATTTGCCTCAGGCTAGAAATTCCACTGGTTTGATGTGACCACATATGGATAGAGATGGACCGCTCTAGCCATTGACACGTCTTACTATACTAACAAATTTGTTTTTAAAAACGACTTATCAATATCCCAAACCCTACGTGCTCGTTATTTCGTACTGTTGACGAGTAAAACCGATAATGTGTCATTTGCATATGCTTCGACAAGTAAATCAGGCCGTAAACATTTTTGTTGATGGTAAAATGGCGGGTTTTCGAGAGCAAGTGGTTCACGACAAACACTCAAACGAAACGAATTTTCTTTTAATTATTCACAACCACAAACAAACATTAATTTATTGTATAAAAACGTAACGTAAAAATCAAAATCATTCATTGTTAGATTTTTTTAATTATTCAAAGATTATCTGGTATAACAGGACGTTGAAAGAATTCCATCGAGAGCGAGAAAGGAATTACAAATTAGGCATACCTTAAATCCACCGACTTGCCACTTCAAAAACCCGAGGAATCGTTACTGAAAATGACATTTTTTAACAGGCACTGAATGATACAATAAAAAAACAAATTTATAATTAGTTAATTAACACATTTTCGTTAAATTAGACCAGTACACGGCGCGACCAAAACATACGACTTCGTCATGTTCCCGAACTTTTTTTAGACCGAGTTATTTTCCATAGAGTATAACTCAATCTGTTGATACGTCCTGATAATAGGCGTGCACTAAGACAAAGATCGTGGAACAAGAAGTCGATGGAACCAATAATAAGTAAACATGGCGACTGATTTCAGTATTATTAAGTTTTTCTCGATAAAATGTAAAAAATCGATTTTAAAATGAAGAAATTTGAAAAATTACAATCCCTTTCGGTAAGTCATGTCTTCTGCCTTACAATCGTTGTTAGTAAGAATTCGTAGTTACGGACATTCAACAGTGTCAAGGGTGTTTTAATATAAATCATCAAAACACCCCGTTTCGGGTATACCGAAATTGTAGGAAATATTTATGTTCTTGAATCACAATTATCTGATATCGTGTTGAGTTAGTGTTTTATCAGCTCTTTGTGACGAGAAAGTGTTAGAAACTCGGCTTCAGTTTAAATTAAATATGATGTGGAGTTTATATTTGTTGTTGTTTTGTAGGGAGCTTGCAATGCAGGATCAACCGTGAGGTATGGGGGATGCATTGATGGTCAATCAGATCAATCGGCCATTTTTCAAGAGCCCCCACCAAAGCCAGATCCAACAGCAGAATTGGACTGCAGTAGTTTTGACATAGTTAAAGCAACTCAGTATGGCGCTCTCAACAGAGTTAAAGGTAAATTAATTTGTTTGAAAAAAATAATCTGTTCCTAGATAGCATACTAATTAGATAGTTCAAATTCTCTCATTTGGATTTTAGCCAATAGTGTAAGTATGCAGTCTTTGCATTTATTTGGACTGAAGGTTTTACACTCAACAGGTTATGTATACTTTGAATGGGAAAAGAGTTTTGTGTTTGTTAATTTTTTAATTTCTTTTATACAGAATTGGTTGAGGCAGGATATGATGTGAATCAACCCGATGTAGAAACAGTCACACTTTTACATTGGGCTGCAATTAATAATAGAAGAGAACTGATTAAATTTTTTGGTTGCTCGTGGAGCCATAATAGATGCCATTGGTGGAGAATTGCAATCCACTCCTTTACATTGGGCAACAAGATACTTATTAACTGTTACAGTTTCAAGTTGTCTGAAGTCTCAATTTCATCAGAATTTTTTTGTTTTTTAAAGAGCTAATTAGTCACTTAACTAGCTTACCTGTTTAAATGAAGGCAGAATTAAGTTTCATTGATTATGGCCATGTGATTGTGATTTTGTTGATCATATTCATATTGATTTCTTAAATGTTTGTCAAAGTATGGTTGTTCAATTTGAGTTTCATTAAATAAATATTATTATATATAAAGTTTCGAGTGAGAACAGTTGTGAGTTAGGCCTGTTTTTTACCTGTCAGTATAGTGGGATGTAGGAAGAGACTCAAACTCTCAACTCTTATTAGATCGAGTTCTTCATGAAGTCTTTTTGAAGACTTGAAGATGTTGTTAAGTTTTTCTTAGTCATCTGGAAGTTGTTATAATACTTTTGATGTCAGGTGTTTATGTGTTTGGTTTCAGACAGGGCCATCTCCAAACTGTTACCCTTCTCATGCAAATGGGTGCAGATCCATCTACGAGAGATGGAGAAGGCTGTAACTGTCTTCATCTAGCCTCTCAATTCGGGCACACAGCCATCGTCGCATATCTAGTCGCAAAAGGTCTAGATCCAAACGTTCAAGACAAAAACGGAATGACTCCACTGATGTGGAGTTCGTTCAAAGCAACCAGGTGAGTGGTTTTAGGTTTTCTCATCACAAATGACGAATCGTATGGCTTTGATGTTTGCTTTTTATATTTTTCGTTTGTCTTTTTCGCTTTTTCTGTTTTTTTTGTAATAGAAATTTCAGGAAAAGGAGAAAAAAGAATCCTCTTCCGTAGGAAGAGAGGCGAAAAGGATTTTGATTTTTAATTAATTTTTTAACCAGGTATGATGTTTACAGTTTGGATCCGACTCGACTGTTGCTCACGCTGGGGGCTTGCTCCGGAGCTCAAGACAAGTTCCACGGGAACACAGCTCTCCATTGGGCTATACAAGGGAGGAACCACGTCGCCGTGAATATATTAGTTATGAACGGGGCTGATCTTCATATTCCGAATAACCAGGTTAATGAGGTTTAGCCTAAACTAAGAGTAGGGCATGAATGGGTTTATAAAAAAAAGTTTTTCCCTGGTGTTGGGTTAATACCACTCCCATTTTCTTTTTTAAAATTTTTTTTTAGAAATACGTTTGACTTTGATTTGTATTTTTAAAAGAAACTTTTTTTTTGTTTTTGTACGTTGTTTCTGGTTTTATTTATTTATTTTTGCGTTGATTTGATTTTGGTTTTTTATTTGTTTCTTTGCATGGTGAACGTTTTTGGTTGTGATTTTTATAGGGAATCACTCCTTGCAGCCTGGTTCTCCAGGATAAATCCGGGATATGGGTTGGAAGCAAAATTTCCGAAAAAATTAAGGAAGAAATGCCTAGCTCAGGATTCTTCTTGCAAAGGTTATCGAGAGACAAGGTGAGATGTGGCCTCCTGGATTAATAAGATGACTGTGAAAGTTTTGGCTGTGATTGATTCACCTAATTTCCCATTGGTAGGCCTTTTGCTATTGCCAAACGCTAACAATGGTTATAAAAATAACAACAAGTCATATAGATAAAGACAGATATTCAGTAGATAATTATGCATCCCAATTGTATACCACGTTGATTTGTACAAATGCATGTTGAGACATATAAACTTGTGTAAAACATGTCATTTGGCAGTTTTTCATTCCAAAACTTTCACAGTTGTCTATGTAGATAAAATTATATCTGTAAGTTTTAATTGAGCCGCGAGAAAACTTTTTTTTTTTGTAGAGACTTCGTTATTGGAGCATGTTCGCGACGCCATTTTTAGGCTTCTACTTATGCGGCTTAATCATGCAATCCAATTTGGATTATCTAGTGAAATTAGGACTACTATTGCTATTTTACATTACTATTTACTTCGCGTCGAAGTTTTTATTCGATGATAGGCTTATTAATGTTTTGCCAATGGCTGTATATTTGGCTACAAAGGTGAGGGGAAATGGAATTTGGATGATGGTGATGCCTTTTAGATGATCCGCAATCGGCTTTTAATCAGTTAATTAATTTTTTTTTGGTTTGTTTTGCATGATGGCACAGTTTTGGATGTATGTCACGTGGGGTTTATACATAGCACCAAATTGTTCTCCGATTCTTACCATTATTTTCATTTTGCTTTCATCTCTTCTTTGGTTTTATTTTCTTAAATCGTGGAAAGGAGATCCAGGAGTCATTGCCTATACGCAAGAGGAGAAATTTAGAGTAAGTTGGTGGTGATTGAAACTGCTGGAGAGTGTGAGGCGTACGGATTTTGGGTTGTGTTAATTTATTTGGATTTTTTTCAGACAATAATCGAACTGGCCGAGAGAGGTGGGTTTGAACGACAGTGGTTTTGTAGTACTTGCCTCGTAAGAAGGCCGTTAAGGTCGAAGCACTGCGCTATGTGCAACAGGTGCATAGCGAAATTCGACCACCATTGCCCTTGGGTGGGGAATTGCATTGGTGAGTGCGAAGGGAAGAAATTTTTGACAAAAATTGATTGAGATTGTTGAGGCGTTCACTCATGGGAGTTCGTTTTTCTGTTACAGGGGCGAAAAATCACAAATATTTTTTTAGGTTATTTATGGATGCTGTTAATTAATTGTATTTACATGATTTACGGAGCTGTCGAGTATTGGCATAGCGTATGCAAAGTCACTCCAGTTTCTGTGAGTTTATGGTCAGCGTTCACTGAAAGCATGACCTGCGAGGGGTGGGTCTCATGGGTGGTTGTTAACGCCCTCGTACATTCCATTTGGGTTTCTACCCTATTCGGTTGTCAATTGTATCAGGTAAGTTCTGGGGAAAACTACGATAGCCAAGAGTTGGTCTTTTGAAATCCTCAACGAGTTTTAACCTTTCGACAGATATGTTGGCTCGGAATGACGACAAACGAAAGAATGAACGCCGGCAGATACAAACATTTTCATTCGGGTAACGACGTCAAGGCGAGGAAAAGTCCTTTCGATCGGGGTCCTTGGCAGAACCTAATCGATCTCTTGGAGATTCGTTGTTTTGGATTATTCAAACCCGACACCACGGACTGGATGAATCAGTATCAAATCCTTCAAAGGATCGAAGTGGCACCGCTAATACTTCCGGATAGGGACAATTTTCAGTACGTTTGAAACTCTGATTCCGTAGTGATTTTATCAAACCCTTTGTGTACTTAGAAGGATTGAGAGAGTGACAGACCGAAGAGTTTTTTTTTAGTCACAATTTTATACTAAAATGAAAAAATCGAAACTGAAGAAGTATTTTTATGTCGTTTTTTTTGACATCGCAATAAGAAAATTTTTTGCTTTTGTTTCCCTTAAAATGAGCTTTTGTTTCATTAGAAAAAAATTGAATTGATTTTCTTCTAAGTTTTCTTTTTACTATTTTTCGAAGTGTTCTGAACAAATCAATTATTTTTAATAGCTTTAAGTTTTTCTCACCTCCATTGTAACAAATATTGGTCACTTACAGTGTGAACGGTTTGGTTTAGTCATAACCCTAAAAAGATAACCTTGAGTCATAACACTAGATTTACGAATTTTGATTATATGCCTTTATTAGTTAATACGAGCCAGTTTGACTCATTAATATGACGTCTTTGAGCCAAGATAAAATAAAATAGTCGGGAATTAGTTTATGGGGAGATATTTTTTGTTGGAAAACAATTTTCTTTTACACCTAAATTGTAATTTTTTAGCAAGTCTCTTTGACTCGTAAGTTGTTAGGAATCAGTTTGAGTGATTTTTTATTTTATTTTTATTGAAAGTCTCTTTGGACTCTTTTTTGCTAATAACTTGGTTGTTTGAGTTTTTTGAGTCATAAGAAACTTGAAATTGTCAGGAATTCTTTTTACTGTCTCCTTTGAGAGACATGAGGTGTACTGGTGAAACTACACCTTATTAGAGAAGTTATGATTGTGAGTTCGAATCCTCTCCCACATCCTGTTATACCCAAGGGTGAAAAACAGGATTAAAACTCACCGATAATTGAGTCTCTTTGACTCAGGCAGATGTGTTTTTGTCAAACAAATCGTTTAGAATCGTCCCAAATGTGAAATAATTCAACCAACACCCCCAAAGCGCGACAAGTCTAATCCTCCGTAGTTTATTTTTATTGAATTTGTAAAGCTACTATGTTTGTAAATGATAATCACGTGTTTTTGTGCAATACCTGACTTATATACCCACTATGATCGTATTAGCCGTTATTAATTGTAGTTGACAAACTTAGACAGTGTGACGTGAAAGGAAAAATTTATTTTTTTAATGAAATTTTACGTTGTAATCGTGATTAATAGGATTTTATATAGATTTATGTAACTCTCCACTGACTATCGGTTCCATTTTTGAATCAAGTGTGGAAATATATGCACCCATCTAAATTGCTCATCAGCTGTAGATTTGTAAATATTAATATTTGACCCTTGGGCCGAAGGTCTTTCGGCTTCTGCGACTTAGGGAAGGAAGTTTTGAGATGATATCTTTACGACGTAGTACTTAGCCTTGTTGAAAATTTGTGTTAATTTATTGCACTACTTATGAAATAAATTATGAATCAAAGCGTCTATTACTTTGATAGTAGTTGGTACTTTGCCCCAGACTTGTTAAACTCTGAACTGAATTTCATTTTCATAAAAGAGTTGCGAATATGTGCATTATTTCTGAAATGAAATCTTCTGCTTATGAAATTAGGCTAAACAATTTTGAAAGGTTGTTAGAACATCACTTCATAACCCACTGAGAGTTTTAAATGGGTCAAATTTGGTTCGGTATCTGTAAATCTAGTGTTATTAACTTGTTTGTTTCCGAAGAGAACTTTATTAATTAAACTTCCGGCTCCACAATCAAATTTGTCTATAGATGTATTTAGCTAAAGACTCATACCGGTTGCCTTTCGCCTTTCAGAATTGCTTGAGTTGTTGGAACGATATTTATTTAATAATTTTTGTTTGTTTTGAACTATTAATTACTCAGAATAGTTTATTAATAAATAACTTTTGAGAGAAATTTTGCCTTGGAATTATGTTAAATGAGCAGTTAGAGAAACGGCCATTTTTTTTTGAAATTCTCTAAACAATATGTGTTTTAGGTTAAAATCGTTTTAAAATTTTTTTTATGTTAGTGTTGTTAGTTCGTTGGCTATGACACAGGTTTTTAGTTGAAGGTTATAATTTTGTCTTGGGGCATCTGAAAATTTACTCTGAACAGGTTGATGGAAGTGAAATAGCCGATTTGATAACCACACTGACGAACATGTGTTTTGGGGCTGTTAGTTTATCCAGTTTCTGGGCTATGTTCGTTAATTTTTAAGAATTTTTGATGAGTCATGTTTTAAGACAAACAAATGGAAAATTGAAACTATAGGTTACAAAAAGAAAACCAAAAAGTTCTTAGAGTTAGTTAAAAACAGAAAAATTGAGGAAATAACAAAGTTGTGGGATTTGTGACACGCAAAACTGTTCTCTGATGATTTTATTTTATTATTTATTGAGTACATATCAACACTCCTCCAGACTTTGTCAATATCGTTAGCTTAATCCTCACCAGAATATAAATTTTTTTTTATTTTTAGTTTTTGATTTTTTTTTTGCTGAAGAAAATTGTGTTCATGTTAGTCAAAACAAACTTGTCAAGATTGTTATTCAGTAACGAAAGGCTGATATGTTTAGTAAGGTCCTCAATGTCAAAATAAACTCTTCAAGGCTAATGAGGAGAGTTGTACACGTGATAATAAGTCTAACAACAATTAGTGTAAATGGCGTGTTTATAAATTTTTAAATTAAGGACAAGAAATCCCTTTAATCTGGGAGAGAGGGAGGGAAGGGGATGAGTTCTCAGTCATATTCCGACTCAAAAACACCAATTTATATTATCTCCGCTTCGTCAGCAATAGTTAAAAAGTGTGTGCCTCCGGAGAGAAGGAAACTTTGTGCGGGAGGGGATTATTTAAACAAATCCTCAAATTAATAAACGCTTACTCAGCATTGCTAATCATCATTAATTTATGAAATTAAACATTTAATTAAACTCTCGAAAGAGAGAACATATAGAAAGAAGTTTAGTCTTTAATTAATGAACGTTTTGAGACTTAAGATTTGTTTTATTCTGTATCAAATTAATTTCCATCATTTTGTTGGACGCCATCTTGGATTTCCCGTTTTCGTTCCTTAATGAGTGGTTACCAAGAGGTGTTTTTAGGAGAGTGAAAATTAATTAAGAACATTGTTAATCAAGAGATGAAGTGTTTATTTGACTTTGTAAAGTTGTTTATTTTGAAATTGATGCATTGAAGTTTTTGACACTTGGAAAAATAAATCCAAATTCGTAAGAAATTATTGTCAAATAATAGTTTCGTCTCGATTTCAAATTTTTTTGTTTTATTAAAGCACTTAAACATGGCGCTTCATCACACGTAATATCTTATTAATTATTTAAAATATTTTTAAACCAAAAACAAAACTTTTTTATACATTGATAACTTCGTTTTATTCGAGTTAAAAGTCAACAGGAAATCAAAGACTATGAGTATTTAAAATTATAATTAATACTGTTTTTGTAAATTAGAACAAATATTGATAACTGTAGTAGTTCTTTTTAAATAAATAAAAGTTTCGTTTTCTTTTTGTATTTTGCAACAAAAATAAAAATCTGTTTTAATAAAACAAGAACAAAAACCTTCCTGTGATTTAATTAATTAATCATTTTTGGGTAGCTTGACCATTTGACAGTTAGTCTTTTTCAATTATTGATTGCGGTATTAATTTGAAGACAATTGAAGATTTTTTAACGATTCATTAAGAAAGTATTTTTTATGTTGTCAACTAAGTATTGTCAATAAGTTATTGTAATTATCTTACACAGTATAAATATTATTTGTTCTTGAATAATTAGTCTGGTGGTCGTTTTTATTTCCTGAATTTCTTGTCGTAGATAATTTTGATTCCTATCGCGCTTTATTAATTTCTGAGTGTTTATTTGTTTTCTCTTATCATTTTGAAATTAGAATTTAAGTTTTGTTGGGGTTTAAACTTAGAACAATTCATAAAATAAATCAAAAAGGGATTTACAAGAGTGCAAACATACATTCATTCCCGCCGGAAATTCGTAACCGGTTTCCGGTTGTTAGATACCGGCTTGCAATATGTTTTACTACTCTATGGAAATGGTATTGTTTTAGTACAAAAAGGGCATATAAATTAGTAATAATGTACTATTATATGCCTTTTTTAAATTTGAATTTTGACTATTTTGAAACGACCGCCATGATTTCGAACACGTATATACTGCCATTTTGGATTCAGGGATGTTTTATGCTGTATTCATTTGTTTTCAATTTTCTTCGGTGATTTCATCAAAACAAAATCGTGAACGAAGGAAATTAGTTAGTCTGTAGTACTCGAGTGTAGTCCGATAATGGGTAAGGTTTTCATTTTTAATTTTTTTTGGTGTTATTTTCAATAAAATCTGGTTCGATTCGATTTATTTCATGATAAGATATTTGCATTAACAATTGTTCTCTTTAGAGAAGCCTAAATGTGATTTATAAATTTTCATGAGTTTCGTTTTGAGTAAGAGTTGAGCATTCAAAAATTCGATTTATCATTCCAAATGGACTAAACATTGTGTTTCTTTATTTTATTTTCTCACAAAAACCTTGAGTGGTTAGGTTTCTTTCAAATGTCATTTTTTAATTAGGGTGATTAATAAAGTAATGAGAAGGAGTACTATAAAGATTTATTTTGTTCAAGTGTCAAGCCATTATTATAGAAATTTAACATCCTGTTATTTTTTTCAGGTGGTTTATTGAGTTATTTTAAAAATCTTTTAGGGAGTAAAGAAATGAGGATATTGATCCTCGGACTTGATGGTGCTGGTAAAACAACAATACTATATAGGTTAGTGTTTACTTAAAAAGTAATTTTTAATGAAGAAGATTATTGAAGTCATGAAATTTAATTGAAGTTTTAAAGCCTCATGATTTAAACTTTTGTTGACTTAGTCTTCTGGTCTGATGATCGTTTTATCTCTGTAGCTGTGACTAATTGTGTTCTGTGTTATTACCTTCTTTTGAATGAAAGATAATTTTTTACACATGATTTTATTGTCAAATACAGGTTACAAGTAGGAGAAGTAGTGACAACAATTCCAACAATAGGATTCAATGTAGAACAAGTAACGTACAAAAACTTGAGATTTCAAGTTTGGGATCTGGGAGGACAAACAAGTATTCGACCTTACTGGAGATGTTATTTTTCAAATACAGACGCGATTATTTATGTAGTAGACAGTGCAGATAGGGATAGAATTGGAATTAGCAAAGAAGAACTACTTCAAATGTTAAGGGTAAGTATGTTCGAAATGTGACATTTTGTTTAAGTGATAAGCGTGATTTGTAGTTGCTGTAGTGGGAACTTGTAAGAAGCTTAAATTTGTTTGGAATTTTTTGATTGTGTGATTTTTGAGTGGTTGGTTTGTAATCTGTAGTGATGGAGTTGAGGAATATGTTCAAACGTATTTGTAGTTTTAGTGATAATGCTGAATGGGTTTCTGTTCGAGTGAAGCTAAATATAATCAAAGGTTATGGTTAAAACCTGTTTTGATGTATTCGTCTAAATTTGTTCTTTTATAAATGGCATCACAGTTATGTGGAATTCCATCAAACACTATTGAAAATTAAACTAAAATTTGTTTTCTTATTTTGCAGGAGGAGGAATTGAAAAATGCAATACTTTTAGTTTTAGCCAATAAACAGGATATGGAGGGATGTTTAAGCGTAGCCGAAGTTCATCAGGCCCTAGGACTAGACGCTCTTAAAAATAGGACTTTCCAAATATTCAAGACTTCAGCTACAAAGGGTGAAGGTTTAGATTCAGCTATGGACTGGCTATCGAACGCATTACAAGCGAAGAAATGATCCATTTCCGAAGCGGGAGCATCGGTTCAAGTGCTTTTCAAAACTAGCCTTGGCTTAGGGCGGGGGACTCAAGGAAGGACGGAAATAGGCGGAACGAATACACACACCAACGCTCTAAGACAAATCACGCACCTCAGCACACTTTTCGGAGGATTTTCATTTCGTTTTTTGTTTTCGTTCGACCTATTATGAACAATTTTTATTATTTAGTTAGTCGGCTTTTTCTGCTTTTTTTTAAAAATAATTTTCTCTCCTTCCTGTTTCTCTTCGTTTGTGTTGAATATGTTTCTAAGGGCGGATAAGTTAAATAAATAACCTCACCGGGGAGAGAATCTCAACAGGAAACAATTGTTGTGGATTTTGGATTTTCTCTCACGTCTGTCCGTCAGTTGAACTGTTCCAAAATATCGTTTGGAAATTGATCTAAGTGATTGAACATATTCCGCAGAAGTTTGATTTTTGGAAAATGGAAATGAACTTGATATGCACGGATTTTTAAAAATTCCCCTTGGAACTTGATTCGATAAGAGACCAAAGGATTTCAAAGTAAATAATGATTATTATAAATGAATGCCAACAACTCGGACGCAAAATTTATAATAAATGAGGAGTTTATGAAAATAAGGTTTAGCTAAAGTTGAATTTAAGGAAAAAAGTTATTTATTTTACCCACAATAAGTGAATATAATATATTAATAATAAAACTAAACAGTTTTGTTGATGTTATTTTTAACACCTCATTTGGTATTGTTTTGAATGAGTGTTGGCTTGTGTGGAATATTTTGGTGACTTTTTGATTTTTGTAAAAATTTTTGTGAGTTTGGGTTGTACAAGTGAAAATTTGTAAATTGATTGTGATGTGCTTTTTAGGCTTTTGTGATTGTTTTTAAGTTGCTTAGTTCAAGTCAGTGATGGCGAACCTTTTTTGCGTTACCTTAAACATGGGGAGAAAGTGTGTTATAGACAGAGTATAGAAATATAGCTTGACGGTTATTCCGCTTTGGGAGGGTTTAAAGCCTTGGTACTCCGGCCCACCAAGCCCTACTGAGTGGCCCAGTAGCCGTGTGGAAACCGATTGAAGGAAAATTTGTGAAAAGTCGATTGCTCATTGTTAAGTCTGAACTATAGTACCTGACCAGTACGAAAATGTTCTGGTCTGTGCTCAGAAACTGCTAACATTGTTTGCCTCAACATATCTTTATGAGGTAATATACAGAAAAATACATACAGAACAGACTGAAAGATGACATACAGATGATGCCCTGAGGTGGACTGTATGCGTCCAAAGCCGGACTTGTAAATTTTTGGTAAGTCGTGGTCCAGTCGCAATGGTCACAATGGAAATTTGGCCCGGGATGGAAAAAGCTTGAGTACCAAGGGTTTAAAGTTTTAAAATTTCCTTTATTTGTCTTTCATCTTTTACTTCTTCACTAACTAAACATATCACGGAGTGGGTCATTTAAAAGGCATTCTTGGGTCATTATCTGACCTACGGGCCTTAGGTTCGCCATCATTGGTCCCACTGAACTCTTACCCAGCTTATTGAATATTTTTTTGCAACTTAAATTAATATAACTCAACTTGACGGCTTCCTAAAATCTAGTTGTAGATGTCCTGTGATATAATAGTCAAGTTGAGTTAGACTTTGTGTCAGACCTATCGATGTAAACAAGATATTAGTGGCGTGCAATTCATGTAACCTGAAGAAGCTCTCCTTTTTTTTGTATTCTTATGTCCTGAGAGATTTTTTTTGTGAGAGTGTGTGTATATATATACAATACACAGTACTGTATCTGAGTCATGAATGAATATTCCGAAAGATAGCGCTTTATTGCAAAACACTTTGTAGCTTCCATGTGTGCTGTGCATGAACTTTAGAATAGTAACTTCTCATTTAAATGTTACACACCAAAACTATTTATTAATTAAATTCCTGTATGAATCAATTATGTATAGCTTCTCTCAGGGAACGTAACCGCACGCCACTGATCGTGTGGATTTAACTCACTGAAGATATCAGCGGGTTGTAAAGCACGTTAACGCCGTATTTTGTCACACGATAACGTACATAACCAGAACATGCTCATGACATTGACATAATCAAACAACCACATCCCCCCTTCTCCGTTAAATCTTTCGTCAAACAGTGCATTAACCCGTTGAAATCACTGTTGCTAAAATTCTGTTTTAGTTTATTGAACTTTTTTAGAGAAAAACTTTTTGCCTCGGGTTGATGTAAAATTTGAAAAGGAAAAGAAAATAAAATTTAAATATTAAGTGAAAGGGAAGTTTGTAAAGTCTCAGCGAACCATAAGAAATTTTTCAGTTATATGAAAAATTTGAAACTTTTAGTTTTGATATCCGCCAAACTTAGTTAATCCCCCGGAGCAGAAGATAATATACAAAATGTTTTTCTATTTTAACAAAACAGGAAAACAAAAAATGTTTCTTACCATCTCTGGGTAATAAGCATCAGAAAAGTTTTGTTTACGGGGTGAGAGTAGATGATGGCGGCGGTTGGGTTCTGGATTAGCGTCCAACACTGAACACAAAAATTCTAAAAAGTAATAAAAACTTTTTGTCAAGGGCAAGTCTCAAAATTACAGTAAACCCGATAATGTTTGGTTGGATCGCTGACACTCGTTCATTCACGACTTTTTAAAGTCGCTTTTGTCTCGTAATTGGTTGTATTAATGGAAATTTCGTTGTTTTGTCTTTCTTCTAGAATCAGAAGTTTGAAAGGTTTGGAATTAACGAACCTAATTTGGAGTTTAGTATTCAAAATGCGTGATTCGAATGTGGAGGCTGGAATGAGAATCCGACGCCAATCTGATCTCTAAGGAAGGTAATTATCTCTCATCCGTATGAAAATGGAAGCCTGTGAATTTGTAAATTTGGCCAATTGGACTGGTCAGTGGGGCGATGGCTTTGGTCAGTGACAAAAATAAAATTTGAAATTTATTTAGGGTTTTCATTGATCCGTGTCATGAAAATATGTGTTGACCCTGGTTTGTGATTTATTGTTTGGTTGTAAGACAGTGTAACATGAAAAGGACTGTGACTTGTTAGTGTTGTTACTGACTTCTTGTACTTGTCAAATACTGGGAACTATGACAATTTGTTCATAAAATAGTTTGAGTTTTCATAGACAAGATGTAGTAAGTTGAAAGAACTAGACAAAACGACTAGAAATCATCTAGAAATGGCTGGACTTGAGTTTTTTGATTAAACAACAGAAAACAAACCTCAACAAGAGTAAACAGAAAATTTTATGTAATTAAATGTCTTCCATTCTCATTTCTTAACTGTTTTCTTTGTTTCTAGGAAGGGTGGAGTTAAAAGCATCCAACTAATCATCTTATCCCTGTGAGGAGTTGTCCAGAGAATGGCTTGACTCTTATCGAATTTAACGTTTGACTAGGTAAGTCAGTGTTAAATCATGTGTGGTCTGCAATTGAAGAATTTAATCGAGTGAAATATCAACAAGCAGTTATTAAGAGATGTGGTGATTGACTTTATTAATTAAATTGGAGATTAATTTGGTTGACTGGACTAAACTTTCATGGTTTTAGAAAATTTTTAAATCCTGTTAGCAATGGGGTGGGTACTACTCTCTTTAATGTTGTCTTTTGTTCGAGATGGTGAAACCTGGGTTGCTGCTGGTTAGTTGACCCTGTTATGGGTTAAATTCATCGTGAGGCTCAATTCGTTATTCATAATTTGTTTTGAAACTCGTGTGTGATACTCAAAAGATTCTTGAAGTCGTTGATGTATACCCAAGCCTTTGCCTACACACCAGCTCAACAGCTTTTTCTATTAAGTCGATTTCCTTAACTTTACTCCTCTTGAATCCATCGTCTATAAGTGTTCATTATTTATGAACAGAATCCTGGATAAAATTGTGCAGTATTTATGAAATGAATTGTAGATTAATGTGTTCAACATTTATGAAATGAATCCTAGATGAAAGTGTGCAATATTTACGAAACGAATGGTTGACGAAAGGGCAATGCGTGCAATATTTATGAACTGGATTCTAGATGAAAGTGTGCAATACTTATGAAATAAATCATTGATTACGTTTCAAGAGTCAAAATTTTGCTATCGCTAATAGAAGTTATTGTTACCTCGTTCACACGTTTCGCCCTGTAAGATGAGAGCTCTAAGCATCGTACACCGAAGATGTGCATTACTTTTGAAATGAGTTCATGTTGAAACTGTGCAGTATTTTTGAAATTGATTTTCAGTTCCAGTGTGCATTACTTTTGAAATAAGTTCTCGATGAAAGTTTGCATTATTTTTGAATTGGATACTCGGTTCCAGTGTGCAATATTTATGTGTTAATGTGCATATTTATGAAATGATTTCT
This sequence comes from Columbicola columbae, assembly GCA_016920875.1. Classification (NCBI taxonomy): domain Eukaryota; kingdom Metazoa; phylum Arthropoda; class Insecta; order Psocodea; family Philopteridae; genus Columbicola; species Columbicola columbae. The sequence goes on from JADMLL010000006.1 coordinate 5,560,815, forward strand.
ATGTTAATGTGTGCAATATTTATGAAATGATTTCTATGTTAATGTGTGCAATATTTTGAAATGATTTCTATGTTAATGCAATATTTACGAAATGAATTCTAGAGTATAGTGTGCAATACTTATGAAACGAATTTTGGATTAAAGTGTGCGATAGTAACGAAACGAATTGTAGACGACAGCGTGCAATATTTATGAAATGGAATAAAAGAAAACGCTGGAACATCAACCAATCAATCTTGTGTCCGGTTGCAATACTGGTAACAATTAAATTGGTAGTTCCAAAGTGTTGGAAACAAAATTATATTTATGGATCGCAAAGAATTAAAAAGGCATCCGGCTATTAATTACAAAAACAATTTTCGTTTGAGAATCACCAAAACCGTTAACTCTTCCTTCAGGATGTGTGTTGGTCGATGTCAAATTTTCACAAGATTCGACTGACACAATCGATCAGGTTGTCGGTTGCTACGCGGGTCGATAAAAGTCGTTTCAGACACACAACCTGATAGCGTTTTCAACTTTTGTTCTAAATTCAGGACCCATGAGTGAGACCAGAACCGCAGATACGGTTTGTCGATCTCCTTTCGTTCGAATGGTTAATAATATTACTGTCAATATTTATATAATATAATCGTCGAAACCGAAAACCCGATGAATATCTCACGTTATCAGTAAAATAATTTGTATACCTTTCTAAAGTTCGCGAACGTGGAACGTTTTGAGTGGGTTTGGTTAAAACTAAATCGTGCTCTATCTGTCAACCATCTTTGGATCCTCAACAGTGATGGGACTGATAATTTCCGAAACAACAACAAAACTAACACATAATCAACTAATTAATATGTATAATATAAATTAATATCACATTATGAAGAGAGGAGTTTGCGAGGGGGTGTTAGCAAGTTTCAAAATTTGTTATCGTCTCGTAGCCGAAATCCTTCTAACGGACAAAAAGGAAAGCACTCACGACAGCAAATTCCAGCTCCATCATCCTCTTTCATGGATTGTGTGTCGTCGTCTTTTTCAGATCAAAACGAACGGTTCGCCTATCGTCTTCGTCTTCAAACCCGCATTCGTGATCTGGACCTGGAAGGATGTTGGAAGAATAATTTTCTGTCTACTAAATCGTCAGAGAGAAAACGTTTCATAAACTTACCCATCGGTGCACCGCATAGAACGCAAACTTCTGTCTCTTGATATGCAGTCGAAGAACCTAAATTATCGAAGGAATCAGGTACGAGTCAAGAGAACGGTTAACAAATCTGAGGGAACGGTAACGAGGTCGAAAAGGAAAACGCGATTAGTGATGATTAATGACTGAGGCTTGGATAATTTTTTAAAAAGCTCGATGATAAATCGGACGACTGTTTCGAGAGTCGAATAACCGGAACTAACGAGTTTTAATTTTAGGTAAAAGGTTGCGAAGGCAAGAGGAGGGCTGGTGGTAAAATACCCGAGAGACTGGGAGGAAATTATTTATAAAACGCGCCTAAGATAAACAAACAGACAAATACCTGAATAAAAGACGTCACCTTCGATAATATTAACAGACTCGTTTCTGTTCTGTATTTCGTATTCGTTTTCCGACAGTGTTATCTTCTTATTTTTCCATTGGATCAGTCTCAGGGTTTCCTCCCTGTTTCTGTCTTTTGCTTGCAGGATGAGGTGGCAAATTGGTTTGGTTAGCACTTCACCTTGAAGAAGAAAAGTCTTGTTTATTTTTTTTGACGTGATTTGATGTGATATTATTTATTTGTTTATTTATTTTGTCGCTGTGGGTTCGTATTCTCTCCTCGGACCTGTTCGAAGCTTGATACTAGGCGAGAATCCGTGTTCTAATTTCTTTTTTGTCCTCACACGCTGTTGTCAGTCCTCAATCCATTCTGCTCAAATGTCCCTAGAACCTTGATACTCAAACTGCGGCCCACCAAGCTCTACTGAATGGCCCAGTGGCCCAGTAGAAACCGACTGAGTGAAAATTTGTGAAAGGTCGATTGCTCATTGTTAAGTCTGAACTATAGTGCCTGACCAGTACGGAAATGTTCGAGCCTGTGTTCAGAAACTGCTGACAATATTTGACTCAACATATCTTTATGAAGCAATATACAGAAAATACATACAGAAACAGACTGACAGATATACATACTGAGGGTGGACTGTATGAGTCGAAAGCCCGACTTGTAAAATTTTTTTTTGGTAAGTCGTGTGGCCCAGTCGCAATGGTCACAATGGAAATTTGGCCCGGAAGGAAAAGGTTGAGTACTAAGGCCCTAGAAGGTTAGTTCTTCTCTTCCTCATCTGGGATCCTGGGGTGGTATGTTTCCAGGTCATTGTTATGTCTTCTTCTGTATTCCTCGTTCTTCTTGATGACCCAGGATTTTCCTGAGTTTTTCTTTTTTGGATTCCACCACTTCCACAAGTTCCTTCCCTTTCGCCTTTATTATTTATTTATTTATTTTTATTACTTTTCATTTGCTTATTTATTTATTGTTTGATCAGCCATCTTCTTACCGCGTTAGTTTCAACCATTTCTCTTCTGGTGTTCTGCCAATATTCTCTCATTTTCTGTTATAGCCGGGGAGCATTTTCCTGAATTCAGTGGTTATTGGTTTAGTGAATTCACTTGTCAGTTTTTTTATTTTATTTATTTATTTATGTACCTCATTAGTCAAAGTAATAGCTTATCATGTTGCTGGGATGACAATGTGTAGTTTACATGTCAGTTGCTACTCACTATGTACAAGCAGGTACTGTGACACCCGAGGAAGGTGCTCACAGTTAGAAAGGAAATATCTTAATGAGGAAAGAGGAAAAGATACGAAACAATTCAAAGATGGTCGATACAACAGAAGAAGTACATAAAACTTAGAAATAGACGGTCATAATAATTAAGATAAGAAATTTTAATAACAAAAGTTAAAAAAATTCTCAAGTTTCTTAATTCAAGTGCGTTATCATCCCCCTCAGCTTCTCTTCCATAGAATCTACCATTTTAAAAAACTTTGCTCTAACCTCGTCTTACATTTTACTGTTTTTGTTTTTAGAGAAACGAAACTCGAAAAAAGTCTGCCTGAAGAAACCATAATAACCGAGATACTTCCAAGAACTGGAGGAAAACAAACGGTAGCTGGATTACAAAGAAGTCATAGATGACCAAGGAAGTGACACAAAAGACAGACAAGAGCGATAATATGTGAGTAGATGATAAAATATTGTTGAAAGAATCGAGTAACTGAGGTAGAAACCTTAAAACAGAGGTCGGCAACCTTTTTTGAGCAACGTTTGGATCAAAGATATTTTCGTATTAAAACAGCGACAGGACAATATCGCTGCATTCCGCATACTATCGGCCGATTCCATATACAGTTAGGCGGGTTGGGGCTTTAACTCTTTATATGTTATACTGGATTCAAATTTGGTACATTCGCGACAAAAATTTCTTAGGAAAAAAATGTTTGTATATCTTATACTTTATTTTCGGAACTAAAGTGGGTCATTTAAAATTAGCAAGGTCATAGATGTTGGGTCATAGGTTGCCGACCCCTGCGTTAAAATCTACAAAAACTTAGCCTGATAGGTCATAGATGGTTTTCAGTAATTTGGATGCGGTTAAATGTTGCTGTTGTTGTTGATAGTGTTAGTATCATGAGGTCATAGAAGGTAGCGAGAGGGCAGTTCAATACCTCGAAACAGGGCTAAGGTAACTCCGACAGGAAACCACTTTGTTCATCTTCCCCCGATTATCGTCATTCTCTGACTAGATGGGTGACGTCATAAAGCACACAAAGTATAAAATTATAAATTGAATAATACAAACCTTCAGAAAGTCCAACCAACACTCTCGTCAGTTCGACATCGTGTGGTAGAGTCAGATGTTCTAAAAAGGAAAAGTATCAAAAAAGCTTTCCCTCCCCATCAAAAAGAGGTAAATTTCCCAAACATACCTGGCTTCCATTCGTTAAATGGAATACTTAAACTCTCCTCCCATTGTTTGTGAAAAGAATTAAAAGCTTTTCGAAAATATTCAGCGGCTTTGTGGGCATTGCCCTGGTAACGGAAGGAAAGGTAAAAAGCCGAATTAAAAACTAAGAGAAAACAAAAAGGAAGAAACAAAGAGAGAGAAGGTGAAGAAGAAGAGAAATGAAAATTAAAAATGATGAGCCTCCCTCCCGCTGCCGTCTTACCATCTTCTTGGAAATTTTTAATTTTTGAGGAAAACAGAAAGCGGATCAGAGGCGAGGAAAAGGATTTAAATCTCTGAATTCTTCGAACACCCACGTTCGTCATTTCTCCGACGATCGAGGACTAATTAAAAGAAATTTTCATTCCATTAATAATTAAAGGAAATCCGTTTAACGGGAAATATTTGAGAGAAAAACCAAATTTGAAAACGAGGAGGAGAAGAACTAAATAAAATGAATGAAGAACAAAGAGGTAACGAGAGGAAATGAGAAACTCTAGAACAGACATGTTTCTTTGTCTTAAACTCAAGACAACAAAAGTTTGTCTACAAAAGTAGAAGTTGGAATTGTTTGTAAGAGAAGAATCGAGAATAAATTCATGCACGAAAAGAGTGCGGCGTCTCAATTATGAAAGAAGAAACTCTCTGGTGGAACGAATTTTTTGTTCATCCTCACCCACTAATCATCCAAGCTCTTCGGACAAATACCAAAATACAGCAACAGATCAGGGGCTCTATATTCAGCACAGTGTTTAATGCTTAAGAAGGGAAGTGTTGGGAAATTACAAGGATTCTGAGTCAGCCAAAAGAGAGCAGAAAATTCAAAATAAAACAACAAGCAACTACCCTACAGTGTGAGTGAACCTAGATAGGCTACTTCCGGTACAAGAAAATTAGAAAAAAATGATTCACAAAAGACAAAAAAGTCATCTCATAAGTAATGCACACTATTGGAAGCTAAAGCAGATTTATGAAAATTGGGAATCATGCACCAAAAGTGTGATAATCTAAGAAAGACAACAGGAAAGATTAAAAACTGAAGAAAGTCGGACAGAGGAGAAGAAGAGATACTAAACCAGAAGGGAGGAAGAATAAAAACTTGAACTTCAGACGCCCGAAACAAAACTAGAAGACAAAAGATGATAAGTTATAACAAATCACAAAAGCAGAAGATACAGTCGATGTCTAGTAAGAAGACAGAAAGGAAATTGGCAGGAAAAACAAAGAAGACTCATCGGGATGAAAGGACGTCCACGTCAGGTGGAAATTAAAACAAAGAAGCAATATCAAGTCAAAAAAAATGAAGGAGGAGGAGGAACAAAGAAGAAGAAAAATCTGAAAAGCCGGAAGGAAGGTCTGACGTTTGTTTCACAAAAGAAGAAAACCGAGGAGCAACGGAAGTACGTACAAGGACAGAAGGAGGAGCTTCCTGTCGAAGGCTTTAGAACAAAGGACTTTTACGAATTTACAGAAAATCGTGGTAAAAGCGGTGAATAGGTGAAAATGTTTTTCAAAATGGCGGAGTATGGTTGAAAGAAGGAAGTTAGCGTTGGGCGTTCTTTCCGAACCTACATTGTTGAGGTAGTACTCTCCCAGGTAGCGGTTACCAAAGGCGATTAGGTTTTCATCTTGTAACTCCTCAGCCGTTTCTAGGTAATTGGTCAGATTGTTGTAGCAACGAACATAGTCACCCTCGCTGGAACATCAAAACAGAATGAAAATTATGTCTGAGGATGAGTAGGTATTCTAGTTAAGTGTCAGCATCATGTCGTGCCTGCCTTCTGAAGCAAATGGCCAGTTCGAGATAACCGTCGCAGATGCTCTTCCGGTTGTTCACCAATTTGGCGATTTCTATGAATTTTTTGAACGCGATCTTGGCCCAGTCTAACATTCTGAGGTCTCCATAGGTCATTCCTAGTTCGAAGTAGGTTTGCATCTCAATATCGCGTCTCATAAAGTTTGCTGAAAACGAAAGACGGGCGAATGTTTTGAAACAGGAAAAACTGTTTACGGTGTGTTCCAAGACTGATGTCTAAGCTATGACAAAGACTCGATGCGAAATTTGGAAACTCACGCTCGCGACATAGTTTATACGAATTATGTATCAACGGTAGAGCTTCTTCCGGTTTTCCACTTTTCCTGAGTTCGGTGCTGGCGGCTATCAAAGCTCGACAGAGGTGATTAGTACACTCCTTGTAAACAGGTTCCTGTTTCTTATTGAGAATCCTTTCCGCGCTCCAGTCTTTACCGAGAGACAGTTCCCTAGCTTTCGAGAGATGTTCTTGAGCGCTTTGAACGTCAGAAACTGTAAAATGAGAAGCATGAACAGTGTCGAATCCAGGATTCTAATCACCCCCCCTTACTTCTACCTACCGTAATCAAGAAGAAACGTTCCGAGGACGTATCTGGCTATCGCTTCCGATCTTCCACCGTCGATGACGCTTTTCTTGCTCACTTTGACCGCTCTCATGTAAAGTTCTTTCGCAAGCCACCACCAATTTTCATCGTGGTCGTTGAAATATTTTCCACTTTTTAGAAGTATGGTAGCTTCCTTGTGATACTCCTCTGAAAGTTTGAGTTAGGAATAAGTCTTTAAGTTAGTCAGACATGTCTGCCGGTGTCTTCTACATACTCACTTCTTCGAGATAGTCTTTCCGCTAGTTTGAGGAACGCGACCAACTTATGGAGTCTTGACTTGTTCTCTCTCAACGAACTCTCATGTTCCTTACCCGCGTGGACATAATAATCTTTCATAATCAAATATTTGAAAAAGGCTGCGGAGTCCATGAATCTATCCTCTTGGAGTTCTAGGTACAATGCTTCTGCATAGGGCATTCGGTACCTACAAACATTAAAAGCTAGGAGCACTGACGGATTCGAAAGGTTTTTAGAAAGGAAGAAATGCTGACCTACCTCCGTATCTCCCTACACTCCAAAGGCCGGAAAGAGGACAAAAGTTGCTGCCTAAAATTTTTCATATCCTGCTTAGTCGAACCTTGGAATTTAGGTATGGGACGGAGGACGTGACCTTTTTCTGCTGTCTTCTTTTTCCGGTTTCTTCTCGAGGATTTTACTCCACTCGTTTAAATCTAATGAGAGGTAAGGTATTCTAGGTGAGAAAGCGAGGCTGTGATTGTATAAAGCAGGTTGATGAGGTTTCTGGAGATGATAAAAGACTAAGTAGTCAATTACGAGTCTAGTTTTTGCGGAATGGTCTCCGCGGGGGGTCTCAAGGTGAGAGATAATAAAACCGGAAAAACTGTTTAACCTTCCGCCGTGGCTTTGTCTCTATAATCCTCCCAGAAAGCTACAAAATGAGGAGTTTTAAGCTCTTCTCCATCTTTGGCTACTCCTCCTCCAAAATGAGGAATATAATGCCTGGAGAATGATCGATCGATGTCGCAGATGCATTCGAACTTGACGTTGTTCTCTCTTTCGAGGATGGGTTTGGCTTTCGCCCGTCGACCGTATTTTGGAATTTGACTCCTCTTCCAGATTTCTCTCAGTTGGGCGTCTGAACCTAGAATTCCTGTTGTCTGTCGAAGATTTTCAAGTTGCGAGTCTGTAAGAGCTGCAGCTCGCTCATCTAACTCTTCCTCTAAATCGTAGTCGTGGAATAGACATTCTTCATCTTCTGAAGATGGGATAAAGTCCTGGCGACGGAAAATAATCGAAACGTGTCAGAAGAAGAGTAACTATAATCGGGGGAGATTAACTGTAAATAAATATGTAACAATGAAAGAAAACTCGTAAATAAATGAATTGAACTCTTTAAAAACTTTCACAAGAAGGAATTTAACGGAGCTTAAAGGGAAAGTAAAGGCTTTAGCTACCAAATTTTAATTAAATTTGCCCTTTGGTTTAAGAGATAATTAAAGGAATCACTTTTGAGGGAGGAGGGGTAGTGGTGGTAGACGGGGCGGTGGGGAGAGAGAGAAGGCAGTGCATTTCAAAAGGCCTCCAGTTATAAATTTCTCTTCGGCTTCTCTCGACGAGCCTTTTAACCAAAGCGTGTGCTAATAATGAAATAGACCCGCGAAAGTTTCTGCGAAACCTCTTTTTCTACCCCCGCCACCCGCCAATAACTCACGGACCTCATCGATTCCGAATAAGTGTGGAACCCAATCGCAGAAAAAGATGGCGTCTTTATCTGGCTTGAAAAAACGACTTCGAACTGCATGGAATTTGTGCTGGGAAGGAACTGTGTCCCACAGACTGCTTGTCTGTTTCATGTCGTCAGTCGACTGGGAGCTTTGTGATGAATCTTTGCTGTCTCCCATTTTGTTGGGGGGGTTTGAAACAGTTTCCAGCTGATTGTTTAGATGTGTTTGTGAACGGAACTTCACCTGAAAAGTAAGAAGAGTATATGTGGGAGAAACGGCAGACTTTTCTTCCTTCAAAACTAGAGGAATGAATTGATTGATTGAGTTTTGAACACTAAACCTACTTGACCGGTCAGCTGACCTGTTAAAAAATTTTGATGATATCATGGACCCTCAAGAAACTTCACAACTCTTTGGTATTATTTGGATTTTGGCAAAAATTTGAGTGTCGCCTTAAGTACCGAACTGGTCAATTGACCGACTTATATGTGTTTTTAGTACAATACTTTCGTCAACTCAATTTTGGGATCATAAAATAGCCACAATTTCTAAATTTGATCATTTTTGTCGACGCCTACACTCTTGACGTCAACTGACATGTTTCACAGTTGTCAAAGTTAAACATAGTCTTTGAACTAGAGGAAAGGGATGAGATCTGTAATTATTTCGGTAGTCATGATTGAGAAGAAATATCTACGTTTAGTCTTAAACAGGAAGGAAAAAGGAAGCATCATGGAAAAGCCTGCTTGTAAGACATCCATTTTTACAATTAACTAAACGAGAATGGAAGTTGAAAAATGTTAGGAGGGAGAAGGTCGTGTAAATAACAACCTGACAGGTGACACGAACACTCACGATCTTTTCTCCTATTTAAAAATTTAACCGAGGCCGGGTTAACATTGACAAAAAACGGGACACTAACTCACGTAACGTATTTGCAACCTCCTCCTCCTTCTCCTCGTCCTCCGGTAGAAGATGAAAGTGAGAGGCTTTAGAAACCTTTTAAATAAATTTCCTACGAAAGAAAAGTTTCATTCATTTCTTTAATAGACTCAGGAGCACCCACAGACCTCATCCATTGTTATCCTCATTGTTTTTTTACTTTGAATTCTAAGGAAAAAAATTTTTTTTCACGGTTAGTTGAAATTAAACGGAAATTAATTCACGTGAACGTTTTTTTAATTATTAAAAAGCAATTTATTTATTAATTTCAAACCTCTAACCTGTTATTAATTATTTTTAATAACAATCTTTAACAAAACGTTTATAAAAAAATTAATTTTTACTTGTATTATTGGTCAAAGTGTCGATCAAAACAAATTGAACATGGCGGTGGGTTTTTAAATTGGAATTCGCATCCAATCTGCTTCCACGTCGCGAGAGGATGACGCCAAACGTTTTTTTCCGTTACACTTGAGCGTTGTTTTATTTTTTCGTTATTTTGATTGTTTTCTTGGATTTTGAGACCCGTGCGATCGTTATAAATTTTTGGGGCCCTTATTTTCTGTTTTTTGGGGAAAATTGAAGGTTTGTGAATAATGCAGCTGAAAAAAATTTGAATAGATTCGACTCGAGCCTGTGAATAAAGGAAGTTTCTTCATTTTCTTAGCGTTTTAATTTGTGATTGCTAAAAATTACGCGTTAAACGTGATCAGACTTGTTTGTACTGTACGAGAGCTTAAATAAATATACGAATGAAATGATACAGTTAGTGCTGTTGTTTTGTTGGCTGTTACGCTGTCAGATTTTTTTTGTATGATAATGAATTTTTTATTACTTTCTTCAGAAATTTTTAATAGTTTAAGACAGCGCTGTTCAACTTATCATAGCCCGCGGGCCATATTTTCTTCATCGAACATATCGGAGGGCAAGAAGGTTGGACAACCCTCATGAAACGTTAAACGGATTGCTGGTGTATTCAGCCAGGTTAAGTGAAGTTACGCCAACTATATAGTACCTAATTTAAATTCAATTAGATTTAAATTTCACATAATAAACTAATTTTAGTATTAATAATAATAATAATTTGGTTAATAAATAAATATGTTAATATAATGATTACATAAATTTGTTCATAGTGAAATGTATTCGCGGGCCGTAAAAATTATTTGGCGGGCCGCCAGTTGGACAGCCCTGGTTTAAGATAATACTCGACATTGCTTAGTGGTCAACAATATAGCAGTTACTAACTGTTATAGTGATAGTCGGGAAAATTTTAGATATCATCAGAATGGTGCTGTTGTATTTATGAATGAGTGCAGTTCATTGTATAGCCCAATTCTTTGCTTTGACAGGTTATTGGGGCGACTTAGGGGTGCGAAGTCTGATGCTCCTACCACCTGAGGGATGATTTCTGTTTTCACTCCCCACATCCTAGAATTAGTTGTAGGTTCTTATGTTTCAGGTGTACTTCGTTTGGTGTTATGCTGATGTTGGGAGGCCACATCCTTGATTTGACGATATTTCCTTGCCTGGTCTTTTATCAGGCCCTCTTTGGACGATGTTTCAGCCATTTTTCTGTCTTCTGGGGTTTTGTTTTTCTGCCAATATTTTCTGGCTCTGTTCTGTTATTTCGTTCCTGTCTTCTGATTGGATTTGTCGTGGAAACTCGTGTTTTCTACTTTCTTCTTCAGGGTGTCAGGGTTCAGGTTTTCCTTCGTTTCCATGAACCATGGCGGCTTTATTTATCTGTTGAGGAAATGTTTGAAGACTTCATTCTCGCCAGGTGTCTGTAGAAGGCGATTCTTCTCTTTCGTCAGTTATCTTTGTATGTAGTTCGTGATTGTGACGTTTCCGATATTCGTCATTTTCAACGAGAACCTATTATCATTATTATTATCATCTGTTTGATCTGATGGCCTATGCATACGTACGTGAAAATTGCTGATTTTATTATTAAGGGTGGAAATTTAGATAAAACGAGGATCGTTAGTTTTAATGCGAGACGCGTTGCTTGAATTTTTTTTCATTAATTATATTTTTTATTTAATACTATTTCTCCTACGTCACATCTCTCCTCTATTGCTTCTCCTCCTCCCCTCCCCCCAAAAAACACGAGTTTTTGGATAATTCCTGCGGAAATAATTAAACGAAATTATTTGTAGTACAGAACGGAAGTTAAGGGCAAAGTTGAAAACATGGCTTTGAATATTAAAAAAAATTATAATGTTTATTAAAGTTTTGTTTATAATATATATTTATACAGTACAATAAAGGAGGAAGAGAATCGCAAAAATTTTTAATTATTATTACAGGCGAAGTGGAAAAAGAAATTAAAACGTGCAGACATTATTAACAGTTCAAAGAGGAGAAGGAGGACAAAAGTTGAAGAGCCGAAAAATAATGAGGAAGTACAAGGAAGGGACCAATAATTCAAGTGAGTTTGAAAATTTGTCATTTAAATTGACAACGTCAGCGAGCGAGTAAAGACCTTTCCTGTCTTCTTTTTATTTTGTTTTTGTCGTTCGACTCAAAACGAGTGCTTTTTAAGTGGAGGGAAGAAGTTTTTTTGTTTTTCTGTTTTGTCAGGATGACATTATGCGACCTGAGTCTCACGAATTGGGAAACAAATGACTGAACGTGATTTTAACGATTTTTGTGCGTTTCTTACTTTTGATCTTATTTATTTGACTACAGCAAAGCTCAAGTTTACGAAAATGGCTGCTTGAATGAATTTCGAATATGCCGATCGCTGAATTTATATGCTAATAGTCATGGTGACTAAGTCCATCAAAGACTTCGACCTGGATAGATACTAGACGTACTAGATAATATAATCTTGTCTGTGGTTTGTTCAGGTACTCGTCACAACCTCAACTATAGCTTACAAATGGTATATTTGTTGAAGTTTGAACTTTGGAGGGTATTCAAAGATGGCAGGGTTTGGTTTTCTGTCAGTCAGTTCAAAAATTTTATTTCTGACATAATTTGAGGGATGAAGCTTTTTTGCTGTTCCCTCCTTCTCCATATTGCGCCAGAAAAGCTTTTCGTTAAGCAATTTACCTGAAAATTTGAAACCTCCCGTTCGAGACTCCCAATGCTTTCACTATGCCTCACAGGTCAACGATTTTCTTTCTTCTGAGACGCATCAGGAAATGGGTTAGATAATTGTCTAGTCTCCGAATTTTTGAGTTCCAGAAGGCCCTTTATATGCTTTTTCATTTCGTCTTTTATCTACTGCTCTACCTCAGGTGAAGGTTTCTGTGGAAATTGTTCTGACAGGCACGTTCACGATGTCACGAAGAACTTTATTTTGGAAACTAGACCATGGCGATGGGTTCATAGGACCAGACGGGCTTTAAGATTTGTTGATATAGCAGGAGTTTGCTTACACGGGAGAGGGACATGAGCCACCTATAGCCTATCTTTGTAACGAGTTTGAGGTTCGTCGACCTTTTGCCTTAGTTTGGTGCCAATGACTACCTCAAGTTTATTGGCCACTGTTATCACCTTACCTGGGTGTTATCGGTTTTCTTAAAACTAAAGGCTATGTGGGTCAACTATTTATTGACTTGACTTTTGGCACAGTATTCCCTGTTGTTAAACTAACTGTGTCCTCCATGAGACCCTCAGGGCAGGACAGAGATGACCAAGTATATCAACCCCCAAAACTTTTAAGAATTTTGAACCCCACTAAAAATTTTTTAAACTTATCTCTGGTCCAAAGGGGCGTTAGTAACCTATTAATTAGTACCAACTAGTCAAACAAAATTTGATCCACGTCTCCCAAAAGACCCACCATCCCTCAACCAGGTGTTAGTCAAGTAGGAATCATGCGATTTGATTAGAACTCGCGTGTTAATCGATTCAGCAAGTGAACCATTCACATTGGTGGGGAATCATAAACATGTCCCTCGGAGGCATTTCTGTGATTTTTTTAAAAATTAAATTTAACGAACCGGGGTGAATATAAAAAAAGGTTTGGGGGCGGGGGGGATGTTTAAAAATACAAGGTACTTTCGCCCAATTAGGTTTATTTTCAGTAAAAAAACGAAGGCAAATTTTATTAAATTTCATTGAATGGAGTTATAAAATTCAATTGCCTTAAGAGAGTTAATTGATCGTTAAGGATTATTTGCATATTTTAATTTTTATTTTTAAGCAAAATGGAGCTTAATTGCTCGAGATTACTACAATCGCTTCAATTATATTCGTTAAAATCTCGCCTTATTGTAAAGAAAATTTGGTTTCGGGGTGTTGGTATGTTATCTCGTTTGGATTTTGTTGGATTGAAAATTTCTGGTTTTTTGTGTGTTGCAGGTGCAGTTGCATCCTACACGTCACGAGTTATCTGAAAGCTAATTGCTAAAGTTAACTGTGTCACTGGCTTACGTAGAAGAGATAAATGGTAAGGCTCAACCTTAATGAATCTAACCTGATGTTATCTTTATCAAAATTTTTGGGAAGCTGTAACCATTACAAGGGTCGCTTCTTCCATTTTAAATTCTGTTTTTCCTGTTGTTTGTGACTAGACCAACTCACTTTTGAATTATCGTCTCTCTGGAAAAGGCTTACAAACCTTCCACTTAGCCTCACCTAAGGGACACTTCATTTCTCATTTTATTTTCCATATTCATTTTACTTCCTTAACCCGCTCCTGAGTTAAAGGGGCTAATCTGTCCTCTAAATTCAAACCCTGAGTGTTGGATTTACAAATTGTCTAGGAGTTTGTGATTGATTATGGATAACCAGAGAATGAGAAAATGATGAGGATGATTAGGCCTCGTTTTATGCGTTGTCTCGTGTTTTTTGAAGTTATGCGGTTTTAGTGAAATCACCAAACGTATAACTTTTCATAATGAAGCTCTTTTTTATGCGAATGCTATTGAATATGTTTTTTTGATCTGCGAAACGAATAATTGACTATGTGGTCCAGACTCGTTTTATGCGATTTACTGTTTTGGGTGTTTAGAGTTTTGCGATTTGAGTTTTGAGCGTCAATCTTGAATTTTTATTGTTAAATTGCCATTTGAATGGAATCCTTGATAGTATAGCAACTTCTTTTCAGTAGGAATCTGATTTTTTTTACGCGATTTAGTGATATCTTCGTTATTTGATAAAATGAAACAATCAAAGTTTGGTGTTACAGTTTTGTTTCCTCCATTTTAGTGTCTCTAAAACTGTATAAAAGGTTGCGGTTTCTTTTTATGCGGTTTTTAGTTTTGTTTTGTTTGATTTGATTTTTAGCCATTGCGCAAGACAAGATCTGATTGATTGTGTTCTTTGAATGACGTACTCTAAGAAATGCGACAAAGGTTTGATTTTGGGTGATTCTTAGAATTGTCTATTGATCTTGAAGAAAGTGTAAACACAGGAAACTGTTATAACAGTTTGTAAACTTTGCCTGGGGGAGAAAAAAAAACCTGACACCGTCACTGATTAAACAAAACCGTGTAAAGACATCGCGTAACAAGTTGACAGAGAACGTGGGTGTTACAAGTGATATCGATAATAATAACACGTGTAATTATTTAATTGATTTAGGGAAACCGGAAGTAAATAAGACAACTTGGTCCAGTTGGAGGATTAACAGTTTCCACGAAGAGATTAAAAATAAGTCGTAAGAAGATGGAGGGGAGAAAATTTCGATCGGCCATCGAGATGAAATAAATTTGAGACTAGTTCTGTATGCGTGCGAGTGTGTTGTGTTTGTGTCTCCTATCCATTAGCCAAGTGGAATGGGGAGATACACAGCACACATACACGGACGAGCCGTCATGTTATCTTCTGACAGACCCTAACTTCTTAGTGTCATTTCCAGATGGAGGAATGAAAGAAGTGAAAAAATGAAAAAGAAATTTTCTTTTTCTTTTTTTTTTATTAAAAAGGATAACTCGAGAGTTTTCCCGGGGGCGGGGTGCGGGTGAGGAAACGGAAATGGATGACTTACGATGAGTGACGTCACAGATTCTTTTAATGAAAGCCTCCATCATCTCGTAATCTATTTTATTTTTTTATTTTTTTTCCTTTCTCGCAGTAGATAGATAAGATTGATTTTGAAGAAGAAAGGGGGTAGGTAAAAACGGATAGAAGGGGTTGAAAGGTGAAGGGGTGGTAAAATGAGATGGCTGAACGCTCGAATGGCGATTCGTTTTCCTTTTTTTAATCACAATTTTCAAATTTTTATTTATTTTTATGGATATCGTGTTATGATATTCTTCCTCTCGCCTTTCCTTCCTCTTTTGTGTCTGTTAGAATGTTAGCCGAATTTTTCCCACAGATTCAGAGAAGGCGGTGATGCGATTTTTAGCTCCTGTTTGTCCAAAATGGTCTGGTAACCGTTTTGGGAACTGTTTGGCTTAAGTTGGTTGTTATGTTTTGGTAAATCGTATTGTAGGCGGTATATTTTTATATATTATACTCTTATTTATATTATAATATTACATATTATACACTCATTACTGCCATACTGATATGGTATTAGGTTATGGATTTCAAAGAGTAGTTGAGTCTAATTACTTTTTGGTTTGAACCTGGTTTACGATTAGGTTTGGTGAGATTGCTGACGTCTTTGACTATGTGTGTCGTAAGGGTGGTTTCTCTTTGCTTATTTCTTCCTCTTGGTTTTGTGGTTGAGGTTTCTTTTTTTGTGTTTCTTCTAAATTTTTTGTACAAAATCTTTTTATTTATCGATTTTCAGGTTTCAGGTATTTTTTCTGAAAATTCGTCAGTTTCTTTCCTTTTTCTTGTTCCGTTTTATTGATTCTAAACCTCGCCATCTTGCTTCGACGTTGTCTTATTTATTTATGTCGTCTTTCTTCTTTTGTTCTTTTTGATCTTTCTCAAAAAGGTTCATAAAGACTTCTTTGTGTTCCTCAAATGAGTCTTTTCTCGAGTAACCGGTTTCTGGGTTTTAGTTTCAGGTTTATCAGGTTTGTTTTCCTTCCAGAGAGTGTCGTTTGACGATTCCTGGGTCGATTTTTTCGTTTTTGTTTTCTAAAGGTTTTTAGTTAAACCGTCATGTTGTCCTTTGACGTTTTCTCTTCCTTCGAATTTTTCTGCAACTTCTGTTCACACTTCCGAACGGAGAAAATCCTGCACTGTAGGTTGATCACCCTGAGTCCACCTATAAAAATGATGAAGGTAAAGAAAGGTTGACACTTCCTCTGGTTCCCAAATTCGGAATGTTTTATTGAATCAGTTTGGTCAGCAAACTCAGGATTGGATGACTCATCCGGACAGCCTATTTGGCTAATTTATCTTTTTTCTAGAAACTTCTTGTCCAGATGGGTCAGCTTGAAGGTCTGAACAACTTCTTAGGTTTTTTCAGGTTTTCTAAAGTTTCTCTTTCAGTGATTGTATTGGACACTCCTTTCTTCTTTGTCCGGTTCGTCTTTTTAAAGAGCCCACTTTCATAGTTTTCTCAGGACCCTCCTTCGTTTTATGTATAAGTTAACAAAACTTGACATTTCCAACTTACAAAATGTCGGCCGGGTTCGTTAACATCTTTGTTTTGGTAATTAAAAAAATTTTTAATTAATGATGTGCATAAAAAAACTGTTCTGAGTCCGGCACTGGGTCTTTGTAAAAGTGAAAGGACTTTGGAACTACTGCCGGGTGTCAAATTGGATAAAATTCTTCAACTTCTTTCTTTTTATGGGTTCCAAGTCGATGTTAATTAAACTGAAATTTCTTTTTTGGGAGGACTATCGTCTGCTGTGATGGCATTCGGAGAGGGATGTAACGGGGCCAGAAACGGAAGAGATTGTCTTTGTTGTTTCGTATTGTTTGTCACAATTTCCGGTCCATCGATTTTACTCCTTGTACGAGTTCCACTTCTCGTGATTTTCCTCACCGATTGTTCATTTTTCTTACTTCCAGGATCCTCCTCCACGGGAATTTGACCTTAAAGAAGCGCTTCCTCTCCATCAAAAGACACATTCGAAAGATTTGCTGGAATCAAAGGAATTTTGCTTTTGGGTGAGTTTGTTTATCCCTTAGACTTACTCTTCGGTTTACTAACTTTGTTAGATAATCCGGCGATCTGTTTGATTTCGGTGACATTTCCGACTTGTCGCAGACTCTCAAAGGATTAGTTCTGTTTGGTTAGTAACCTTCCGGGGATGAGGAAGATGATTGTCTTTAGGTATTTACTGCTTTCAATTCAATGAGTTTCGAAATTTGTTTTCCGGTTTTGTGATTTGTTTATTTTGAACGTGGTCTACGCTTGTTTATGGCTTTCTACAAGCTTGGAATTTGATTTTGGGGTACTCATTTGGGTTATGTGTTATGGAGATGAGACATACTCAAGCTTAATTTTGAATAATCACCGGAGGAGGAGTTTGTGCACTTAAACCACTTTCAAAATAAAATTTTATTTTTTACTTTGTTAATCAAATCGCTAAACACTTAATTTAAAACTTGAAGTAAAAGTCTTTGTTGAGGGAAAGAGGAAAATTGAAAGATGGACTTAGACCACTTTAAAAATTAACTGGTTTTATTTTCGTCTACTATACTCTTTTGTTTTCATTTATTTTATATAATTAACATTTCCGTTTTTTGATAAGCAACACAATAAATAAAATCTTAATGTCGGATTTTATGACTTGGTTTTGTGAAAGTGAACTAGGTGAGGAAGGAGAAGTAGAGGAAAGAATCTTACACGAGTTTGTTGGTTTCTTAGTTGTTTCGATTAGCATTGTCTCAACTAGCTTTTAAGACGCTTAGTCAAAGCTTAGAAATGTACGATGTCGATTTCCTGACGTCTTTAGTGGATAATTGTGATTTTGAAAGCGACTACACCTAAACGGTTAATTACTTGTCCTCTAATTGGGTAATTTGGTAGATCGTGATGCGTGATTCCCAATTCTTTCAGGTTTTTTGGTTTCAATCCCTGAACCAGTCTTCCTTAGTTTGGTTGTTCAGGAAGTAGTTGAATGTCCGGTTTGATAATCGAATTTGGTTCATTTGAGGTAAAAGGTAGATTTGTATGGTCTTGTGTGTGATTTTGTCTCCTTTTATTGGGTGTTGTTGTCTTTAATTCCTTCGATTTTGGTTTTGTTTTCCGGAAGAATTTTCCCCTCAAAGGCTAAACACTTCAGGATTCGGCTTCTTGGCTTTCTGTGATGTTTCTCTTTTTGGTAAACCAAAGACTTAACCGCTTGTTGTTCGATCCGCTTCACCGGCGACATTTTCCTTTCAACGTTTTTCTTTTCCTTTACTCCTCACTCCTTCCCCGCCTTACCTAGCCTCACGTTTAAAGCTTTGTAGTTTTGTATTAAATAAGCAGTTAGGCGAAAAATTTCAAGAAATTTGGCAAATCAATGAATCAAATAGTTTTTGGGGAATGGGGTGGGTAGAATGAATTGTTTCTTGTTTGTTTGGTTTGGCTTAGGGGGTGAAAACACTTTTCTCTTTGCAAAAGTTCCTTCCGTCTCTTTTTCCATGACCATGAAATGTGGGGATCTTGGTACGGAGATTTGGCAGGGTGAATGATTTTTCTCTGGAGAGGGTTGGGGATTAAGGGATGAAGGTACTTAATAGAAATAGCAACAAGAAACATTGTGACTGAGTTTAAAATAACGGAAATGACTTGCAAGAAATTTTTAAACCTCATCTCGCCAAGTGATCAGGCCATTTTCTCATCAATAAACTTGAGTAATGATGTTTATTTATACTCTTTAATTAATTAATAATAATAATAATAATATATCGTATAACAATTTTATTTAAAATTGGTTCACGTTATATGGGACCACCATTCTCTTCCTTGCTGCAACTTTTGGTTTTTCTCCTGGATGCCTCAGGTAGAACGGAAGGTCTGGAGTAATGAAGTCCAAATACTTTTTCCAGATATTAGATTGCTCCATCCTCCAGTACCGACTCGCCTTTTCTACATCTTCGCTTCTTCAGCGGATTTTCAGCCCCTTTTCTGACATACTCTACGCTGAGACCAATCTTCTGTAAGAAAGCTCTTTTCGGCTTATCTTCTACGTTCTTATCGCTCAGTTTTAGACACTAGATTGTTATTTCCTGCCATTATTTCCGATTCGAACTTTGTTTCTCTTACAACACTCTTGGTGTCTTCTTCACTTCCTCCATGATCACATAGTTTGGAACATACCATGAAGGTTCAACTGAGGAACTTTCTCTGCAGCTGTTCGAATTGTGGGTGTTCCGTCTATCCCCAGACCTCCGCCTCATACAGTAACACACTTCCTACTTTAATTAATTAATAATTCATTCATAAAGTTACACTTTATACACTAAAGTTACAATAATAAACGAACAATAAAAAAATAGTTCCGGCGGATGTTTCCAATTAATGAATTAAAAGGAGTCCGGGGGTTGGGAAGATGATCGCGTGCTCGGTTTACGGATCGAACTAGTCGGTATTCCCACGTGGACGATATATCCGCTCTATTTTGTTTTCTTCTGTCTTCTTAAAATCCTACCAACCACCCCCTGCCACCTTTCCCAATAATAATAACCTCTCGGGGGGGTGAACAGTGACACAATCGTTTGATACTTGTAAAAGAATTGTAATTTAATTAAGGGAAAATTGCAACGTTGGTTTAATTAAATTGTCATAAATAAAAGAGGAAGCATTAATAATTCTGTATCTGTTAGGAAAAGCTTTTTTCGGGTAGAGGAGGAGGAGGTTGGGTTCGAGAAGGAAGGAAACGGTGAGAGGATGAGGTGGTAAAAATTGTTTCATCGGAGTCATTAATAAAGAATTTATCTTGACGACTAGATAAGAAAGAGAGAGAGGGGCGGGGGAGGTAATTAAATGAGATCGAAAATTATTATTTAGCCTTAATTTAAATAAAATTGTGATGATATAAACGGTTTTAGTACTTTTGTGATTAAAAATTTTTTGAGTAACTTGGCCTGGTTCCAGGTTTTTTTCTCTGTCTTCAGATTGGTATTTTGGTTTCCTGTACAGATTTTTGGTACTTTGATGACTGGTGATTGATAATTTTGTTAATTGCTTTTTGATTCAATTTAAGACTGTGCATTATTTTTGAGATGAGCTTTCGTTAAATTTTGTAAAAGTTTTGAGATGATTCCTCCTGAAAAGGGTGAAGGGAAAAAAATTTATTTCCCGTATTTGGAGAATTTGTGAAATCATGGTGTGCATTACTTATGAAATAAGTGACAAACGACATTACGAAAGTATACCCGGAGACGCATGCAATTAGTACCTGTAGACGAGGGTAATATATTAATATCTATTATTATCTATTTATATATATTTATTTAGTTATCTACCATTTAATATAAAAGGTCGGCAAATTATGACCCGTGGGCCACACAGTTATTTATTTGATAATTTCAAGTGTCCCACTTTATTTTTGATGATGAATATTAAATAAATAATTGAAAACACTATAATTCCGAACGAAAGGAAAATATATATAATTATAAAAATATATTAATATAAAACTAGAATTTGGAATAAATAATGGAAAATAGAGATATGTCGTTGAAGAGGAGCTCGCAGACTGACTATTGAATTTTGCTTTTGTCTTCGGCTGCTTTATTCCACTATTCACATTCCCGAATGAGGAATGTCGCGAACGCCACAATATATTATAACATGATATATTGGGAGGTCTGTGATGTAGTGGTTAAGTGCCAGACTAGGAAGGTATAGTCGATAGTTCGAATCCTCCTTCCGTATCCTGTCACACCCAAAAAGGGTGAAATACGGAATTAAAACTCAACTCTACAACTATATATAATTTGATATATTATAATAAAATAAATTTAGTTATAAAAATATATAAAGTAAATTATAATAATAAACATGAACCAACATTTTGAGAATATATACAAAATGTATGTAATAAGGTATATATGAGATCATATATCTAATAACTTTTTAATAATATTATAATTGCATTATATTTTTTCTATATAGGGTGTTGTCATAACAACTACTACTCTCTAAGCATAATTTATTCAATTAAAAACTAATTAAGCAGTATAGTTAATTGATTAATTAATAATTAAATATTTTAATTTATGATTACAAATTTACTAGTGGATGTTGTATCATCCTATATAGAAACAATATAATATAATTCAACAATAATTATATATATTATAGTTAAATAATTATAGTATGATAGTATGGAGTGGGGGTATGGAGAGCCCCACTCCACTTATATATTCTAAGTCAGCCCTGCCCAATTTATCATAGCTTGTGGGCCAAATTTTCTTCAACAAATATTTCAAGGGCCTAAGAAGGTTGATAAATTCAAAATCAAATATTAATTGTAAATTATAACAATATTTTATTTATACTAAAAATAAAAGTTTAAAATATTTATGAGAGCATTGTGGTCTTAACCGTAAAATAATATTAATCCTAATAATAATAATTTAGTGACTAAAATTTATTTATAGTAAAATGTTAAAATAATTTGACGGGCCGCCAGTTGGACAGCCCTGATCTGAGTCATTAGGCGCCAAATAAATAGATAAATAGAAAACTAGCCAAAAAATAAATAAATAAGCAACTATAAAAAATAAGAAAGAGACATGTTGATAAAAAGTACTAAAAATTAATATATAGACAATCTCTAATATATAGACAAATCTCTATGTTTATAAATATACTAATTAAAAATAGCCAGATAAATAAATAATGTGTCACTAGATAAATAAACACAAAGAAGAAATATAAAAATATGCAAATCCATACATATTTAATAGTATATTATATAACGTATTTAACGGCTTTATATTCAACAAGATAAATTTATTAAAATACGAGAACGTTAAATTATACTATTATACGATATATAATTTTAAAAATATTTTATTATTCACTGAATGATGTTATAATATGAAAATATCTCTGATCCAAAAGTTTCTTTTAATATTCACGTAGGCCTATTGGGTGATCTTGACCTTGGGGAACCGAAAAAGGTTGTCAACCCCGAATCAAGGGGTTGCTTACTCAAGGTTATTTGCTGTTTTTTGACTCACCCATAAATATATCTTCGACTTTTAATTAAATGATTTATTATTAACTAAAACGGGATGAGGAGGAAGGAAGGAAGGAAGGAAGGAAGAAGGGAGGAAGGAGGATACTGAAAGCAAAATCTTGTTTCAAAAAGGCGAGAGAAAGAGAGACGGACTTAAAATTCGTTGGGAAAACAAATCAGAGGGAAGCTGGGGATTTTTAACGGTCGAACATTCGCTGCCAACCTTTGAAAAGAAAAACTTTGCCTATAATTCCTTTGAATGATTCACTTTTCCTTTGGGTTCAGTGATGCGTGAACACAACCGACTTTTTCTGTTATCTCGGTTTTTTATGTTCTTCTATCTCCTACTCTTCTAAGTGGAAGAGAAAGGAGGTAGGTGGTGGTAGTAGTAGTATGGCTGGGTGGTGGTGGGTGGTGTTGAAGTAGGCTAATTTTAATTAGCGTACCTGATGACCATAATTGGCGATCATTTGATTACGTAATCAGGCTCGCGTGATTTTTCCCGTTTTGTGAGCCTCGTAAAACAGGTCTCCTGATTATTTCGAGGTGGCGGTGGAGGGGATACAGGGGGTGTGAGTGTGGGAAAGGGAGGAGAGAGAGGAATCCGGGATTTTTGGATTTTTGAAAACGTTGCGTCGTATTCATGTCAAATCAATAACTGTGCATTATTTATGAAATACTAAATGTGCTGAGTGAGCATGGTTTTTGTAGAGTCCTCCCTAAAAGTGTGCAATATTTTTGAAATAAGAAGAAGAATTTTTGCTGAATTTGTTCTGTCTTTGAATGTTGTAATGTTTAGGAGAGTTTGAATTCAAAAGTATTGCACGCTTTAATGGTGAGCTTATTCCAGAAATA